>CM065644.1:42985514-43390514 GCA_033220585.1 Dipteronia sinensis | reverse complement strand
ATTTGATTGCTATTTTGAATTCCGTTAATTCTTTTAATATGGGGTCTTTTTTTTTATTGGTTTTAAACCATCCGGTTTCCGGGTGGGCCGGATCCACCATACGGTGCAATCAGCCTTGTCTACACCACGACTAATCCGGACTCGCACCAGGTCAGCCCATTAAGGGGTAAAGTGCTCCCAATATGTGCAACTCCAATCATAAGGGGGGTTGAACACACGACCTTGCTTAAGGGATGAGAGTGCCGAACCACTCACACCAACATATGATTGCTTAGAAACCATAGAAAAAAAATAGATGTAAAAGGTCATCACCACTCCCTAGTGAACACGATCACAAGTGAATCAAAGTGGAGAAATCCTACATTTTGCAGCATATATATATATATATATATATATATTGGATTGTGAATGCCTAGCAAACTATATTGGATTATGAATGCCAGACCTTGATTGCCTTCAAATCATGCCTGGTCTCCTTATTTTTATTATATACATTTGTTATTCATTTTTTTTTACCTGTTGTGATTTATGCTTCCAATTTATTATTCATTTTTTTCCTATTTTGATTTATGTTTCCTAACATGTTTGGTTTTTGGGAATTTAAAGGAAAATTGAAAGAATATAGCAGATAGTATTTTCTATTTATATATATATATATATATATATATATATAATAGTTTGAAATGTATTTATTTATTATCTTTTTTAATTTTATTTATCTATGTATAATGGTTTGAGTCTTTATACATGAAATGTTACTGAAGTTGTATATATCATTATTGGTCATCAGATGACAAAAAATAGCTTACTTAGATGAATTTGGTATTGGTTTGGATTCCAATGTAACTTTTGTTACTTCTTTCATATGTGCTTTTCATTTTCTTTTGTTGTATCTTTTGAGTTAGATGTGAAACTATTATTTTTGTCAAGGACTAAAAAATAACAAAGGTAGTGTTGATGATCAATATAATAAATTCTCATTGAATCTAAAAAAACCAACTTAACCTGAAACACTAATTAGTGATCAGATTACCTGGATCTATAAAATTAATTTATGACAATAAATTAGGCATCAAGCATTAATGGAAAAACAACCAGACATCTTGAAAAGTAGGTATCTAAATTGGACAAATATATATATATATATATATATATATGAATTTTGGATGCATGATGTATGTAATTTGTGAATATGTTTAGTTTTGAAGTTTAAAGCAAGAAGTGTCGCTCATCAATAAAAAAAAGATGCAAAAAGCGTCGTTGTGAATGAGTGGAATGGGTACAACAACAAATAATTTACCTGATAGGATACTCAATAATAATGAGTCAATTCATATGCAATTTGGATTGCTATTAAATGTCTTAAATCACATACCAATAGATAATCAAGATGCAATCATGTAATTAATGGAATAGTGAATAAATTCTCTAAACCAATATCATAATTGATTTTTAATTATTAAGTATTATTATTATTTTTTGAATTATTAGATTATTTGGTAAGTTTAAAAACAAGCCACAATTTTTTTTATCAATGCTATTAAGTAGTTATTAAGTGCAATAGCTTTTAATAATATAAGAGTGGTGCTATTGGCACACCTCCTACTGATCTATTTATGCCCCACTAAAATTTTAATTTAATTAAATAAAATTAAAT
Organism: Dipteronia sinensis; assembly: GCA_033220585.1. Taxonomy (NCBI): domain Eukaryota; kingdom Viridiplantae; phylum Streptophyta; class Magnoliopsida; order Sapindales; family Sapindaceae; genus Dipteronia; species Dipteronia sinensis. Next base: position 43,388,857 of record CM065644.1, on the reverse strand, counting down.
GTTTTTATAAAAAATTTTGGTTTATTTCCAAAACTACTCATTTTACTTATTTTTCAAACTTAATACATACCATATATGATCTCTGTTGTATACATCTCTCTCTCACCTATTTATTTATTTTTCTTGTTATTTCTTTTTTTTTTAGTTTTTTCTTCTTCTTATTTCATGATGGAAAAGAAAGAAAAAAAATAACAGGGTACTTCAACACAACGACATATTGATATCATTCTAAAGAAAAAATAAACTTCAAACTTATTTCCAGAGAATGAATTGTTTCCAGATGCTTAATATCATTGTCGGACAATTCTTACTTTATGTCATTCTCAGACAATTCTTCAAGATGTTTGATATCGTTCTTAGACAATTCTTCCATATTCTTGACATCGTTATCAAACTCTTCCATAATATTTTATATGTATGTAAGAAGTAGATTTTAGCGTTTAAGAGTTGAATTTTTTTTTTGAAGAAACAAATTACTGGGTTTTTTGTTTGGAAAAGGAATGTTAGATTTTAATAGAGTTACTTTGTAGAAGATTTCTTTCCTAAATTGTATGTCTCTTTAAGTAATTTGGATAAAGGAAAAAAAGAATATTATATAATTAAAAAAGTGGGGCATAAATAAACCGGTAGAGGGTGTGCCAATAGGACCACTCATAATATAATCTTTTTTCATAAATCACATATCTATAAGTAATCAAAAGACAATCTCATAATTAATAGGATAGTGAATAAATTGATTTTTAAATATTAAGTGTTCCATTATTTGGTAATATTAAAAGACAAGCCATAATTTTTTTTTTACCAACAAGCTATAAATTCTTATTAATTAATTTTTTTAAAATATTGTTAATTATTTAACTATAATATATATAAATTATAATATGTATAATATTTGGTAAGTTATTTTATTTTATTTTTGGTTCATTAAGAAAATTTATTAATTATCTCATTAGTTATAGAATTGATTCTTCATTCTATTCATTATTTCATTAATTACGGGATTGACTACTGATTTTTCTATACTATTAATTATCTATATAATATATAAAAGCTGACCATCACAGTGCCACGTGTCGTCATGATAGAGCTTTGGATATAAATACATTACATTCTATTAATATTAACAAAATCAGAATAATAGGCCAATATTCTTCCCACCTCTCCCTTTTCGTATCCCTCCCTTCCTCTACTCTTCTTTCCTTTTTTAGTGCTTTGTAATTAAATTCAAGATATTTATTACTTAATTACAATAACTAATTGATATCACTTACTTTTTCTCTATTATTTTCTTTTCTTTTTTTTACAAACATTCCTCTCACCTCCATTTTTCGTCTCCCGCCTTAATTTATTCCTCTTTTTTTAGTGCTTTATAATTAAATTATGCCTTTCATATAATAAATTACTTTCAATTTTTTTTATAACCGTTTGGTTGCTTCACTCAAAGTCTCAAGCAAATAATAAATCTTTCATTTTCCTATCCATTAATTTCATTCCATTAACATTTATTTCAAGAGAAAAAAGAAAAAAGAAAATTAAACCCTTCATTTTTCAGTCCACTAATTTTCTTTCGTTTAACTATAAATTTTTTTTTTATTATTTTCATGGTTTGGTAAATAAGTTCATTTCGGCTACTGGAGCTGTCTCAATTGGCTTTGACAATTGTGTTGAAACGATGTGTTTTCCTGAAACCGGTGAATGTCGAGATGGGCATGAAATTAAACCGGTGAATGCGGAGATGGACATGAAATTTCATTGGTTTGGATGAGAATAGAACCGGGTCGTCGTTGACGTGTGTCGTCTAAGGAGTGGATATCAGGAATCTGTTGAAAAACTGAGTGGGCATGGCGATCCCGATGAGGATACACACAAGACGCTGAGTGCGAAGCATGTATTGAACGGGTTCTTCAATGTCTTGACATTACGGGCCCTAGCGGTGGATGAGAATCGACAAGAGGTTGTTGTGTTATTTAGCCGGTAAGTGTCAACAAAGTTGAGATGTACTTTGCCTACATTTGCCTACATTTTTACAATCAAATTTCATTCTTTATCAATTTATTATTATTATTCTTTTCATCAAACTTCTAATAAATAAATATTTTATGTTGCAATTTACTATCATCTTTTATCTGGTTAATTATGTGTAGTGCAGTAGATAAAAATTGTTCAAAATTAATTAGTAAATTCATAAAATATCTTAATAAATAAGTAATGGAACATTATTTTTATAACAAAAACTAAAAAAAATATTAATATATTATCTCATGTAACGGAATTCAATTAGTATTGTTATCTTCTTTTTTTCAACAATGCACATCAGTATTATTTAAAGAAAATTAAAATAAATTAAAGATTTATATAAAAAAATGTAAAAAAAAATAAAATAAAAATCTAAAACAGACTCTAATACAATTCGAATCCGATCTAAATCCGTTGTCCGACAAGGATATGACAACAATCCATCCATTAGTGTTTTGTGATTGTGGTGGAATGGCTACCGACCCACCCACCACCAAAAAAATAGTGCAAATTATTGTGTAATTTTTCTTTATGCAATTGAGCCCATCAAAAAATGGTGCAAATTTTTATGTGCTTTTTATTTATGCAATTTAATGAATTACTGTTTTTTTATGTAAATTTTAAATATATTTTGTTTGAAGTTGTAAATTTTGGTTGCTTATGTTCTGTAAATAGATTTTTTTGAGGATGTAAATTTTGGTTTTATCTTTTGGTAATAAAAATAAACTTAAGAAATTACTAAAATTCTTTGGAAATCAAAACCAACTGAAGAAATAATGGGATAGGCTGTCTCCTGTAATATTCCAATAAAAATCATATCATATATAATAATATAATAATATAATATCAACATTTTTTTAACTAGAAACCGTCATGCGTCAAGTTATGTGCATGCACAAAGAAGGGAAAAAGACAATAATATAAAATGTTTTATAACAATTTTTAATAATAAATTTTTTATTCCTAAATCAAAATTATACAGGTAATCAGGAGGCAATTAAGTCATTAATAAAATAAATTCTCTTAACCAATCTCATAATTGATTTTTAATTGTTAAGTATTTTTTGGATTTGGATAAGTTTAAAAGACAGATCATCATTTTTTTTTGCCTAACAAGTCATAAATCCGTATTAATTAGTTTCGTTTTTCAAGTATTGTGAATCGGTTGTAATATTTCAAAAAAAAAGTATTTTTAATTAATTATCTATATAATTTACATTAATTCTAATTATTTTTAATAGTATATTTTTTTTTGAAATAAAAAATCTATAAGTAATCAATATGGTATCACATAATTAATGGGTAGTGAATCAATTCGCTTAACCAATCTCGCAATTGATTTTTAATAATTAGGTTTTTTTTTTCTTTTTTGAAGTATAAAATTATTTGGTAAGTTTAAAAGACAGGCCATAATTTTTTTTTTTGCCAACATTAGTTTTTTTTAACTATCATTAATTAGTTGTAACATTTAAAAAAATTGTTATTAATTAGTTATCTTTATAATATATTTTATAATATTTGGTAAGTTATTAATTGTAATAAATTTACTAAATAAAAAATCTATAGGTAATAGAGAGTCAATCACGTAATTAATGGGATAGTGAATAAATTCTCTTATCCAATCTCATAATTGATTTTAATTATTAAGTTTTTTTTTCTGAAGTGTTACATTATTTGGTATGTTCAAAAGACAAGCCACATTTGTTTTTTTACCAACAAACCATAAATTCGTATTGATTAGTTTATTTTTAAGTATTGTGAAATAATTGTAATATTTCAAAAAAAAAAGTATAGTTAATTAGTTATCTATATAATTTACATTATAATATTTGGTAAGTTATTAATGGTAATAATTTTTAATAATATTTGTTTTCCTAAATAAAAAATATACAAGTAACAGAGAGTCAATCACGTAATTAATGGGATAGTGAATAAATTATCTTAACCAATCTCATAATTGATTTTTATTTATTAAGTTTTTTTTTAAAGTATAACATTATTTGATAAGTTTAAAGGACAAGCCATAATTTATATATATATATATATATATATATTGCTAACAAGTCATAAATTCATATTAATTAGTTTTTTTTATTATTTTAAGTATTGTTAATTAGTTGTAACATTTAAAAACAATTATTAATTAGTTATATATATAATATATATTATAATATTTGGTAAGTTATTAATTGTAATAATTTTATCAAAAAAAATCTATAGGTAATCATGAGTTAATCACATAATTAATGGTATAGTGAATAAATTCTCTTAACCAATCTCATAATTGATTTTTATATATTAAGTTTTTTTTTTGAAGTGTTACATTATTTGGTAAGTTTAAAAGACAAACCATATATATATATATATATATATATATATATATTTGCCAACAAGCTATAAATTCGTATTTATTAGTTTATTTTTAAGTATTGTGAAAGGATAATGGTAGACATCCAACCTTTTTATCTATCTTTTGTATCCAACTTGATGTGGCAGCTTACATGGCACTTCCCTGTCAGCTGCCACATCATCGCATTGCCACGTCATCACACCTTTTAAATATAAAATTATTTACAAATTTAATGGAGTTAAAAATTAGGGTTTGGAAAAATTAAAAGGTGCAATAACGTGGCAATGTGATGATGTGGTAGTTGACAAGGAAGTGTCATGTAAGCTACCATATCAAGCTTGATACAAAAGATGGATAAAAAGGTTGGATGTCTACCATTATCCATTGTGAAATAATTGTAATATTTCAAAAAACAAAGTATAGTTAATTAGTTGTCTATATAATTTACATTATAATATTTGGTAAGTTATTAATTATAATAATTTTTAATAATATTTTTTCCTAAGCAATAAATTTATAAGTAATCAAGAGCCAATCATACAATTAATATAATAGTCAATAAATTCTCTTAACCAATCTTGATTTTTAATTATTAAGTTTTTTTTTAAATATTACATTATTTGGTAAGTTTAAAAGGCAAGTCATAAATTCGTATTAATTAGTTTATTTTTAAGTATTGTTAAATAATTGTAATATTAAAAAAAAAAGTATAGTTAATTAGTTATCTATATAATTTACATTATAGTATTTGGTAAGTTATTAATTGTAATAATTTTTAATAATATAGATTTTTTCCTAAATAAAAAATCCATAGGTAATCAAGAGTCAATTACGTAATTAATGGGATAGTGAATAAATTCTTTTAACCAATCTCATAATTGATTTTAATTATTAAGTTTTTTTTTGTTTTGAAGTATTATATTATTTGGTAAGTTTAAAACAAGCCATATTTTTTTTTTGCCAACAAGCTATAAAATTCGTATTAATTAGTTTCTTTTTATGTATTGTTAAATTATTGTAATATTTCAAAATATATATATAGTTAATTAGTTATCTATATAATTTACATTATAATATTTGGTAAGTTATTAATTATAATAATTTTTAATAATATAATTTTTTCCCTAAATAAAAAATCTATATGTAATCAAGAGTCACATAATTAATAGGATTGTGAATAAATTCTCTTAATCAATCTCATAATTTATTTTATTTTATACATAAGTGAATAGTTTATGTAATACAAATTTCAGGACATTGTCTCGCATCTCTCTGCATACTATCTCATATTTGTTTGTATATTTCAAATATAATTGAAGAAATTTGTAGTCGATTAATTTTTTAGTGTTTTTTTCTTTCTAATATATGATAATTTCAGCAACTGTAAAATTACAAATGAAAGTAAAAAAATAGAAAAATACACAAGAAATTTTTTTAAAATATATATTCTATAATGATTACGTTATGTTTTACCGTGCCTGCACATCGTGCGGGCGGCATACTAGTTTTATCTTATTTTGGAGCCCTAACATGCCACATGTTGTTATGAGAAGGTTTGACCATTAATTAGTTTTTTTTTTTAAAAAAAAAAAAACTAATTATATTCAACCCTTGAGTTTTATATTCATCAACTCTTCATTTTTTTTTCAACTAATAGTTGATTTTCTAAATTTAATGAGAATGATTACATATTATTAGATCATATATTTTTCCTTTAATGTTTGATGAATAATATATTATCATAAAGTTTCAACATACCACATGAGAAAGCTTGATCTGACCAATGATTAATTTTATGTTGGAGATGTCGAAGAAATAAATCTAGAGAAATACTCTATGATTGTTTTTCATCACCTATGCATCCAATATCTCAGACCAATAAGTTATATCATTAAATTATTGTTGCGTTACATTTTATAGTTCCCACACATCGTGTGAGATGCAGTCTAGTATATATATATATTAGTCATTTTCCTGTCAGTGCGCACTGATAGAATTATATAAGGATATTGAATGTGAGCCACTCATTTATAAAAGAGTTCTGACAAGTGCATACATACCAAGTCAAAGTATGTAAAACGAGTGGCTCACATTCAATGTCCTTATATAATTCTATCAGTGCGCACTTATGTGAAAATTTTCGATATATATATAAAAGTTGACCCTCACAGCACCACGTGTCGCCGTGAGGGAGCTTTAGATTTAAATGCATTTTTTTAAAAATATAAATGTATTCGTTTCTCTCTCTCTCTCTCTCTCTCTCTCTCTATATATATATATATATTAATAAGGCAATATGAATAGACAATTTGATTACAATTATGAAAAATAGTTATTTAAACTCTTCCTATATCCTTTTTTTTTTAACATTTACATCATCCTTTCAAAATAAAAAACACAAAACCCTATCATATTCTTCTTTTGACTAGACTTTAAGTTTATTCAATTAAACCATATAATCATAATAACCAAGATCCCTTTCATCTTCCTTGATTTTCTCTATAAAAACCACCAAAAAACTCACATTTTTTTTCAATTCATTACATTGACTCTCAACATCTAAACGGCGGGGTATTGAATGGTATTGAGAGGTGAGAGTAATTTCTACTGATTTTTTTAATATTTGGTTGAATATTTTAATCTATTAATTTTTTTTTGGTTATGATGATTGCCAAATGTCTCTTGCAAAAAGTTACATTATTCTCAGGTATCATTTTCTTATCTTTTTGTTTATTTTTTTTAGGAAACATTAGTAGTTAAAAATGTAATCTTTGATTGATTATTGTTGTGACGTATTTCGGTACATTTATCATGTTTGTTTTGGTTAACAAAACTTGAAACAAAGAATTTTTATTTTGGCAGACTTGGATTTTCAATTAGCTGTTATTCGATATGCAACCCTCTGGTACGGCTAGCATCCTGCTCATTATCACCAATGCTAGAAAATCAATAGACCGGTTGAGATTTGTGAAGTGCTCTTTACTTGATGATAAATATTAGGGTTGTTGTCTTTTGTTTTAAATCTAACAATGTATTGTCTCTTTCAAAAAAAAAAATTGTATCTACCCAGATGTTTTATAAGGAAATTTACACATATTTTTATAGTTTTTTTTCCTTCTATTTTTAACCTTTTTGTTTTCTTTTATTTTTGATTTTTTATAATGTATTAAATTTGCATTAAATGCACTATGATTATTTCCAAAAAATTTTTTAATTATTCTTATACAGTAAATGATAATTAATACATATTTTTCAAAACAAATAAAATATCAATTTTAAATACCAAATTAATGGAAAATCCATTTGATATGGAATTAATGAAATTTTTTAAATATAGAGTAATGCTAGGCGTCCCGAATTTCTTTCCTAAATTTTGTCCCAAATGATGTGGCACGTGAGGTGTCAACATCATATCAGTTACCTTATAATATCATGATTTATAAGATGCTGACACCTCACGTGCTACATCATTTGGGACAGAATTTGGGAAAGAAATTTGGGACGCCTAGCATTACTCATTAATATAACATAAAAAAAATTAAAATAATAATTTTTAATCAAATATTAATTGTAAGATATTAAAAACATTAACGATTGCATTCAAGTCAATTGATTCTTTTCTTAAATATATGAAATTCACTCATATTATTTTTTATAAATGGTAATAAATAAATTTTTTTGTACAATAATAAATAAAAATAACTCCACTGCTATTTACATCTCAATAAAAGTTTTCACTTTTTTTTTATTTTTATATTGAATCATATATGAGAGGACGAGTGAAAAATAAATAAAAGTAAGTTTATTAAAAAAAATGGAATGTCCTTAGAAAATAAGTGTGGAAAATTAATTTATCACTAGGCTTGACAATAACCCCCATGGAGTTTAAAAAAAAATTTGATTACTTCTACAACTATTTCTAGAATTAACCTTTTTATATATAAAAAATCAAAATTATAAACCTCTAAATACACCCCAATTTACTAGAAAATATTTTTTTTTATAAATGGTAATAACTAAATACCATAATTTTTTTCCCAACAGCTTTAAATTCTTATTATTCAGTTTTTTTAAGTATTGTTAAATGGTTGTAATATTTCAAAAAAAAAAAAGAATTCTTAATTAGTTATTTATATAATTTACATTATATTATTTGGTAAGTTATTAATTGTAATAATTTTTAATCATATAATTTTTTTCCTAAATCAAAAATCAATTGATAATCAAGAGGCAATCATGTAATTAATGATATAATGAATAAATTCTTCTAACCAATCTCATAATTGATTTTTAATTATTAAGTGGTTTTTTTTGAAGTATTACATTATTTGAATTTCATTTTATTTTGTGCCAAGAAGACATAAATCCGTATTAATTAGTTTATTTTTTAGTATTGTTAATTTGTTGTAATATTTCAAAAAAAAGTGTTGTTAATTAGTTATCTATGTAATTTATATTATAATATTTGGTAAGTTATTACAATCCTGAACCAAATCAGCATAATATGGTGTTATTTTATAGGCAAACAAAGGAAAGTTAATAGGAAGGAAAATGAAGAGTTTATTAGTTATTTACAAAGAAATATTTTTTAATGAATATTAATAGAAGACAATTGAAGCAACAAAACGGAAAAGTTGTTTATAAAGATGTTTATTTTATAAAGAATATTAACGGAAGGCAATTGAAGCAACAAAAGGTTGTTTTTTTTACAAATATTAATGTGAGATTATTTATGATATAAAATGAAACGGTGAATCATAAGAAAAAGATAGAAACATTATAATAGCTATGGACATTAATAGACTTAGCTTCGATGGATGACACGGGTCATCAAGAGCTTTGTTATTACGTATTATAATTTATAGCCTATATGATGTGCATACATTATTTATATTTAAAAATTTATTCATATTCTTTTTTTTCTTTCAATGTAACATTTACAACTTTTTAAGAATTAAAAAATTAATAATTTCGTAAGAAGTTAGATTTATTTTTGAACTTAATATCATTTGAATCCATTTAAAAATCAATGTAAATAAATAAATTGTTATTATTATTATTATTATACATTTGTCATGTATTAGAAATATAAAAATATAATTTTGGTCAATTCAATTAAATGATAATATTTTTATTGGTATGAGAAAATTTAACGTCACATGTTGACGCGAGGTAGCTTTGGATTTAAATTCTTATTAATATTATCATCATCAATAATACATACACTATTACTCTATTCACACTTACATATATTTAAGAATATTAATAACTATTTAAATTTCTTTTGGCATTCTTTTAAAAAATTTATCATATAATAATAATAATAAATTTGATAACGATTACATTATATTGTTTTACGGTTCCCGCACATCGTGCGGGATGCAAACTAGTATATATATTATAAAGGAAATGTTGTACCATCAACAAATAAAACCAACTTGCATACTCTCTCTTTTAACTCAAGGTGTGCGTCTTCTCTTCTACATTTGTGGTGATGGTTCAGATCCATTGTATGCATTTTACAAGTATTTGTGACCAATGTTTTGCTTGTTGTTATTAGAGTAAAAATCTCTCGATTGTGATTGTGAATATATTCATATAACATATGTTTTGGCTAAACTTGGAGTCCAAATCTATTGTTTAAATGATGTGGCAACATTGTCATCTATTCATTTAAATCATACAAATCTAATATATTTTAAATGAGTGGATTACAATGATGCCACATCATTTAGGTACCAGATTTATATACCAAATTTTGGTAAAGTAATATTATTATAGTATATATAATGTTTGATTTCGACATGCCCCGATGATAATAGATTTCTACCAATTGTGAAAATAGATATTCGGATAGACGGCATACATATGTACTGGTTGATCCCTCCACAAACTCCGAGCCATTAGATATAGATTTAAAAAATAAATAAATAAAAGAGAAAATAAACCAGCTTCGTATTTCATACGACGCCGTTTCAAACAATTGAAAAGAAACGTCTCTCGGTTCTCTCAAAACAGTCTCTGTACTTCCACTTCTCGCACGCTCTGCGGGCATTTTTGTCTGTTTGTTTTTTTTGGCTTCTCAAAGTCACTGAAAATGAGTGACAAAGCAGAAGAAGATACATGGGCAAGAGCCAAAATAGCCGTTTACGATCTCTACCATATCAAAGAAACGTTTTTTCCGCCGAACCCAGATGAAAAAATCGCTAAATTGCAAAACGAATCGGATCTCGCTCTCAAACTCCTCGATTCCATCTCTCCCGGTATCGTTTTCGCTTACTCTTCAGACCCTTTTCGGCTTTGTCTTCTATTGTTGTACAATTACTTGAAAGTTGTTGTTTAGTTTTAGCTAAAAATGAAGTGCACTTAAAAAGGGTTGTATATTATGTGAGCTTTTATGTTAAAATAAGTTATTTGAGAAAAATTATATATATTTATATAAAAGTTACTTGAGAAGAATTTAAGGTCCCATCTCTGATTTTTTGGTTGTTTAGGCAGAGTCACAGAAAAAATAAATTGCAAGGGAAACTGTCATTTTAAAGAGTCATAGTTGGCTGTGATGATAGGGTGGTCCTTTTTGTGTTTTGGTATTGAAGATGAATTTAGATATTATAATGTGGGTTGAAGTTTAATGTTTTTAGAAAGAAAAAAAAAAAGTAATGGTGGCTGTCTACAAGTGTTGTCTAATTTTAATGAATTTAGATTGTGTAATGGTTGCCAAGTGAAGTAATAATTATGTCTCTTTTCCTCTTGTATTGCTTTTTTGGGGGGAGGGAGGGGATTGGATTGTTCTTTTGCATTACTTGCTTGATACATTTTACCGTGTGCCTTTGACTCTTTAGTGTCTAGAAGAATTGTGGTTTATTCTTTACGTATCTATTAAATGGTTGCTAGAAATTTCATCTTCAAGGATTTTTTTTTATTTCAGACTTTGTGTTGGTGATTTCTTTCGATGAATTTTTTAGGTGCTTATGTGATCATTTCTGTGTTTCTCTGTTTTGTCATATTTAGTCTTATAAGGGAATAATATTGTGTTCTTTCACAGAGCAAAGGAAGACGCCTATACAACGTGCTACTTATGAGTATCTGAAAGGAAAGATATTGGATGTAGTACCTGACTACCGGAAAGAAGCAGAAGATCATCTCTCTAAAGCTGTAAGCAAGAACAGACTTGTAATTCTAGTAGTTTAGTAGTGCCATAATGCTCAGGCTCAGGTTCATGTTTTGAAGCTTTTATCCCCCCAGGTGAAGTTGAATCCGTCTCTTGCAGATGCTTGGCTTTGTTTGGGTATCTGCATTTGGAAGAAGGGAGATCTACCTGCAGCAAAGAACTGCTTCAATCTTGCACTAAGCAAGGTTATTTTCAACTATACCATATTTCTTAATATTCCAATAATGATATATGTTGTATCTACTCAACCTTTCTTTAGTGTTGGTGTCAGTTATCCTTAAATTTTGTCGCATACAGGGTCCAAACAAGAAGATACTTTGTCAATTATCAATGCTTGAAAGAAGCATGGCTCAAGGCAAGAAATTTCTTATTCTTTCCTGTAGTCAGATGTCAATTTGCACTTAACTTTGGGTGCCAGGAGATATGATTTAAAGAACCAGTATTTGGAAATTGTACTTCTTGACCTCTTGGTGCTTTGTAAAGGTCCTAAAGGAGCTGAAAAATTGTGTCATTTTCTCAAAACCAAAGTTTATTTTGACTATGATATGAATGTATCGTTGAGTTACCAAACTAAATTATTAATTTTAGGTGTGGAGAATCAGGCAGAGATAGTTGAGGAAAGCATTCAACATGCCAAAGAGGCGATCACATTGGATGTCAAGGATGGGAATTCTTGGTGTAAGATTTTCAAATCCAACCATATAGTTAAATTATGATCTGTTTTCTTTGATCTTTGTGTATGATTCACGTTCAAACATATACTGTACTTTGTATTGACTTAAAGGATAATTTCGAGATCCAATGTTTGCTGCTTTTCTTGTGGCTAACTTCATATTTGAATCCTAGTGGATGATTCAGCCATTTCCTGATTGTTGCATCTGGGGAAACGTATTTAGACTTGTATGTACTACACATAAATGTGGAGAGATATAGTGTATCAGAACTTGACTTTATTCTACTTTTCTTATATTCTTGGATTCTTAATGAGCCCTTCTGCATTCTGTTTGCAATTAAATGCAAATTTAAAATTTATTTGTGATCTGATTTTTGCGTGAATATGTTTGACATGCAAACGCATTTTGTACTTTGTATTGACATGCAAGCCTTATCCCTTTCTGCTGCACATGTAAAATGCATTTAGACTGACGTACTACATTTGTATGCTAAGAGATACAGTCCATTTATATTAATGGTCATTTTACTTTTCTCACATGCTTGGTTACTTATCAAATCTTGTACATTGTATCCGCTGTCTCTTTTTATTCCTTTTTTTCAAGATGTTTTTCTCATTTATATCTTCCTAATTCTCCAACCTGTAATATATCTATCTTATCCTCTGATTGACAGATAACCTTGGAAATGCTTGCCTCACGAGCTTTTTTGTTACTGGAGGTTGGGATCACAGCAAACTTCAGCAATCTTTAAAAGCATACCAAAATGCTGTGAGTTTGCTGAGTAAATTTTTTCTTTGAGATCTATTTTTCAACAACTTCAAATTATAGATTTTAATATGAACACTATGGGGTTGTTTGTTTTTTCCACTTAAAACTTAATGGGCCTGAATCATAATTATTAAGTTGTTTTGTTTGTTTTTATAAGTGGTCAAACAACTTAAAATTACCAAAAAACAACTTAAAATAAAAAGTATCATGACTTTTCACTTAATTGTAAATGACTGAATTGCATTAAATGTAATCCAAAATCTTTTCTTCCGATACTATCTCCTATATATAACATATTTCTAATTTCATCATAATTATATATGGTACATAAATCTTTATTTTAATATATTGCTTATTTTAAATAGCTTTAAAAATAAAAAAGAACCCTAATAACTTCTCATATTGGTGTTTAATATCAATACTTTATTATGATATTAGGGTGATGTATTTATATATTATTTTCTTAAAGTGTTTTCTTATAGTGTTTTGTGTGAGTTTTCCTGCTGTCCCTTTTATTTTTTGAAAAACAAAACCCTTTCTTTTCTTAGTAAAAATGAAATTTATTTGTAATCGAAGAAGAAGATCTTGATCATATGTGTTCATATAAAATTATTATTTTTGGATTGTTTTTATTCCATATTATGTGTGATTGTTTAACATTAGTATAAATGTAAAATTACTTAGTTTCAGACAATTTTATATTTAAAAAACAAACGTGTTGATAATACATTCAGATGTGAGTAAAAAAAAAACATGTCATTCAAGTTCAGATTTTAGTCCCTATTCAGTCTTTAGAAAAATTCATGACTTATCAGTCTTCAGACAAAAACAAACGACCCCTAAATGTGAAGGAATGAAGGATGTCTTGATCAGGGGATACTAACTTAGCATTTTAAACTTTCAGTACTATTTTGTAAGATGATTAGTCTAAACTCTTTTTTGTAGTTCATTCTTCTTTTTTTTATATTGGAGTTTGATTGTTGATAATCTGTATCAGGAGAAAGACGAGAGGATGAAGTCTAATCCAGACCTTTACTTTAATTGTGCTACTGTAAGTTGAATTTTTCTCCAACTGTTTTCTCTATGCAAGAATGTCATAAATGACTATGGAATAAAATAGATACAGACCTTTGTTTTACTTGCTATCATGTGTGTCTGTGTTATTATCATTAGTAATATATAAGGTTTTTAATTGGGTGGGCGAGGAAGTTCATTCCACCGATCAGGAGCCAAGTGCTGTTCTGCATTTGATTAGTAGTAAATAAATTCTTTATTGTGTTTTGTTTACAGGTGAATAAATATCTAGAGAATTATGAGAGAGCCCTTAGTGGGTTTGAAGCTGCTGCCTTGAAGGATCCTAGTCTGAATGCTACTGAGGAGGTTCAAATGATTGTTAATCTTCTTGATAAGATAGATAACTTGTTCAGGGTAATGATTTTTTATTAGTTACACGGACCTTGTACCACTACTTGTTAAATTCCCGTGTTTTTCTCATTCTGTAGATACCATTTTATAGATTGCTTTTAATAAAACAGAGACTGGAGCAAAAGGTGCACCATCTCTGCTGCTAAACTTGGTAAAATATAGTACTTTCTAAGGAAGCAATCAATGAGAAGTAAAGGAGCACTTTGAAGTTACTAAACCTTCATTTTTGAAAACATGATGTCTCTCCAATTGATGAAGCGATAGTCACTTTGGTGGATCTGATATATTTGTATAATATTAGTTTCTCTATAGATGCATCGGATATTAAAATATGTGTGTCTTACAGGGACACACTAGAGCCAAACGACTTGTATCTCTGGCATCATCACTGGCTACTGTTAAGTGTAAGTTAGATGACTTTTCCTTGTCTTTTAGGTACTAGTTTCTATAAGTTTTGTGTGGGCCTCCAATTTATGGTTTCCATATATGAGTTGCATACTTAATATATGTATATTTGTTTTTGGTATGCATCTTATTTGGTTAGTGACTTCTCCACATAAAAGAGCTACTGTGGATTTGCTGTTGGAGGGTTTGAACAAAGCAGTATCAGTAGTTGGAAAGGTGCTATTTTTTGTCAAGCATGAGAATGTCTCTCCCCTGTGAGTAGTCTGCTTGACAACTCTTTATTGCTTTATTTATTGCATATGTAAATACAGTTATCATAAACTTACACCACACATGTAATAGCTTGTGATTATATCCTTAAAAACTATGTTATTTAGAATTTCTGAAGGGCAGATGATATGTGTTTATATTCCTGCATTCTAGCTGTTTTCAGTAAGCTTTTGGCTTGTGGGCCTGGAATAGCTTATAGGAGATAGTAGACACAGTTCCCAAATGTTTCGTACCTTTGTATCTTAAGCATCATCTTGCATGTAACTCTATCATGAAGGTTGCATTCTTTTTTTAATTTAAGTCATTAGCTGGGTGAGATCACTTAGAAACTTAGTTTTCTCTTTTCTCATATTGCAGATACTATATGGTCTGTGATTCAAATCAAACACTTTTTGTTCTATCTGTGTATGGTATACATACTGATGCGGTAAGAATTAGCTGCTTGATTTACTTTCTTTTTCCTTTTGGTTAATTTAAGGCTCATATATCCTGCAGCGTACTCTCTCCAATCTTATAAACCCTTTGTGAGCTTAAAATCTGATACTGGAACTGACTTTACCTGCAAAGCTGACTGGCTTCCCAAGCTTGAACTTTCACTTCATTTCTCTCTATTTCTTTTTCTTTTTTCCTCATTCGATAAATGGGATTTTAATATATACGGAATAAAGTTCAATATAGTGAAAACTGACTTTTGTTATAATTTTTAATTTGTGAATGTAGTAATGGTTCCCATGAACTTTGACAATAGCACTAGGAGAAATATATGTATTTCCTTACTAAAATGATTCTTGCCAATTTCCTATGGAACTATTATCGATGAAAAGGTACATATAGAAAT
This sequence comes from Dipteronia sinensis, assembly GCA_033220585.1. Lineage (NCBI taxonomy): Eukaryota > Viridiplantae > Streptophyta > Magnoliopsida > Sapindales > Sapindaceae > Dipteronia > Dipteronia sinensis. The sequence continues at coordinate 43,372,940 of CM065644.1, read as the reverse complement.
GAACTGTTTTATTTATTTATTTATTATTATTGTTATTTTACTTGTAACTGAATTAGGGCTTTTGCTCCCTGTCAAAGGTATAATTTTGCTATTTTCCTATTTCATGAACCCTTTCGTTCTATTCTGAATCCTTTAGAACTCCAATCAAATTGACCTTTTTTAGCTATCTACAGCCTTCACCTAATCACCCAATTATCATTCCTATTGTCCTTTTCATGCTTGAGTTCCCATTTTTTATGCACTTTGAGTTGAAAATTCTGAACCATGAGTTTTGAAGAAAAGAAGAAAGATAATTGATAAGCAAATCATAAATGAATTTTGTTCTCCTTTGCATATATTGAGCAAACTCCATATCCTCCTGTCGTGTTCGATTAGTACTCTTATTAAATATTAGAATCAAGTGAACCCTCTGATTGCAGATTAAAGAAGGAGATCAGCTTACACTCGTGGAACCTTATTTCCATCATGTTGATTTTTCTTGGAAAGGAAAGGTACGTTCTCTCACAAATTGGATAATCTTTTCAGGACTTTCATTCCAATAATGTTAGACATCCCAACTTCGAATGTGGCAATTTAATTCATTTCATGTGGCAAGTGAGATACGTCATCATTAATGTATATCCGTTTATCAAATAACACGACATAAAAAATTCAAGTGCGTTAAATACAATTGTTTCATTAAAATTTACTTTTTTTTTCTTTGTTTCTTAAGAAAAACCATAATGCCATAACGGTCTTAATGACAATCATTAGTTCCTGATAATCAGTTCACGTTTCATGTAATTTGAACCAGTATTACCAATTCAAGAATATTCGCGTGGATTTCTTAGACCAAGTGCTTGTGAACGGAAAATCCCTGCCTCCTCAACAAGGAGTTCGATCATCCATCTATGCACAGCATAAACCATGAACAGTTGTTTCAATTAGATTTTTTGTGAGTTGTGTGCTCTTAATGGGGTTTTGTTGATCTTCTCATTGATTGCTTTGTTGTAATGTGTGTAAATAGATAGGGAATTAACTGATTTAGAGAATATATCAACAACAAAAAAAAAACTGATTAAGAGGAAAGAAAAAATATATGGGTGTGTGATTTGTGAATTCTGTCAAGACAAGAAAAAATGTACATTAATTTGAATCTGCATATGTTTTGATTACTTATTGAATTCTTTTAGTTTCGTGTTTCTGTTATTTTCTCTGCTATTTGGTCGTTTTATAATTTTAAAGACCAAAATTTCCAGAAAATTAGCAATTAAAGTAGGGTTATTTGACCATTATAAGGTAAAATCTATTTAAAAAAATATAATGGGCACAGGTGTATGTGTATATTACTTCAAAAAATATTACTATACCGTTCAAAATACTATCCAAATGATGTCGTCAGCTAATGAAATGATATATTAATGAGGTGGTAGTTATAAATTATTTTGACACATGAATTTGGATAATTTCTTATACAGTGTAGCATTACTATGTAGTAGTAGTGTACATGTTTCTTTCCGTATTTATGATGGGTTTTAAAACACTGCCTATTTACCACGTGTGAGTAAATTTCTTTTAGAATTGTAAGAATAAATATTGAGACTGCTCATGCAATGCTTGACTAGACCTCATTTCGAGTATATAGGGTTGCATGCTCAACTAGACTTCTTTTCGAGTATAAAGGGACAGTTTTAAGATTATTTATAAAATTTAAAATAAAATAATAAATTGAACAAAAGATTTGATGGTCTGCATGTGGCAAACATATTAAAATACCTGGCACCAAATATATTCTAATGAGTGGATACAAGTTTGTCTAGGAATGTAAAACTGTTTGCCGTTTTGGAGATTCAAGAAATTGGCTGTGTGATCAATTGGTTTTCAAATTATATAAATCACACTTATAAACTAGAATCTTCTGTTAATCAAATATTCATCATGTATATGATGTCACACACATGAGAATGAGATCTTCAATCAGATAGGTATATTTATGTAGACATGTCCTGTTTTTTCTAGAGAGACAGCTCAAGGAATCATCAGAGAGGAAATCATCCACAAGTAAATCTCCTGTATATGAATATCCTTTTGTTGCTTTAATAGGTTTCATGGAACATCTACTTTGAAATATGAGAGTTCATGTTGCAGCAAATGTATTAATTTACTAGTATTTATTGTTAAGAGTTGTGAATTATTCAATTAGTACTAGAAAAAGAAACCCCATAGGCACCCTAAGCACAACCACACAGGTAAAAGAATGACATCCAGGCATCCAGCAAGGGCAGAGACCCTCTGAAAACCTAAAAGCTCAGAATTTCTTATCTTGCAAACAGAACTGGATCTAAGCTGCATTTTCAGCGAGAATATAAAATAAACTAACTCGAAAAATCAGCATCATGCATAAAACTTTAATATTTGAAATGTTCAGACTATACATACAACTTAGATGGCTGTGCAAATTAAATACAAAGCAACGTAATAAATTAATACAACTCGAACACAAGCAAGATCAAGCTGAATCCAATCATTCCACTATGGAACTAAGTGCATCATCACATATAACCAATATATTTATATATATATATATATATATATATATATATATATCTAGTGGAACTAAGTGCATCATCACATATAACCAATATATTTATATATATATATATATATATAGCAGAGAAAAATATGGTTCACCATTATTGCTTATAATACCCACTTTGGTTAGGAGGATAATTGTATGGAGATGGAATGGTATATGGAGGCCGTGGAAGAGATCCAGGCTGCTGCTGCTGCTGTCCATGGGCGTTGTAGTATGGTCCCCGCCACCCTGGGTAGGCAGGTTGGCCATAGTCGTGGCTTGCCGGTGGCTGTTGCTGGGCTTGCTGAGGTGGGTAAGGAGCAGCGGGCGCAGGGGTGGCATGGTAGGGATGTGATTGCTGTGGGGCACCGTAGGGGGGAGGAGCATTAGTATAGCCGGGTATTGTTGGCTGCTCAGGCGGCCTATAGTAAGAAGCTTGGGGGTGAGGAACTGGAGGATTTTGGGGATCTGTTTGCGGTGGTGTACTGGCTCTCTGAGTTTGATGGGGGTGTCCAACTGCTGGGTAGTTGTCGTATGGAGCGGAGTTCTTCCGATCCTGGAAACTGAGACCAGCCATGTTTCTCTGTACTTCTTCGATCATTTCCCGGCATTGGATGTTTCTGGTCATCACAAAATCACTGCACTGCTGCTTGACATTTGTGATCGCATCCTGTTTAGCAAAAAAAAAAAAGAAAAAAAAAAGAGCATTTAAACCAATCTTATGTGACTCACATGTTAACCAATCCGTCGAGACAATCTGGAGAATACAATGACACGAAACATTACAACCTTAAGCAACAATTGAGTAATTCTTACCTGAAGGGTAACATAAAACTTCAATCCCTCATTTATGTTATCCTTAATTTCTAAATACTTTGCTATGGCAGCTAGAATTTGCTTAAAACACTTCTCTCGAGATGCTGTGGAGAAGACAGAGAAATGAATAATAATAAAAAAATGATAATAATTACTCCAAAAGGAGAAATGCAACCATGAGTAGGAAAATTGAAGTTGAAAGCATCAACAAGACAACAAAATAAAAGTTTATGGATTGAACATATCAGGACCTTCCAAGCATATCATTGTTGGGGTGAGGAGGAAAAAAGAAAATTAGTTAAAAAGCAAGGTGATAACTATAAAGGTAGTATATTAATGGTTGCAAGACTTTCCATCTAAGAAAATAATTTAGAAAAGTGACAAACCAGAAGCAAAAGAAATTTACCTTTGTAATCTTCAAGGTTAAAGATGGCCGAAAACTCATCATTTTGAGCCTGTAAAGAAATAGACAGAAAGAAGGTTTTTTGATATGCTGATCCTAGAAATTAGTACAACTATGAATTAACGATGGAAAACAGAAAATCAACATTAGAAGATAAAAAGGGAGCTAGCAGCAAATAAATGATATAGAATGATTTAATATACATATGCAATATCTCATACGGCTACAAGTTTATGTTCTATCTATATGAACAATATTACAAAAGTGGATCAATGTTGTTACCAATGTCTGAAATCTGAATATCACCTTTCTGAGATATATAGGCAGTTCAGTTAACAAAGCAAAATAGCTGTGTGTTTCATCACACTACATATAATCCAACATAACATTGCCATTGCCAGCCATTTGCTTTTCTCTATTCCTTTTTCCAAGCCAATTTCATATTCAAGGCATAGCCCAACCCCTTTACCACCAGTGCAGTGGCAATGCCAATCATTTACTCAGTATTAATTCTTATGTTCAAAGTTTAAACTACGAGTTTCAAGCTATTGGAAATGGGTGCCAAACAATTTTGGAGAATATTGTAGAGGACAAAATAAACCTGAATTTGGAACAATAACTGTTCTTGTGCCTCAATATTTCGAGCAATTTCTTCACAAATATGATCATACTTAGATATCTCTTTCCTGAAGAGATCTTCATGTGATCCAGTCGATGTCATCAACTTCGGGAGTATGTCATCCTGAAGCCATACATTAAAATGTCTTAAGCCAAGAAAAGAGTACACTAATGCAAATAAAGCAACATTATAATTACTGGAACAAAGAACGCATAAAATGAGCCATCGATAATCATGATATGTTTGTTCCATCTAAAGCCAAAAAAAAAAAGCCTGACATGTGAAAGAGAAACAAACCAACATTTGGTTAGCAACAGAGTAATATTTGCCCAATAACACAGGGTGACAGTCACTTTTAATAGAAGGTATGATACAATAATTTGCTAATACATGATGTAAGCTAATTCCATCGATAAGATATGGTGGGCCAAAGGAACACAGGAATCAAGGAGCCATGATCACTCCAATTCAATACAATCAAGGGAAGAATCCCAACAGGGAGATGCACATTCTCCACGGAGTAGAAAATATTTTCAAGCCACCATGAAAAAATATGTTTCATATTCAATGTCATAGAACAATAGCCAAAAAACAATTGATCCCACGAATAGATATTCATAAAGACTTCCTTACATCCATGTTTAGGAGCCTCGGGAGAAAAGGGCTAGATTCTATTTAGAAGTTAACACTATTTCACTAAACAGTTATACAAACCTTTCTTTTCATCTCTTTGAGCATGTCTTCAAGACCCGCCCTTTGAGCACCAACAGTCTCCAATTGTCTCTGCATAGATATGGAGGCAACTATTCAAAATATAGTTTGTACAGTGACATAGCAAGCATATATATAATTCTAAATTACTAAACAAGCTTCAAGAAAACATGCAAAAATTAAATCCTTTTCCCAGATAAACTTACTAAGGTCTAGACATGTGTGAATCCAAACCCACAAGAGTTCAAGGTTAATTCATATTCCTACAAGAAGCAAATTTTCCCATACAGATAACGTAGCATTAGTGTCATAACTTAAATACTCATGAGCTTTGAATTGGTAACCGTGTATAATTAAAATTTCTTGGAGATACCCATGCAATAAACATGCTTCTTTTTCAATCTTTCACCAATTTTAAGGGATTTTATAACAGCAAAATTTCAACATCTAACACTTAAAAATTCAAAATTCAAAACTACAGTCTCCTGCACACATTAGATTGTCAAGTTTTAATTAAGCTTCACACCCACACATGTCCATTGTCCACATGCAATTTCTCAACAAATACATCAAAATATTTACAGTTCTTAAATCCATTACACTGCACTTTTACATGAGATCAAACGTGTGTCCTTGAGTGGGTCCTTTGCAACGCTACCAAAATCTGGTTGTCCTATATCAGTATTTCTACTATGCCTTCAAAAAATTTCAAATTAGCCATTCTAAAAACTAACCCCGTATTGGAGCTTAGCTTCAAATTCATTTAGATAAGTTGGAAGCTTTTCCATTTTACAAATATTCTTTCATATATCAAAAAGAATGTTCACATTCTCATAGGACAACCCATGTATCAAAAAAACTGCCAAACAATGGTGCAGGCAACACATCTAAAAAATTGTGAGAGATCAAGGTTCAACTAACAACCCTAATTTAGTTTTTTTAAGACAGCATATAATTATAGATAAATCATTAAACTTAGTTAACACGAACAAAGTTATCATGATCTTGCACAGAAAAATTACCAAGCTTTGCTTCAGAGCCCCCACAATAGCATCCTCAGTGGCATCCAACGACATTATTGGCTTAGCAAGAGTTGGAAGGGCAGACTCTATCTAATAAGAGGAAAATGTAAATAATTAGAACAATGTGTTAGTTAGTCCCACAGGCAGGAAAAGTACCAAACTTAAATTTTAAACCTACTAAGAAATTTCCCAATTACTTAAAAATAAAAATGGAGAAGAAAATGGGGTAACACATAACATCAAAAGCTAAAGCTGCCAATGTTGGAATGATATAGATTAAATGAAAATGAACCAGAGGAGATCATAAGCTGAGCAGACACCCCATTAAGAACAGAATACTTGACTGAATGTGTCTGTAAGTCTATAAACCCACAGAGAGAGACTGCTGTTAAGACTCTTACGACCATATAAAATCCATCTGTTTCATTAATTTGGTTGAAACTTTTAAATTTCTGAATCGGCAATCTATGCCCTATAAGACCAATTAAAAGGATACAACGGAATGAACAGAACCTGAATTAAACACATACCGGACGGCGATCAAGGATCGACATGAATGGAAAATGATCTCTCACTGAACGCTCAATTCGGGCATCACTTTCTGCAGCTTGCTTTAAGTTAGCTGCAAATCTATTCAACCTATCTTGCAAGTTCTTTGTCAGAGTGCTGGACTGTGGCCTAGTCCATCGTGTTCCAAATTGGCCTCTGAATTGAGCATCCTCTGATGCTTCTTTCTGCAAAAGTTCCTCGGTCTGAACCAGCAATTCCTGGTTTACCCTTCTCAAATCTCTAAGTTGCTGTAGTTCAGCCTCCAAACCAGCTGGACCACCACTGATCTGCACCGCTTCCACTTCCTCTTTAAGATCAGCAGGCACAGTAGTATTCCCTTCCAAAGCAAGAATAGAATCTGGCAGGTCCATTTCCTTGAGCCTCACTCTGGTTAGTTCGCTTCCTTGCTGCAATCTCTCAGCTTGTGTCCTGATGACATCATCGACCATTTCAGTGTACCTGGAAAGAGCCTTTGCACTATTATCCGGAACAAGACACGCAAACATCTTCTCCTTGCTCGCATCTAGTACCTCATTCATTGCCATCGGCTTCACCATGGAAAATGCTGGTAGAGGGGGTAAGGTACTAGGGGAAGGAACCCTCATGAGGTAAACTCTGTCATTTTCCTTCTCAGCCCTCTCAAGGTTATGATTGAGATTGGCCTCTAACTTGGTAATTGCATCCAAAAGCTGTGCCGGAGCACCCTTTGATGATTTTTTTGCATCAGTTAAAACACTAATCCCACTCTTCAACCGTGCAATTTCTTCTGCAATCTCTTCTTTCTCATGGAGCTCTAAACCATACCTATAACAAGCCTCGGCATAGAATAGGGCAGCCTTAAGCTGCACGTGAGATATCCAAGCCCTCTCAAAATGATCCTTCAGTGGTGCAGCATTCAATGCTGCCAAAGCTTCTTCATAGTAGATCCCAACCTGTAATCACACCCATCAGAATGCAAGTCGGAACAAATAATCAACCACTTTTTTTTTTCAAAGCTCAAATAATCAACCGCTAAACCTTCAATAAAATGCACAATTTCACAATATTTGTTGTTATACCCAAAAAAAAATTTGTTGGAATCAGCTAATTAACAAGAATATCACAATCAATATACATTACGAATAACCTAATATACAGATTTTAATAAGTTATGCACTACAAAAGTTCATAACAATTTGCAATTTTTCACAATATATTAAAATAAAAAATTACAATGTTAAAGGCCCAATATCTCTTAATCTCTTAGCTTAAATACAACTTTTACTTCTTAAAACACTAAATTAGTTATTAGAATTCGTATCACCCAATATAAATTCAATAAAAAGATTCAAGATTCCTTATCTCCATCATATATACTAGACATTCATATCAATTTGCAAATTTTTACAAGTATTAAGATCCAAATCTTACAATGCTAAAACCCCAACACAATACCCCTTAGCTTATATACAACACTTGCTTCTTAAAGCACATACATAACTAACTAAATTTAGACATTTGAATTCGTATCGCCAATCTAAATTCTAGGAAAAGTTTCTAGATTTCTTTAACTTGATCATATATTACTAGACAGCACTCAAGACAACAATTTCACCAATTAATAACACACTCACTTGTCTCGAAATTTTGGCACAGACGCCAGGCGTGCTTCCTTTGGCAATGGTGTTCTCGAACACGCACTCCTGCGCCTGCGCCAGCATCAGCCGCTCGAGCATCCCGGCACACTCCACTCCGATGTCCACGGTGGAAGACCCTCCGGCGGCCGCTTTTGCTGACGCATTGTCCCTCAAGTACGCGAACGCGCCTGCAGCCGCAATGAACGCATGCGACGCCTGCCTCCGGCCCTCCACGGTTGCGCGGTCGAACGACAGCCCAATTTGGCTATACACGGCACCGAGGCAGAACAGCACGGCCGCCTTCTCGAGGTGGATGTTCTGCTGGCTCGCCTTCTGCTTCTGCTTGAAGGCGTCATGCCACACGAACGTCAACGTGTTTACGTCGTCCCTCTCGGAGGAGATCGGGAAGCGCGTCTCGATCAGGCAGAGCGCCCTGAAGTAGCTTTGGAAAAGGTCGCGACGCGCGGAGGGGCTTGGGTTGAGCACGCGCTCGACGTCGGAGCGGAGCTGCTTCACGGTCTGAAGGTCGTCCTCGAGATTGACGGCGTCGCGCTCGGAGTATGTGCAGGCGACGTAGTTACGGAGTGGACGGTAGAGATCGACCGCAGAGGTCTTCTTCTCGAAGATCGCGAGCATAACGTTGGTGGTTGTGGCCGCAGACGACGACGATGCGGCCATGACGATGATCAAAGATTTGAATTGATTGATCAGAGATTGAAGTTGGTGATGACTCAGGTGAGTGTATTGACTAGTAGATTTTTTTTAATTTTGATTTTTGTTGATAATTATTTTTAGTATTTTGTTATTGTCAATATTTTTTATTTTTGTGTCTGTTTCTGTAATTTTATTTTCTTCTTAACGAAGGAAACTGAAAAAAAAAAAATTTGCCGACCAAAAGGCTGATGCCGGTTCGAAATGAACGCGGTGGTTGACCCGGACCGGACGTGAGAACCACGCATGCATAACCCCACTCGAATAACCTTGGGTGTGCGAGTGTACATCCAAGACAGATAAATTATGGATAATTTGTTTTTTCCACTTAAAATTTAGGGTGCGTTTGGCACCTGGATAGGATAGGATAGGATAGGATAGGATATGATAGGACTGGACTGGACTGGACCGGATGAGATAGGACATGATAGGACAGCTGGTCTGTATTGTGTTTGAAATGTCTGGAACAGAACTGTTAATTGTATTGTTATATGTTTGGCATGTTCAAATGACCAAAATGACCCTATTGTTATGTCTAAGAGCTTGTTTGGTTGGGCTCTTGAAAAACCTCTATTGGTAAAAGATCTACTTGTAGTAGATCTATTAGAAATAGAGTTTTTGAAAAAAAAAATATTATATCTGTTTGGTTGGTAGACTTTAAAAAAAAAATTATTTGAAGAAGCACCTCCCCATGAGTTTTTGCCTAGTAGAGGTTTAAACTATACTAGTCTCTACTCAATTTAAAATAGACAATTTCAAAAGTCCAACCAAACTACTCTAAAAAACTCAAATAGACGTTTGTAGACATTTTGAGACAGTAGAAAGTTCAACCAAACGAGCACTAATATTTGTTACAACATAATAGTGACAAATGGACAAGACAAATCGGTATTTATTTGATTAATATTTATTTATTATTTATATTTATATTCATTTATTATAAAAATAAAAATAAAATTTTAGCCAAATAATACAAGATAATTTAGGAGATCTGAAAATTTCATTTTGTTTAAGAGATCTAGGTTTCTCCATTCACGATATTTTAAAGAAAATATAAGGAGTTTTTTTATAAAAAAAAAATATTTTGGAGGAGATCTCCGGTTCTCGATCTTCTTCTCTTGATCATCAACAACCTCAATATATATTTTTTAAGAAGAAAATAAACTTTTTTTTAAAAGTTCTGATCCTATATCTCGATGATACTCTTCTTCAATATTGAACACCATTTTATTGACTCTCAAATCATCATCATCAGTTAAAGAAAGGAAAAATAAAGTTTTTTTTTTTGAAATTTAAATCTCCATTTTATTCTCCTTCAACCATCTTAGTGCCATTTTTTTTCTTCTCAATCATTATCAACATCAATAGCTTCTTCTTAACAAACCAACACAAAATCAACAGAAAAATCACAAACAGAAATTTAATTCTTTGCTCCTCGTTGGCGGCTAAACAACGATTGAGAGAATGAGAGGGTGAGAGAATGTGTACTGGACTGTTTGAGAGAAAGACGAAAAAGAGAGACGAGAGTGAGAGGTGAGAGAAGGAAATGACTTTTGAGTTTTATTTTATATTTGATATTTTTGTAATTTTTGGAAGCATTAAGGGTAAAAGAGTCATTTTGAGACTTGTCCCATGCATGAGACAAGTCTGGGGTCTGGGGTGGGACAATTTTTTATGGTTTTTGTTTCACGTTATCCCGTCTCGTCCCAAGCTAATGGCGCATCAAACGTGGGACAATAAAAAGTTGTCTCACGTTGTCTCGTTCTGTTCCACGTACCAAACGCACATTTAATGGGTCTGAATTATAATTATTAAATTGTTTTGTTTTCTTTTTTCAGTGGTCAAACAATTTAAAAATACCAACAAAAAAAACTAATTAAATAAAAAGTAAAAAATCCTGACATTTCATTTAATTACAAATAACTGAATTGCTGTTAAGGATCCTTGCTTTAGCTTGTCAATAACTGTTTGCTGTTTGCTGTTATTATTTGTTCCACTTTTTGGTAGTCCTTTTTGCTCTAAAAGAGTGCCGGAATTCTCCACATACTGAGCACTGAAGACACCAATTCTTGTGTCTCAATATGTCGAAATTCGTATTTAAATGAGCTTTGTCTTAGTGGGTCTCTAGAACAGTCTCGGAGGTTTGAGCTTATCATAAATTTTGAACAATTCAGGCTTTTTGGAGTGGATACAAAGAGTTTGGCAATTTTTCGCAGGTTTGTTCCTTGTAAAATTCTCTGTTTTAGTGTGTCATAGCTTGTTTTAATATAGAGCTTGACTTTGATGTAATTTGAACAGTTTTGATTTTAGTTATGATACCTGAATTTATTGTTGATTTGTGGTGTGAAGTAGAGAATACTTTTTTGTTGTCAATTGAGTTTGGTGTATAAACTTCTTTTAGTTTGATTTTCTTCAGTTAATTGTTTGTGATTGTGTTTGAGTTCCACTATTCCTATCAAAGATCCTTACTATAGCTTGTCATAGCTGTTAATTTATGTTGTGATTTGTTGTGTAATTAAGAAGCTTTTGATTTCAATTGCTTTTAGTTTTTGGAGTTGATCGTACCTTCGTACTTGATGTTCAATGACGGTGTTTTATTTTGTTGGGGTTGCTGATAAAAAAAACAAAGCTCATTCTCTTAGTCTCTTGCTTCTCTTTTCCTTGCTAAAACCTTTGCTTTTAGTAGTCATAGCTCTTATTTTATAGTTTGAGCTGTCATGTCCATGGTTATTAAAAGCACGCCTATTGCAATTTTTAGCATGTGGCCTTGTTTTTGGATAGCAGTAGCAGCCAAGAGGAGAAGAGTGAGTGTGGTAGCGTTGGAGAAAAACTAGAGAAAGAAGATTTAGTAAAGGAGGAGAGTCAAAATGTGTGAAATAGGAGATGCGGTTGGTTGCAATTTGGTAACCTTGATTTAAATAATTAGACATGATTAGCTAAAATTAAGGGATAATACGTGATTAGCGTAGAAGTGGGAGTTTAAACATGATTAGCTAGAATTGAGGGATTATGGTTATGATTAAGGGTCAAAATAATCCCTAGAATTAAGACTACGAATTGATAATTAGATATAAAGATACTCTAACAATAAATCCTTTAGATGAGTTTTCTTAGTGATACGGGCTTTCTTGGGTTTGAAGAGGCATAGTCGTTACTGTAAGAATTCAATATGCAAATAAATATAACTCGTATTAAATATATAAGCATTAAAGCGTACCTGAATTTCCCGAATCCATAATAACGTAATAGCAATAACTTGAAAATATAAAACAAAAGAAAACAATAGGAAATCTTCTACTCTCTACTCACCTTTTTAGATTGCCTAATGGGGAGACAATTCTATATTACACACACTGTGAGTGAGAGTAGGGACCCTCTATAAATAGTATAACTTCCTAGAATCATAACCCATAAAGGATTCTCAATCCCAATAGAATGGTTAGTCCTAAAAGGAATACATAGGCCCACACATATACAATAGCACATACCATATCCTACATATATTTAATGTAGCTAAGGTGCACCAAGCCCAACAAATATTGATCATAATCAAACGGGCTTTATCCGGTCAACTCTCACTTACTTAAACATTCCAATCAATTCGGTTTTCATAAACTAAAAATATAATGTCATATGTTGCTCACAATTTTAGAAAAACTTACATTCTCCCACTTGAGCTATATAAACATTATCATTTTATATTTATAAATTCATTTTAGAAAACGACACTCCGAATTGACAAACAATTATCCGTGGCCACAAAGAATGTTTAAGAGAGCAACACCTTCCTTCCCATTAGTCCAATAGAACCTTAAGTATCCAACTATATAGATCATTACATCTTTAATCGACATAAGACCATATATAATCAAAATACCCTTAGCTCTACCTACCCGGGTAAAATGGTATGTATGTGTGGTATGGAAATTACATGCAAATGTGATCATCATGTCTATTTTCATATAGGTCCAACTTCGCATAATGCGAAACAGCTTAAGACTAGCAAACTTAATGTCTTAAGCATCTTACACTCACTGGCCAAACACTTTGACCATGAGTTAAACCTCCATTAAGATGGGCAAATCCTTCTATCTTAAGTAATATTCACTCATTGGTGGAAACTTTATACCTTATGAGTGAACTACCCCCTCAAAGCCAAAAGCTTTGAGATATCCTGCAATAATCAAAAACATATATGCGCGCATATTATGGCAAATAACATACATATACAATGTACAAATATATTCTCGAGAACAAATAAACAAAATTTTATTAAACATAAAACTGCAGTTAATTTAAAAACAAAACATAACTCCCACTTACCAAGCATATCATAACTATCTACCAACCTCATACTGGTAACATGCCCTTTAAAAACCTTCGGAGATAATCCCTTGGTTAGGGGATCAGCTATCATCTCTTCTGTGGCAATATGAATAATAGAAGTTTGCAACTCTTGAACTTTCTCTCTAACCACAAGATACTTGATCTCCATATGTTTAGATTCTGAAGACCTTTTATTGTTCTTAGAGAAAGAAACTGCTGCGAAATTATCACAATAGATTGTTAATGGCTTAGAAATTGAATCCACAATCTTTAACCCTGAAATGAAATTCCGCAACCAAACCGCTTGGATTATTGCTTCATAACATGCTACAAACTCAGCTTGCATAGTAGATGAAGCTGTAAGTGTCTGTTTGACACTCTTCCACGATATGGCTCCACCAGTCAACATAAACACAAAACCTGAAGTGGATTTTAGATCATCTGTACAACCAGCAAAATCCGCATCTACATAGCCAACAACTTCCAATACGCTAGAACGCCTATAAGTGAGCATGAAATCCTTTGTTCGCTGCAGATAACGCATAACTTTCTTTGCTGCTGTCCAATGATGCATACCAGGATTACTTTGAAATCTGCCAAGTACACTAATTGCAAAAGCAATATCAGGAGGTGTACAAACCTGTGCATACATCAAACTGCCAACCGCAGATGAATATGAGACATCTTTCATTTGAGAACGTTCTAGCTCATTTTGGGGACACTGTAGCTTCTTAAATTTATCTCCTTTCACAATATGTACCTCACCTGGGGAACAAGCGCTCATGTTAAACCTCTCTAGTACTCTATTGATGTAAGCCTTTTGAGATAATCCAAGCAAACCACGTGACCTATCACGTTGTATCTCAATACCAAGGACAAAAGAGGCTTCCCTAAGATCCTTCATTTCAAAGCTACGAGATAGAAAATTCTTGGTATCATACAGTAACCCTAAATTATTGCTGGCGAGCAAAATATCATCAACATTAAGTATAAGAAAAATAAAATTGCTCCCACTAACCTTGAGGTATATGCAATGATCCATTGAATTTTCAACAAAACCATACGATATAACAACATCATCAAATTTCAAATACCATTGCCTTGAAGCTTGTTTCAGACCATAAATGGATTTTCTGAGCTTGCAAACCATATGTTTCTTACCAACTGCCTGAAAACCTTCAGGTTGTACCATGTATACATCCTCTACGAGATCTCCATTTAGGAAAGCGGTCTTCACATCCATTTGATGCAACTCTAAATCAAAATGAGCTACTATGGCCATAATAATCCTAAATACATCTTTTGAAGAGACAGGCGAAAAGGTCTCGGTATAATCAATACCTTCCTTTTGATTGAACCCTTTCGCTATGAGTCTAGCTTTATATCTCTCAACATTGCCTTTCGAGTCTCGTTTAGTCTTAAAAACCTATTTGCAGCCAATGGGCTTGCAACCATCAGGCAGTTCAACCAAATCCCAAATACGATTTGTGTCCATGGATCTTAGTTCATCGATCATAGCATCCATCCATTTTGACAATTGAGGGCTCCTAACAGCTTGATCATAAGTCCGAGGATCGTCATCCACTCCTAAGTTAAAATCATACTCCTGTAAATAAACAATATAATCATCAGGGATGGCAGATCTACGAACCCTCTGAGATCTCCTTAAAGGAATATCAACAACTGGTTGTGGCTCATCAACAATTGGTTGGGGTTCATCAATAACAGGCTCAGGCTGATAAATAACCGGTTGAGGCTCATCAGCAATTGGTTGGGGCATATCATCTTGTTCAGATAGTGACTCATCATGATGCTCAAAGAGATGTGGTATGACAATATCCAATGAAGTAGAAGATGTCGGATTAGCCGATCTTTCTTCCTCAAACGTAAACTCTTGAGTTTGCATATCTTTTTCAACGTCAGTACCTTCCTCCAAGAATACAGGACGTTTAGATTCAACGATCCTCATAGAGTATGTAGGACAATACAATCTATATCCTTTTGATTTATCAGCATATCCCACAAAAATTGCACTAACAGTCTTAAAATCCAACTTTTTCAAATTAGGATCATAAGACATCACTTCTGCAGGACATCCCCATACTCTCATGTGACTCAATTTTGGCTTCGAACCAAACCACATTTCAAATGGAGTTTTAGCCACTGATTTACTAGGAACTCTATTAAGAATATAAGCTGCTGTCTTTAATTCATCACCCCATAAATTTAGGCAATGAAGTCGTACTGATCATACTTCTTACCATGTCCATTAATGTGCGATTACGCCTCTCAGCAACTCCATTTTGTTTAGGTTCACCCGGCATGGTGTATTGAGCACCAATCCCACATTCTTGCAAAAATTTTACAAACGGACCAGGATTTTGACCAGCTTCACCATACCTACCATAATATTCACCCCCACGATCAGATCTGACATATTTAATCTTTCTTTCTAATTTTAGTTCAACCTCAGCCATATATATTTTGAAGATATCTAAGGCTTCAGATTTCTCGTGAACGAGATAGATGTAACCATAACGCGAGAAATCATCAATGAAAGAAATGAAATATCTATATCCACCAAGTGTGGCGAGTGAAAATGGCCCACATATATCGGTATGAATAATTTCCAACAGATTTTGACTTCTGGTAGCCCCTTTCTTTGTAGCTCTTGTCATTTTACCCTTCAAACAATTAACACAAGACTCAAAATCTGAAAAGTCAAGTGAATTAAGAATACCATTTCTGATTAATCTTTCAATCCGATCTTTGGATATATGGCCTAAACGTCTATGCCATAGCATGGACGAACAATTTTCCCTCTAGCGTTTGGATCCAATGGTAGAATTTATCACAGCAGCGAAACGAGAACATTCACCATCAAAATCAGAGTGTAAATTCAATTTATACAAACCATCGCATAAACAACCAGAACCAATGAGAAGAGAACCATGATAAAGAACAAATCATTTATTAATGAATTCAAAACGATAGCCATTAATATCCAACCTAGAAATGGAAATCAAATTACGTCTGAGAGAAGGAACAAAAGCAACATCATCTAAATCTAAAAACTTTCCTGAAGCTAAAGGTAATCTAACAACTCCTATAAACTTAACTAAAGCATTCTCTCCATTTCCCATAAAAACGATAGCTTCTTTATCCCTTGGTTTCCTTTTGCTTCTGAAGCCCTGTAAGGAATTCGAAACGTGAATGGTAGCTCCAGAATCAATCCACCAAGAATTCAAAGGGACATCAACCAAATTAGATTCAAAACATACGAGAGCTATAGGAGTACCTTCTATGTGCTTCTTAAACTTGAAGCAATCATTCTTCATATGGCCCTTCTTTTTACACCAAAAACATTTGCCTTTCATATTTTCAACCTTAGCCTTAACGAACCCATGAGTCTTGCCAGTTTTCTTTCCATGATATTTAAACTTCTTACCCCTCACTAAACTTCTTCTTACCCTTGTAGCTGTGAGTAACCATATGAGCACTCTGTTTCTTACCCTTGCGAATAGTATCTTCCTCCTGGACCACAATAGCAGTCATTTGGTCCAAAGACCATTCAGCCTCTTGAGCATTATAAGAGGTTTTCAGAACATCAAAATCACTTGGAAGAGATTCAAGGACCTGCCATACAAGGTGAGAGTCAGAGATCTCTGTATTCAGATCCCTTAATTTCATGGCCATATTAGTCATCTTCATAATATGCTCACGAACATCACTGGTACCATCATAAACCGTAGTCTCCAGCTGGCTCAGATACTTTCCCTTCTCAGCCTTGCTCTGCTTCTTGAACTTGCCACTCACAGCTTTAAGAAAAGCCTTTGCATCCTTGCATTTTGGAATACTTTTCTTAATATTTTTGGAAATGGACAAACGCATGATCATCAAACATTTCCGATTAGACTTTTTCCATTTAGTTCGATGAGACCTCTCTTTAGCAGTACTCTTATCAGTGAGTTTAGGAGGCTTCTTCTCACGTAATGAAAGCTATTCCCCAAAGAGCTAGAACAGTAGTAAGTGTCTCTTTCCATTCCTTAAAATTAGTCCCATCCAAAGGTTTGATAGCAGACAATTGGGAAGCAAAGTTGTTGACATTGAAAACTGAATTTCAAAATAAAAGATTTAGGGATTTCATGCTCATAAAACAACAGTCAAAACATTTATAGAAACATAATACAACATGTGATTAGGCAAACACCACAACATTCTATAAATGAATTCCTCAAGATGATGAACATCCTACGGAGAAGAACATCACCTATCACATGTGATAACCCTCCTACGGAGATGATTGAAACATGTATTCAGTTTCCATTATTGCAGTTTTATAGATGAATACCTCAAGATAACGAACCTCCTACGGAGAAGAACATCACCTATCACATATGATAACCCTCCTACGGAGATGATTAAAATATTCATTTTCATCTTTGCAGTTCAAATTTAATAATTGATAACCAATGAACATCTCATAATCTTAATGATTAGTCACTACGTGAAACATAATCATCCAATTCATAAGAATATTCAATCAATTATTAAAACTATCAAATTAATAATCGTCAGCCAAATAAGTTTTCAAAATCGAAATGATCAGTAACTACGTGAAAGCATAATCACCTGATTCACGAGAATATATTAAACATGTTATTAATTTCAAATAAAATAATAATTATGAAAACTTAATGACTAGTCTACTACGGAGAAACATAATCATCCAAAATCATAAAGATTATGAACTGCAATTATTCCCAAAACATTTTTGGAAAATTATAAAAACTGTCCCTGATTTTGTAAAATTATAGAAAGACCCCTAGAGTTTCAGTAATTATAAATGAGCCCCTATATTTTGTTAAAATTACAAATGGACCCAGTAAGTTTTAGTAATTATATTTTGGCCCCAAAACTTTTGAAAATTACAAAGTGACCCTATAACTTTTCATTAATTATAATTCTACCCCAAAATTATTTCAAAATTGTAAACTGGTTCAGTAAGTTTTGGTAAATATAAATTGACCCCAAAACGTTGTCAAAATCACACTATGGCCCAAAATAATTACAAAATAGTTCTTCAAAAATATCAAATTTTCAAGAGTGGCCCAAAGCAAAATCAGTTCATGGAAACCCTAGACCTTCATGCGCCGCCGCCTTGACCTATCTGTCACCGGAAAGATGACGAATTACGACGACTTGACCAACCCAAGATTCAAGCTTACGACCTGCAAATCGGATCTGGAACAAGAAGAAAAACGATCTATCTACGCCTAATGAACCAATGGTGGCTGATCTAGGTTTGGTTCGTTCGATCACAGTCAGATCGTGGTCGAAAAGACGAGTTCGTTCGTGGCCGTCAATCGCACCAGTCTGGTGCGCCGGCGATTCTAATCGACCAGGTATGACTCGGGTCTGGAACAAAACCCGACGAACCGAGATGAATAATGGGTCTGGTTCGAAAACCAATCGACCCGAACCCCAAACACTTGTGCAATCTGGATCGATTTGATCCTTCATTCAACAGATCTACAACAACGGTTTCGCACAACTGCGATCTAAAACTCATATCCTAAATTCTTATTCATCTACCAATCGAATCCTATCAGGCTATCAACATATTTCTATCTTGAAACCAATCAACAAACACAAGATTATTATTATTATTTTTTTTTACGGATTTAACATATATTCATGTATCAAAACAGTAGATGAATAATAAGAATTTAATATTTAGCTTATGTAAAAATACGTAAGGCTCTGATACCACCGTAAGAATTCAATATGCAAATAAATATAACTCGTATTAAATACATAAGCATGAAAGCGTATCTGAATTTTCCGAATCATTAATAGTGTAATAGCAATAACCTGAAAATATAAAACAAAAGAAAACAATAAGAAATCTTCTACTCTCTACTCACCTTTTCAAATTACCTAATGGGGAGACAATTCTATATTACACACACCGTGAGTGAGAGTAGGGACCCCCTATAAATAGTATAACTTCTTAGAATCCTAACCCATAAAGGATTCTCAATCCTAATATGATGGCTAGTTCTAAAAGGAATACATAAGCCCACACATATACAATAGCTCATACCATATCCTACATATATTGAAGGGGTAATTACCCTGGTGGCCATCGACTTTTGCCATCACTCTCAAAATGGCCACCAGTTAGGGATTTGGTTTAGAAATGACCATTTTTGGCAAACAAAGTTACACTATTGGCCATTCCGTTATAACACCGTTAACTTTTTCAAAGAATGTTACACTAATGGCCATTAATTTGTTCACTTAGTATCAAAATGGCCATTATAATAATTTTTCTCCAAAATTACTCTAGTGGCCATCCATTTGGTCAATTGGTATCAAAATGACCATTATAATTGTCCCATTTTTTCTAAAACATGTGTATTGACCATCCATTTGGTTAATTGGTATCAAAATAATCATTATATGTACAACTATATTCTATTAGAAAAATAAAGTAAGCAATCATTAAAAATAAAATTTCATTTCAATAGAGAAAATAAATAATTCATTTGATTCAATATAATTTTAGCCAGTCATACACATCAAATACTACTTGTCAAACTGCACAAGTATACCAAAATCCCCTACACAAGTATACCAATAAACTGTTCAAAAACCATATCCGATTGCACCATATTTAAAACCACACAAAAGTTTGCTACTTGTCAAACCATACACTATTGCACCATACCCGATTGCACCAATTTGGTTGGCAAACTTTTGTGTGGTTTTGAATATGGTGCAATCGGGTATGGTTTTTGAACAGTTTTTTGGTATACTTGTGTAGGGGATTTTGGTATACTTGTGCAGTTTGACAAGTAGTATTTGATGTGTATGACTAGCTAAAATTATATTGAATCAAATGAATTATTTATTTTCTCTATTGAAATGAAATTTTTTTTTTAATGATTGCTTACTTTATTTTTCTAATAGAATATAGTTGTACATATAATGATTATTTTGATACCAATTAACCAAATGGATGGTCAATACACATGTTTTAGAAAAAAATGGAACAATTATAATGGTCATTTTGATACCTGTTATATGTAAAAATCATCATTAAGGACACGTCATTACAGTAAGGGGCCACGTAAGCAAAGTCGAGAAAAGTCAAACGTTAAAGGGCAGAAATTCTCCAAGGGAATTTACTCGGCAAAGAGTAAAGCAACCCGACCACAGACGAAGAAACCGGCTCGAGCATACTCGGGCATACTCGGGCATACTCGGGATCAGATAATGAAGACAAGTACTTCATAAACATATGGATAGAATCAGAAGCAAGCAACTCCACAATAAGCAACGATACGACTATCAGAGTTCAATTGAAAGGCAAACAGATTTCCCGCAGATAAAGGGCGAGGAATCGAACGCAGATTCAGACTCAGCCAAAACAGGAAACAGGATAAACTCCATAAAGAGACAGACTTCAATTAGAACTAGGAAATCACACAAAATACGGGTATCACAACACCAAACCCTAGCACAACCATAAACCCTAGCAATAACATGTATAAATACCCCGGTAAGAAACATAATAAAAGAGGTGTGAATTAGCAGGAGAAGTCAGAGACAAATACTTTGTAATTGAATTTTTCATAGTGGATTTGACTTTGTTGCTCAAGCAACAACCCGTGGATTTTTCTCCAGTTAAAATGAGTTTTTACCATGTATTCGTATCTCTTGATTTATTGTTTTCTTGCGGTATTATACTTATCTGTTCTTATTTTCGCTTGATACAAGTTCATTGATAGTGACGACGAAAAATCACCATCAACAATTGGCGCTAGAAGGAGGGGGTATCAAACATAACTTGTGACAATGGCTGGCGAAGGAGATGGTAGCGATTCCAGGTATAGTCAAGGATTGCCAATCAATGAATTGGAGGATGATGCCACCCTTAACACTGCAGAGGTAACCTTGGCAACGGCAGATCAGTCAACTGCCCTGGCTGGCATTCAGCGTTTTCCTTCAACTAACGAAGAGATTGCGTAACGATTACGCGCTCCCTTGCAGCAACTTATATCAGACGCTGCAAGGCAAGGGGTTGATCTCTCCACCACGGAAGGCTTGATGCCACCTCACAATCTTTCTGCTCCAAATCAGCAAGCAACGAGGTTGCGCTCCACAGTGGTGATACCAATGCCTGATGCACCCATAAAGGCAAGCCGTGATCCGATTGACAGGCCGGTGATTTTTTCTGAAAGGCCAACCAGGGGAAGCGGAGAACGTTGAGAGGAGAATGACTCGGACAGAAGGTATGGTCATGACCAGACGACAAGGGATAGAGACGGTCCACGGAGGCGTACTCATCGGAGAGATCGATCGTCGTCCTCGGGAGAGAGTGAGCAGAATTATCATCACAAGCGCCAAAGGGGCACAGTTCGGCTGCACGGCTTAAATCGGGATCAAAGAGAATCGAATCCGGAAGAAAGAGACCAAAAACTGACTATAAGTCAGAATTTCAATGTTGTGGGGGAGCCGGAGGGAGACAGAGATATACTCATACAGAGTTTGACCCGGGAAGTGGAGAATAACCGCCGATAAATAGATGCGTTAGTCAGGCGATACGGGCGTAACGAGTTGTCAGATGATGAATCCGGGAGTCCTTTCACCAATAGGATCCTGAGGACGCCATTCCCGGAGAGGTTCAGAATGCCACATGTAGAGCAATTCAAAAAGGACACGGACCCTAAGGAACATGTCAGAAGATACAAGAGTGCCATGGCCCAGTATGTTTACAATGATGCCCTACTATGCTTCAATTTCCCTCAAACTCTTGGGGATCTGGGCTCTAGGTGGTTCAGCAGGTTACCAACGGCCAGCATAAGTAACTTCAGCGAGCTGAGTAAGGCTTTCTCAAGGCAGTTCCTCGGGAATGTGCACAGAAAGAAGTCGGTGGCCCACTTGTCTCAACTTAAGCAAGGAAATGATGAGTCACTTAAGAAGTATTTGGGAAGATTCGGTCAAGAAGTGTCTGAGATTGGAAGTGCAAACGAAGAGGCTATAATTGCAGCATTCATCAATAACCTCCAGAATGGTCAGTTGTCATTTGACCTGAGAAGAGCCCGTCTGACCAGTTACGCTGACATGATGGATATGGCTGGGGGCTATGCCTTGGCAGAGGAAGAAGAAATCGCCACGGGAGGATACTTCGTGCATGGCGGACGCCCGGAAGGGTCTAAAGCCAAGGACCAAGCTAAGACGCCCGATGCTAAAGGTGATAAACAAAAGAATAAGACACGGGATAGTCGGGATGGTCGTCGGGCATATGATCCGAAGACAGATTAGCCGCGGCAGAAGTTCCAAGGCAGATATACAAACTATACCCCACTGAGGAAGGATCAAGAGGAAATTCAGGCAATCCTGGAGGAGAAGAACATGTCTAAAGAACCTCCTAGGCAGTCATCCTATGCCCGGAGGGACACCACCAAGTATTGCAGGTTCCATAAGGAGAATGGACACGAAACTTCCAAGTGTTTTCAACTTAGGGATCACATAGAGACCCTCATCAGGGAAGGAGACTTGAAAGATATCGTCCTGAGGAAAACCGACAAGGTAGACCGACAGAGAGATAACCGACAGGATGGTCGGGCAAGAAAACTTAGCCCCAAGAAAGCTGAGGATGAAGGAGCGATCGACACGATTTTTGGTGGACCATCAACCGGCAAAAGTAATAGGGAGAGAACCCAGGAAATTCGGGAAGCAGTGGAGGCCGGAAGAGATCTAGGTGTCAATTCTATTGAACCCGACCCAAAAAGGATCAAGGGAGGCTGGGATCCCATCATATTCACAGAGGCTGACTCACATGGAGTAGATGTAAGACCGAACGATGCACTGGTAATCAGCACACATATTGGCCATAGGGAGGTCCATCGGATTTTGATCGACAATGGAAGCTCAGCGGATATTTTGAGTGCAGAAGTTTATGACCAGCTGAGGCTGGACAGGAAATACCTGCAGCCTTTTCCTACACCTCTTAGAGGATTTGGCGGGGTGGAGGTAAGGTCGCTCGGCACAGTAAAATTACCGGTGAAGGTTGGGAAGGCTCCTTGCCAAAAGACAGTGTTACTCGACTTTGTAGTCGTCGACATATAAAATTGGCCGTACAACGCCCTATTGGGCCGACCGTTCTTGAATAAAGCTAAGGCGGTGACAGTGACTTTGACTTATGCCTTAATGATGAAGTTCCCAACGGAGTTTGGGGTTGGAATGGTCAAAGGATCACAAGAAATGGCTCGAAGGGCAAATTTGTCAGTATACAAGGACAGGGAAGTAAACCAGGTATACGATGTGACAACCAAGCTGATAACCGATGAGACTGAAGAATCACAAGTATCGAAGGATTTTGAGTTGGATCCCAGAGAGGAGCCCGAAGCTAAGAAAGATGAGCCGACCGAAGAGGTGGCATTGGACCCAGAAGATCTAGGCAGGACGGTGAAAGTCGGGGCAAATTTGAGTGAATGTATAAAAGCCCAACTTGTCTCACTACTAAGGGATTACAAGGATGTTTTTGCTTGGAGCCACGAAGATATGCCCGGGATAGATCCAAAAGTGATATCACATTGCCTCTCTATCAATCCAGAGTTCCGCCCGGTAGTGCAAAAGAGACGGCTGTTCAATCCGGAGAGGAGTGTGGCCATTAAGGATGAAGTAGGCAAGTTGCTTTCTGCAGGATCGATAAGGGAAGTCAAGTACCCAGAATGGGTGGCCAATGTGGTGCTGGTTAAGAAGAAAAATAATCAGTGGAGAATGTGTGTAGACTTCACCGATTTGAATAAGGCCTGCCCGAAAGATAGCTTCCCATTGCCGAGAATAGACCAACTGGTGGATGCAACAACTGGGCACGAATTGTTGAGCTTTATGGATGCTTATTCAGGATACAATCAGATCAGAATGAATAAAGCGGATGAAGAAAAGACAGCCTTCACCACAGATCAGGGTTTGTACTGCTATAAGGTGATGCCTTTCGGCTTGAAAAACGCTGGGGCAACCTACTAGAGACTGGTAAACAGGATTTTTGCCGGCAAATCGGGAGGAATATGGAAGTTTATGTGGATGATATGTTGACCAAGAGTGTCACAGCGGAGAGGCATTCAGAAGACTTAAGGGAGACCTTCGAAGTGCTGAGGAGATATAAAATGAAGCTTAACCCGAGCAAATGTGTGTTCGGAGTGCCATCAGGGAGATTTCTTGGTTTTCAGGTACATCAAAGAGGGATTGAGGTGAACCCCGAGAAGATCAAAGCGTTGGAAGATATGGCTTCGCCAAGGACGCTGAGGGATGTACAGAGGCTAACGGGATGCCTTGCGTCACTTAACCGATTCATAGCGAAGTCGACAGACAAATGCGCCCAATTCTTCAGAGCAATAAAGAAAGGAAAAGGCCTTGAATGGAGTGAAGAATGCGAAGCTGCTTTTCAGAAATTGAAAGAGTATTTAGGGCGAGCACCCATCCTCTCAAAGCCGGTGGTCGGGGAAACGTTGTACTTGTACCTCTCAGTCACAGAGGTAGCGACAAGTTCGGTGTTGATTCGAATGGAAGAAGGATTGCAAAAACCGGTATATTACACCAGCAAGGCGTTGCTGCCAGTAGAAACTAGATACTCACCGGCCGAAAAGGTTGCACTTGCCCTAGTCGCGGCAGCCAGAAAACTAAGGCCGTACTTCCAAGCGCATGAAATAGAGGTGTACACCGACTGCCTGCTAAAACTCATCCTGCAAAAGCCAGAACTGTCGGGAAGATTGACTAAATGGGCGGTTGAGTTAAGTGAATTTGACATCAAATATACCCCAAAAGCTGCAGTTAAGGGACAAGCGGTGTCCGATTTCATAGCAGAGTTCACCGAGCCAGATATGGAAGTGCAAAGGATGATAGAAGGCGAACAAGTGAGTAAGTTCCAATGGAAGTTGCATGTGGATAGATCGTCGAACACTCATGGCAGTGGGGCCGGAATAGTCATAACAACACCAGAAGGGGATGCTGTGGAATGCGCCATGAGATTCGACTTCAAAACAACTAATAACCAAGCAGAGTATGAAGCTTTGTTGGCTGGTTTGAGAGTTTGCATAGCATTGGGGGCAGATGAGTTGGCGGTATACAGCGATTCCCAAGTTGTGGTTAACCAGGTGCTGGATGAATACCAGGCGAGGGAGGAGCATATGATAGCTTACTTAGACATTGCAAAGAGCTTGCTTAAAAAGTTTAAGGCGTACAGGATCCTTCAAATCCCTCGGGAGGAGAACGAAAAAGCAGATGCTTTGTCTAAATTAGCCTCAGCCACCACGAGTATTAGGTCGAAAGCAATACCAGTGGCGCACCTGACCAAACCAAGTACAACAGAATCTGAAGAGGTCATGGTGTCAGAAATCCGGTTAGGTCCAAGTGATTGGACGACCCAGCTTAGAGAGTATTTGGAGAGAAACATATTACCGGAGGACGCTGTGGAGGCAAAACGCGTCAGGTACAGGTCAACTCGGTACACGATTCTAAGGGGAGAACTATACAGAAGAGGGTTCTCAAAGGTGTTACAAAGATGTGTTACCGGAGAAGAAACCTACAAGATTCTGAAAGATGTTCACAGTGGGGTGTGTGGAAACCACACTGGGGGTAAGAGCCTGGCACACAAGGTACTTCGGCAAGGTTTTTATTGGCCGACTTTATTTGCCGAAGCGCAACGATTCGCGGAAAGTTGCAAGACATGTCAAAGAATAGCAAACGACATTCGGCAACCCTCGGAGTTACTCAGAAGCTTAACTTCCCCTTGGCCTTTTGCCATGTGGGGCCTCGACCTGATTGGTCCAATGCCCACAGGAACAAGGGGAGGAGCAAAGTACGCAATTGTGGCAGTAGACTACTTTACCAAGTGGGCAGAAGCAGAGGCATTGGTGCACATCACGGAGGCGAACACCACTAGCTTTGTCTGGAAGAACATCATATATAGGTTCGGAATCCCGAGCATCATTATAACGGATAACGAAACTCAGTTCGACAACAGCAAGTTCAGGGAAATGTGCGAGGAGTACAAGATTGCAAACTACTATGCGTCACCTGCACATCCTCAAACCAATGGCCAAACTGAAGCTGTGAACAAGGTGATCAAGCACACACTGAAAGCAAAGCTGGAATCAAAGAAAGGCAGTTGGGCAGACAAACTACCAGAGGTGTTATGGGCATACCGAACGACTATCAGGTCATCCATAGGGGAGACCCCTTTTGCACTAGCATTCGGAACAGAGGCTGTAATCCCGACGGAAACAACCTTTACGTCACCCAGGGTGCAACTATACAGCCCCGAGCACAACGTCAACATGTTGCAGCGGAACTTAGACGAGCTTGAAGAAATCAGGGACGCAGCTCAAGTGAGAAACGTAGCGTATCAGCAGAGGGCTGCAAGGTACTATAATTCCCATGTTCGTGTGCGTAGATTCCAGCTCGGAGATTTAGTGCTAAGAAGGGTATCCCCGAACACTAAGGACAAGTCGGCAGGATCTCTCGCCGACAAATGGGAAGGCCCGTATATCATCAAGGGAGTTGCAGGGCATGGAGCCTACCTGATAGCTCACCCAGAAGGCAGCTTAGTACCCCGACCATGCAACGCTCAGTATCTCAAGATTTTCTACCCCTGACAAACTCATTCATGTTTAACGTTATTTTAGCTTTGCTTTAACTTATAGTCAAGTTAGGAGGTTTCTAACTCTTATTGTTATCTAATAAAGTCCGTTTGCTAATAAAGAGGTTATTCATTGAAGACGATGAAATCCACGATAAAGAATGTTCAAATAAAGCAAAAACAACAGTGGCCACTTCGTCCGAGAACAAGCAGACTAAATTTAGTCACCTAAAACAAACTTGTCCGAGCAAATCTCGTTCAAAAATAATCATGCGCTACGAGGCCGCGGGAGAGCGGACAAGTAGTTCTTGAAGGGCTGAGAAGCTGGAATAGCGCGCCCGTCTGGTTTAAGCAGTGCAAACGCACTTCTTAACCAAAAGGCAAAACTGAGGCACCAGGATAACTGGAAAACTGCTCGGAGCGCCGCCAGGAAGACTGGTGAGATGCGCAGTTGTGTTGGCTGGTCAACATAACCACCAACGATTCGACGAAACCTTGCACAGACAAAACCGGGAGACGTCCTAGGTGACTTGTGTAAGGACCTTAACGTATGGTTGTGGTGAGCCTCGACGAAACGTTAGGGTAAAACGATCTTCACAAGATCGGAGAAATTAATTGCCAGTTAAATAAGATACTCGGCTTAAAAAAAGTTGTCAGTTAAATAAGATACTCGGCTTTAAAAGAAAAATTGCCAGTTAAATAAGATACTTGGTCCAATAAATCAACGGCCAGTTTAATGAGATACTCGGCTTAATAAACGAGTTGCCAGTTGAATAAGATACTCGGTTAACTTTGGTAGTCGCCAAACACTTGGTTGAAATTAAGAGTTCCAAAAATTCTTAAGATCTATGAGCCGAGTATAGGTGACCGAACAAATTATGCTTCATTTGTTTTTCTTTTGTTTATACGTTTATCATGCAGGGAACTGGACAGGCAGAGTAGTGAATAGATTTCTTATATATGAGCGAAAGAATATACAACGGTCGTTACAAAAAAGAAAAAGAAAATTAATCAAGAAGATGCCGGCGGTTGAGAACTACTTCCACCAATGCTCGGGTCCGTTTCCATCACGTACTCATTCAGGAGGCTGTCATCAGAAGGCCAGACAATCACATCTTCCAGGGCGTCGTCATCTATCCAAACGCTATAATCTACCCCGGGAACGGGTCCAACGTCAGAAGCCTCACCGTCGATCCCCACTTTCTCACAAGCATGGAAAGTTGAGAAGGAATCAGCAGTGGGAACTTCCAGATGCATGGATGTGGCTCTTTTCCCTTACTTCTGCAATATGCTCGACATGTCTTCATCTGGAGCCGAAGGGATTCCAGAGAAGCATCCACATGCTTTCTGACCGAGAGGTTCCAGTTGGCCCTGGCCCGATCAGTTGCTCTGTTCTTCTTCTTGAAAAATTCTCCGGCCGAGACCATTCCTCTCTGAAATTCCCTGGAGAAGTAAAGCATCATAGGCTGGAGATATTTTGAAGCGATCGACCCCCGAATCTCCAACTCCAGCCTAGCTTCCTTCGACAGGGACTTGACCGTCAGGGCTTGACGTTCCAAGTCCTGAATCCGGCGCTCGTAGGAGGACTTTGCATCTTCAGCTATCTACTCGGCCTGGAGTAGAGCCTCCTGAGTAGATAACAACTGGTCTTTTAAGGTTTGGGCCTCTTCAGAAGCGAAAGATGCTTTCTGTTCAGCCTCTAGTTGACGCGCTAAGCACTGGTCCAGAAGCACCTGACCCGACCTGGCCCCTTCCTGACAAGCCAGTTCGGCCAGAGCACGGCGATCTTCACTCTCCTTCAACTGGGCTTCAAGCCTCCTTATTTTCTCCGTCTGACCATCACTAGTCTGGCAGACTTCAGTCATCTCGGCTACCATCTGCAACGAGCCGATAACAAGTGACAAAAATGAAGTAGCAATAAAAGAGATAAATATGAAAGTCTTAAGAGTTACTCACATAAGAGGCGCTGTTGAAGAAATGGCAGAGCCGATCAGATAACGAACCGACCCTGAGATCGCTCCAACGATCCTCCCCTATATATGCTTGGCCCGAAGCCATAGCCTTCAACATGGCCTCGGGGGTAGGAATGCTAGACTGGGCTGAAGGGTCAGGACTGCCGAGATTAGCTTCGGGGAACCTAGCAGTAGGTACTGCCTGAGGGGAACTAAAGGGGATGCCAGGTTCGTCCCTCATCTGATCCCGTGGAGGAGAGTTCTCTATTGTTCTCTCATTCTCAGCAGCCTCCGCTACCCCCTCCTCATCCGAGGATGACTCGACGAAAGCAACTACTCGAGGAATCTTGGGGGCCGGACGGCCAGGTGAGAACGAGGCTTTTCTTTTTCTGGGTTGCCTCCCACGGGTATTCAGGTCTGCTGTGGGGTCCTCAAAATCCAGATCGGAATGCCCCATTTCAGCACCACTTCCAGACGGCGCAATGTTCAGTTCGGCAGAAATCAGAATCTCTGGAACTGTCACGTCCGGATGCTCCCTGGCAATTTCTGCATCCGGGGAAGTGGTACTCGGCTCGACTACAGCAGGCCGAGGAAATCTAGTTCCGCAGGAGAAGGCAGTTGGTTCGGAAGACTCCCCAACCTTCTCCTTCCCCTTTGTTGAAAGACCTGCTTGATTGCCTTCATCAGTTGCGTGGGCGGCCAACTCTTGATCCTGAGTTTCCTCAGGCATGTAATCCGGCACGTCGTCTGCACCCCCCTCGGGAATGTCTTCAGAAGAATTCCCATCAGAGTCACCTTGAGGATGGGCTATCCCCGCATCCTGTTAACGTTTAACTTCCCTCCGGCTCGCCTCCACAATGCCTTTCATTCGGCGGGCTTGGGCATCGCACACTACATCTATGTCGTACACTAAAAAAAAAAAAAAAAAAAATTTTTTAGGAAGCTGAAAGCCAGATAGATAAAGCATGTAAATAGCAAGGAAGAAATAAAGAACTTACAGCGACGCCGGCGTGCAGAAAGTTGAGGGAAGAGGCGAGCTGTTATCATCTTCTTCTCATCGAAGAGGTAAGGTCTGCCCCTCTTTTCCACGGAACGGAAGGCCGCCCGAGTCATGGTTTTGAGTTCTTCATCCGTAAAAGACGAAGTCATATGGTTCCACTGGGGTGCGCAGAAGTACCGAGGTACCCGGCGAGTCAGCTCAGAACCTTCAATGTCAAAAGAAATTGACCGTCCCCAGTCTCCACCCACGAAGAATCAACTATTCTTCCAGAACTTGTTTGAGGTAGGGAAGCCCCAAACAAACCCTTTCATCTTCTCATCAGCGGTCGGCATCACCCTGTTCTTCACGATCACGTCCTTGGGGACCCAACTCTCGGGCTGAGTTGAAAGCAGGAAGTAAATCCCGGTCTTTCCCAGAGGCCTCAAAGAATAGAAATGATTAATTTCCTGAGGAGTCGGGGGTGGTCGTCCCATCCTATGCCACATGTGCCACATGCACATCAAGATCCGATAGCTATTCGGACTTAGTTGAGCAGGGGCGAGCTGAGCTTCGGCCAAAAACCACGTAATGAAGGGTTGCAGCGGAAGCGTCACCCCGCAAGAAAGCATCGCCCCGTAAATCGCCACTTGACCGGGCGGGGGGTTCCACGCAGCCCGACCGTTAGCAGGGTTTAATGAGATAGTGTCGCTGTCCAGATCAAAACGGTTCATGTATTTAATGATCTCTTCGGGGCCGACCACATTTGGCTCAACGTCGTAAGCGCAAACTCTCTCGGGAGAGAAAACGATACGAGCCTCCCTATGCTCGTCCTCAATGTCTTTATCGACCACCCTCTGGGGCCCGACTCGAATTTCCCGAACAGAGGAACCTTTGTTGATGTCGCGGTTGCTTTGTTTCTTCCCCATTCTTTTCCACGGCCGAGAATTATCACAAGCAACAGAAGCAGAACTGGAATCAGTTTTAAGCTGATAGGATTCAGGCTGTGACGAACTGGAAGAAGCTGGTGGAACTTCACGACACAGTCCAGATAAGTTGAGTCCGGAGACGTCAGCGTCTATAAATCGGGGCTGATCGGGAATTGGATCACCAAGCAACCTGTGGACAGCCGCAACAGTACAAGTATCACCTTGCTCAATGGCAATCATAGCAACAGTAAAAAGATGATGTCTAGCAGAGGGATCCATGAGAACTAACCTTAAAGGATTGAAGAGACGTGAGGTACGGCAGGATCTTCGAGAAGGTCGAGAAAAGGTTTGGAAACCGAAAGAAGTAAATCTTTGCAGGACGAGATTACAGGCAGGGAAACGATGGCAGAAATCTGGGAAACGATGGCAGAAATCTGGAAAACGATGGCTGAAATCTGGGAAGTAATGGTAAAAACCTGAATAGGGGTTTTCCCCTTTGAAGCAATACTTCTATATATAAGCATGCAACCGGTCCCAATACACGAAACCCTAGAAAGGGTAGGTGAGGAGAAGCGGGAAAGATTGGGATAAGAATCATGACGTAAGCTGTACGGGCACGAATAGAAGGGTCGCGTCTCATAAATGCCACGTACCACGGCCAAACAAAAGGAGACAGATGGCAGTAAAGAGAGGCACCGAGCCGTCGAAGAGACAGTCAGTCACCATCAAAAGATCTTCGAATAAGAAAAGAATCAAACGCGTGCAGGCGTAATTAAGACATGCCATTAATGTTTCGAAGCGAACTAGGAATTTGAAATCCGACATTGATGAAGAAGACGATAAACGAGAACAAGTCATGAAAGAGTTAAATATTTATCCCGAGTAAGCAGGATACATTCGGTTCAAATATTTAAGGGGGTATTGTTATATGTAAAAATCATCATTAAGGACACGGCATTACAGTAAGGGGCCACGTAAGCAAAGTCAAGAAAAGTCAAACGTTAAAGGGCAGAAATTCCCCAAGGGAATTTACTCGGCAAAGAGTAAAGCAACTCGACCACAGACGAAGAAACCGGCTCGGGCATACTCGGGCATACTCGGGATCAGATAATGAAGACAAGTACTTCATAAACATATGGATAGAATCAGAAGCAAGCAACTCCACAATCAGCAACGATACGACTATCAGAGTTCAATTGAAAGGCAAACAGATTTCCCGCAGATAAAGGGCGAGGAATCGGACGCAGATTCAGACTCAGCCAAAACAGGAAACAGGATAAACTCCATAAAGAGACAGACTTCAATTAGAACTAGGAAATCACACAAAATACGGGTATCACAACACCAAACCCTAGCACAACCATAAACCCTAGCAATAACATGTATAAATACCCCGGTAAGAAACATAATAAAAGAGGTGTGAATTAGCAGGAGAAGTCAGAGACAAATACTTTGTAATTGAATTTTTCATAGTGGATTTGACTTTGTTGCTCAAGCAACAACCCGTGGATTTTTCTCCAGTTAAAATGAGTTTTTACCACGTATTCGTATCTCTTAATTTATTGTTTTCTTGCGGTATTATACTTATATGTTCTTATTTTCTCTTGATACAAGTTCATTGATAGTGACGACGAAAAATCACCATCAACAATACCAATTGACCAAATGGATGGCCACTAGAGTAATTTTGAAGAAAAATTATTATAATGGCCATTTTGATACCAAGTGAACAAATTAATGGCCATTAGTGTAACATTCTTTGAAAAAGTTAACGGTGTTATAACAGAAAGGCCATTTCTAAACTAAATCTCCAACTGGTGGCCATTTTGAGAGTGGTGGCAAAAGTCGATGGCCACCGGGGTAATTACCCCTATATTGAATGTAGCTAAGGTGCACCAAGCCCAACAAATATTGATCACAATCAAACGGGCTTTATCCAGTCAACTCTCACTTACTTAAACATTCCAATCAATTCGGTTTTCATAAACTAAAAATATAATGTCATATGTTGCTCACAATTTTAGAAAAACTTACGGTTACCTGAATTGGGTACATGATTCCAATGCCTGACCAATAAATTTTTGTTCTTGTATTCAGATCCATTTAGGCTTGGACGAGAATTGTCGTTCTGAGCTTTGAGATAGGCCTCTGCTTTGAGGATCGTGCCATAATTGCATGTAAGGTAAGAAAGTTGAATCAAATTTATTTAATCATGTACATTTGTTCTGTGAAGTTTTTATTTTGATGGTGTTAATTCATTATCTAAACATATTTGATATGCGTGATTTTTACTAATTAGATTAGATGTGGCATTATGAGTTAATCATTTTTTGTGGGGCTCTTCCTTTCTTTTTGATACTCTGGATATATATTATGTTTTTATCATGTTTCAACTGGGATATGTGTTGTTCAAACTTTATCTGGAAATCGTTGGGGAACCATTTCAATATTTGATCAAAGGATTAGAGCAAGTAGTTTTTATCTTAGATCAAGAAATAGAATAAATCATGAAGCGATTGCAAAAATTGAGCTTTAGGGATCCAACATATCACAATGGAGTATTATAGTAGTATAGAATAATTTGACAGTGAATTAATTATGTACCATTGTATTGCTTCTTGTTCATTATAAGTTTGGTTTGATTTTAGCATCTCAATTTGTTCTTAAGCTTGTATGGAAGAACTGTAAAAATGTGTTGACTTATTAATTACACGCAACTGTCAATTTTATATGGTTCTAGTTTTTTGATAGATGAGCTAACATTGTTTTTTCTCTTCTGTGAGATGTACATTTGGTCATTATCATACCAAAATGCAGGATTTGAGCTGGTTTTCTTATTTAAATGGACTGCAAGAAATTTATTCAATTGGTCGAGGAGAAAAAGAAGAGAGCTTTGGAGAGGAGAGAAGCTCCCTTGAAACGGGAGCAGAAGCTAGAAGCTGCTTCGAAGGCAAAGGCTGATGCTGAAGCCAAGGAAAGGAAGTCAAAGGTTGCAAAGAATAGAAGAAGATCCGTGTCTGGTTCTGACACTGACAGCAATGGCGATAGCAGTGATGGTGCTAGAAAGAAAAGGAGAAGAGGCCATAAGAAGCACATGAAGCATGCCCACTCTGATTCGGGTGACAATGAGAAAAGGAAGGAGAATAAGTGGAAACGAAAGCCAAAGAGACGATCCTCCAGCCTAGTGCTGTAAAAGGGGGCCGGCCCGGCCCACATCGGCACGGCCCCCCGGCCCGTTTTCCTAAATGGGGGCCTGGCACGGCACGCCGGCACGGCCCTTCCGTGCCGTGCCACGTGCCGTGCCGTGCCGGCCCGTGGGCCAATTTGGCGGGCCAAATGGGCCGGTCCATATTTTTTTTTTTAAATTTTTTTTATATATTATTATTTTTATATAATAAAAAAAAATGTTTATAATAAATTAATAATAGATTATAGATACATTTTTTATTTTATTTAATGAATTAATTCAAAAAATAAATAAAGATAAAACATGAAAGAAAAAAAAAGTAGATAAAAATATGAAATGAAGAATTCTTTATTTATTTCGGACTTTCAGTATTACATATTTATATGATTGCCTCATTAAAAACCTTACCAAGAAAACCCAGTGGGATAAAAACTTGGTAAGGGAAAAAGAGTGCAATCGTATTACAAGTAAATGTACATGTACAACCTAGTTCTGGACCTGGTTACTGGCGGAACCCTCATCGACATATAAATTGGAGAAATTTTGAATAAATTGTTCATCTACCGTTTCATTTTGCATCCTCTTTCGAGCATGCTCCCAATCCCGAATGCATATTAATACTTCCACCATCTCTGGAGTCAAACAATTTCTTCTTGGTTCAATAATTCGTCCACTCGTGCTGAATGCCTGTTCTGAAGACACAGTGGACACGGGGATAACCGGTATGTCACGTGCTAAGTGTGACAAGACCGGATACCTGTAGCTATAGGTCTTCCACCATAACAACAGATCAAAATTCTCCGTGTTTTCGTCGGCATCAAACTGTGCTTCAAGGAACCTATTCAGTTCGGCACCAGAAGATGCAGCAGATCGTGTAGTTGAAGAAGAAGAACTTGCTGATTTGTCTTTTTTCCGGCGTTTGAGAATGCTCCAACTTGTCGGCAACGGTTGTCTGTCCGGTTCTGGTGATGGTTCCGTGTGAATGCCGCCAAACCTGCGCTCATAAATACTAAAAACTTCGAACAACTTGTTTCGAATGTCAGTAATCTGTTCGGAATAATCTATTGACAATTTATTACCAGTAAACTCAAGCAAATATTCTAAACCAGCTAATTTAATTCTAGGATCTACTATAACACCTAAGGCATAAAGGAAAGGCATTTCAGACCAGTATTTTTTAAACTTGGTCTCCATGGCAACAACTGCATCGCCAAGCAAGTCATCTTCCCTATAAGTGTTTAACATGTCAGACATTTCCACAATCTGATGGATTGCCTGGGAAGATGTGGGGTAGTAGACCCCAGAAAGGGTTACAGTGGCATTGTAAAAAACCTGTAAAAATTCAACAAAAATCTTTGCCACATACCAATCGTCTGGTGTCAGTGATTGAGCAGGTGGACAACCACTTTCGGCCAATTTCATGTTATAAAAACCCGAAATAGTTGTATCATATTCCAAACAATTTTTCAGCATTAAGTAAGTAGAGTTCCACCTTACCGGCATATCAGTTTGGAATCGTTGGGGTCGTAGACCGTTTAATGTACAGTGTCTGCAAATTCTTGAAATCTTGGATTAGAGCTACCGATCCAAGAAATGGCATCTCTGATGCGTTCTATACGATTGCTTACTTTCTTCAAACCAGACTGTACAACTAAATTTATGATATGACATGCACAACGCTGGTGGAAGAAATAACCCCCAGCTTGCGGGATGTTTCTTTCAGTAAACAATGCAATAGACTTAGTATTTGCCGATGCATTATCTAATGTGATAGAGAGGATGCGATGAGTTATGTCATAAGTTTCTAAAACAGAAAGAATGACAGCAAAAATATTGTCTGCGGTATGTGCAAAATCCATAGGACGAAAACCAAGAATTTTTTTTTGTATCTTACATTCAGAGTCTAAATAGTGTCCTGTGACACATAAATAGTCCTGTTTGGAACATGCGTTCCAAATATCGGAAGTTAATGCAATTGAGACAGTTAGATGCTGTAATTCAGCCGTCAAGTCATCTCGTTGGGTTTTAAACATTTTTATCAAATCGTTCCTAGTGGTGGTTCTAGAAACAATTTGCATTTGGGGGCAAAATGCAGATGTTATAAATTCTTGAAAAAAAACACAGTCACCGAAATTAATAGGTTGATCAGTTTGTGCAATGTACCGTGCCAAACATTCTCTAGCATGTGCGGCGTCGTAATGCCACGTCGTAACCGACCCGTCTGGGTGCCGTTGCAGTTGTGGCTGGGTTGTATTGGGTACCTGTACGTGTTTGGGCATGCATTTTTGCATATGTCTTCTCAAATGACCGGTTCCACCCTTAGTAGTGGTATAGTTCTTAGGACAAAACTTACATTTGGCTCTGGGGCCGACCGTACCGTCTGGAAGTGTCATTTCTACTACGTCAAAACACTGCCATACGTCTGATGTTAACCTCTTAGATTTGGTACGTGATGTCGGTGTGGCGCCGGAACCAGAAGGTCCCGCTCCGGTTTCTGCCGGTCCGGAGAGATCAAAATCATCGTTCAGCATGTTTAGACCGTCTGGAAAATAAGGATGGGTGGGATCCATTTCCTAAAACAATATATTAAAATTAACTCCTACACATAAAAATTATTAATTTACTAAAACAATATATTAAAATTAACTCCTACACATAAAATGATTATTTTACTAAAACAATATATTAAAATTAACTCCTACACATAAAAATTATTAATTTACTAAAAAAATATATTAAAATTAACTCCTACACATAAAAATTATTAATTTACTAAAAAAATATATTAAAATTAACTCCTACACATAAAAATTATTAATTTACTAAAACAATATATTAAAATTAACTCCTACACATAAAATGATTTTTTTTACTAAAACAATATATTAAAATTAACTCCTACACATAAAAATTATTAATTTACTAAAACAATATATTAAAATTAACTCCTACACATAAAATGATTTTTTTTTTACTAAAACAATATATTAAAATTAACTCCTACACATAAAAATTATTAATTTACTAAAACAATATATTAAAATTAACTCCTACACATAAAATGATTTTTTTTACTAAAACAATATATTAAAATTAACTCCTACACATAAAAATTATTAATTTACTAAAACAATATATTAAAATTAACTCCTACACATACAATGATTATTTTACTAAAAATATATATTAAAATTAACTCCTACACATAAAATGATTAATTTACTAAAAAAATATATTAAAATTAACTCCTACACATAAAATGATTAATTTACTAAAACAATATATTAAAATTAACTCCTACACATAAAATGATTATTTTACTAAAACAATATATTAAAATTAACTCCTACACATAAAAATTATTAATTTACTAAAACAATATATTAAAATTAACTCCTACACATAAAAATTATTAATTTACTAAAACAATATATTAAAATTAACTCCTACACATAAAATGATTTTTTTTTTACTAAAACAATATATTAAAATTAACTCCTACACATAAAAATTATTAATTTACTAAAAAAATATATTAAAATTAACTCCTACACATAAAATGATTTTGTTTTACTAAAACAATATATTAAAATTAACTCCTACACATAAAATGATTATTTTACTAAAACAATATATTTAAATTAACTCCTACACATAAAAATTATTAATTTACTAAAACAATATATTAAAATTAACTCCTACACATAAAAATTAATAATTTACTAAAAAAATATATTAAAATTAACTCCTACACATAAAATGATTTTTTTTTACTAAAACAATATATTAAAATTAACTCCTACACATAAAATGATTATTTTACTAAAAAAATATATTAAAATTAACTCCTACACATAAAAATTATTAATTTACTAAAAATATATATTAAAATGAACTCCTACACATAAAATGATTTTTTTAACTAAAACAATATATTAAAATGAACTCCTACACATAAAATGATTATTTTACAAACAAAATATATTAAAATTAACTACTACAAATAAAATGATTTTTTAACTAAAAAAATATATTAAAATTAACCCCTACACATAAAAATGATTTTTTTTTACTAAAACAATATATTAAAATTAACTCCTATACATAAAATGATTATTTTACTAAAACAATATATTAAAATTAACTCCTACACATAAAATGATTAATTTACTAAAAATAAAAATAAAAATTAACCCCTACACATAAAAATGATAAATTTACTAAATAAATAAAATTAATAACTGATATAAACATAAAATGATAAATTTACTAACTAAACAAACATATTAAATTTAAAATATAACACTTAAATAAAAATGTACCTTTGAAGTTTGAACTTTGGTGTCTTGGTGGAGAGATTAGAGAATAATAGTAAATTACTAATAAAATATTATAATAGTATATTAGTAGTGTAGAATAGTAGAGAGAGAGAGTAAGAATGAAATTAAGAATAATTGAAATTGTATAGAGAGTTTGAGAATGGAGAGATTGAGAGAATTAGAGAAAGTGAATGAAAAGTGGAATGTGTGGGAGTATTTATAGAAAAATTAGAAAAGGGGGTAAAAATATAAAATACAAGAGTTGAGGGGGCAAATTGTAATTTTTAATGTTTTTTTTTAAAAAATAACCGTTGGCTGACGTCAGCCATGACGTCAGCCAACGGTTATTTTTTTTAAAAAAACAATAAAAATATAGTTAAATTAAAAAAAATAAATAAATAAAATAAAATTTTCTGCGGGCCCAACGGTCGGCAGGCCGTGCCGGCACGCGTGCCGGCCCGGCGTGCAGGCCGTTGGGCTTGGCACGCCGTGCTGGCGTGCCGTGCCGGGCCGGCACGCCGTGCCTGGAAGCCTGACCCGGCACGTGCCAAGAATGGGGGCCGTTCCTGGCACGGCCCGGCCCGCCATCCTTGGCAGGCCGGCCGGACCGGGCCCTCCAGGCCCGGCCCATATTTACAGCACTACTCCAGCCCAAGTGATTATAGCAGTTATGAATATGAAAGTGATTCTGAAGAAGATATGAGGAATAAGCGAA
The DNA here is from genome assembly GCA_033220585.1 of Dipteronia sinensis. Taxonomy (NCBI): domain Eukaryota; kingdom Viridiplantae; phylum Streptophyta; class Magnoliopsida; order Sapindales; family Sapindaceae; genus Dipteronia; species Dipteronia sinensis. Next base: position 43,333,881 of record CM065644.1, on the reverse strand, counting down.
ACCATAGAAGAGACGGGCATTATTATTTAAGATCAGATTCTGATTATTCATGTGATGAGGCTGGTGGAGTCAAAAGAAGTCATACAAAGCACCACAAACGCCCTCGACAATCAGAGTCTAGTGATTCAGATTCTTCAGACAAGGATGGTAGTATCCACAAGAAAAGTCATACCAAGCATCACAAACGCCATCGACGATTAGAGTCTGGTGCTTCGGATTCTTCAACTGACGATGAGGCTGGTGCAGTGAGAAGAAAAAGCCATTCAAAGCACCACCATAAACGTCACTGGAAATTACACATGGACTCAAAATTATCATCAGATTTTGATGGCCACAGACATGACTAGAAAAGTCGATCTCTAGGAAAATCATCCGATGATAATTATGAAGAAGCAAGTAAAAGAACTAGGCTCAAAAACAGCCACCATCATCATAAACACTAGCACAATCACTCAGATGAGGAGAAAAAACAGTTGCTTCTCAATTCTAAGGAATGCAGTGGTAATCACCATATAGAACATGCAGACCGAAGTGGGATTGAGAACAAAAGTAATGGTGCACATGAAGGTGAAGATGTTTAGAAAATTTGCATTGTCTAGATTGTTATCTTTGCTTCAGTTGGTTGGTTACATACTTAGATGTGATGATATGTGTTAATTTTGTTGGGTACACATGCATGTGCATGTGAGCCATGTGAGCGATGTAAGTAGGGAATTGATCATGATCGGTTGGACTTGGTCAATGGATCACCATTTGAATTTGAACTAGTTAGTAGAATAATAAATTAGCTAGGAGTCTTTTTGGATCGGGTTGTTGCTGCGCAACTGAAGCTTAGCTGCTTCCCTTGTTACACACAATTGTAGTTTTATCTTTAGCTTGCAAATGTATTGGTCAGAGCTTATTTATTTATGGGCTGAACGATTGAATAAAGATTATCGAAGATTAAAACCAAATATCATCTTCCTGACTTCTTTTTCTCTGCTCATTTCTCTGTCTTTCTTCTTCCTTCCTTCTTCTTTCCAAATTCAATCGTATCAAGTGGTATCAGAGCCATTCGGTTTAATGGATACAAGGAACAAATCTAACACTGAGTGTCGTAATGAGGTGAACGAGGCTATAACGAGACATGAGTCAAACTTCAATCAAATTCACGTTTCCTTACAAGCTGTGTTGGTAGAATTATAGGACATATGAGCCTTATATAACCTGACCACCACCAATGGTGACACCAATCCGTTTGCGCCAGGCGAATCATCACACCATATGGTCCAACCGGGAGCCTCCAGCTCTCGCACCAATCACTCCAGCAGCACCACAACCGACCGGAATAACCATCTTAAGTTGTTGTTTCCTAAATTCAGAGGCGAGGATCCAACATGATGGATCTTCAAAGCCAAGCAGTATTTCGACTTCAAAAGTGTGGCAGCGGATCAACAAGTGCAACTGGCCTCTTTTCACTTGGAGGGGATTGCTCTTCAATGGCACCGTTGGTTGGCGAAATTTAAAGAACAGCTGACTTGGGCAGAATTTACTCAGACCATCTTGCTTCGATTCGGCCTTACAGATTATAAGAATCCCTCCGAAGCGCTTTCATGGCTCAAACAAGTGTCGTCGGTTGCAGCTTATCAAGAGGAATTCGAGAAGCTCTCTCACCGGGTCGACAGCTTGCCTGAATTTTTTTTAATCGGTTGCTTTGTTGTAGGGCTCAGGGATGAGATCCGTCTCGACGTAAAGTGAAGCAACTGAAGTCCTTACAGGATGCCATTGGTGTAGCCCGTTTGATTGAAGAGCGTAATTCTTTACGAACAAAGACCATTACCTCTTTTAGGTCACAGCTGGCCACACCATCCAACGACACCAATCCAAACCCATTGTCTGGCATTCTCGGACCTCCACCGACTCAATAATCACCCCCTTCAACAATTCCCATTTGTCGTCTCACGGGACAATATGCCAAAGAATGGAAAGAAAAGGGACTATGTTATTATTGCGACGAGAAATTCATTCCCGGTCACAGTTGCCAACGGCTTCAATTCTTCATAATTGAAGATTTTCCAACCCCAGGCCAACCACCTACAGGCTTCGTCCTTGAAGACAATGATGATTTATGTGGGAAGGAATGATATGTCTTAATTTTGTTGGGTACACATGCATGTACACGTGAGCCGTGCAAGTAGGGAATTGATCATGATCTGTTGGATTTGGTCAATGGATCACCATTTGAATTTGAACTAGTTAGCAGAATAATAAATTAGATAGGAGTCTTTTTGGATCAGGTTGTTGCTGCGCAATTGAAGCTTAACTACTTCCGTTGTTACATGCAATTGTAGTTTTATCTTTACCTTACAAATGTATTGGTCAGAGCCTATTTATGAGTTGAACGATTGAATAAAGATTAACGAAGATTAAAACCAAAATATCATCTTCCCGACTTCTTTTTCTCTGCTCATTTCTGTCTTTCTTCTTCCTTCCTTCCTCTTTTCAAATTCAATCGTATCATGTGAATTGTGATTGGTGGGGTTATCTTAAAAACTTCAATTGGGACTTTAATGATCAGTGTATTGAGACCTATAGAAGGCATATAAACAGCATTTGTGTACTATATTTTTATGTTTAACATGAAATAGCTGATTTGTTGCCTTTGTTTATCTTTTCTTAGGTCTTGTATAATAGCAATTTGTGTACCAGATTGGTTCCCACGAACCCAGTCCCATTGACATCCCTAGCATCCCCTAGCTGTAATTGCCATTACAATTAATTGACGTGTAATTAATGTTAACCTCACTGATTAATTAACACGTGTAAATGTTGTTGACAAACTTCAATTTTAAAATGTCTATCTTTCAAACTTCATGTAGATTTCAATTATATATTTACATCAAATTGAACTAAAGTTAGTTGGTTAACAGTTTATTGAAAACTTCAATTTTCTCTAGTCGGAAAAAAAAAAACCAGGACATAAGTTTTGTAATGGTACTTGAATTAGTGTGTCGTCGGGACTAAGTTTTGTACCGTTACTCAAATAAGTTTTGTTATGTTACTCGAATTAGTGTGTCCTTGGAAATTGTTTGTGTGCTTTGGGCGGTTAGAAGCTCCTCTTGCTGTATTTTTCTTCTTTTTAATTTTATGATGATTATTATGTATTCTTTTGGTAATATTGTGTATTAAAAGCAGCTAAACTTTTTTTTTTTCTAGAATTTCCATGTAACCTAGCATGAAGAATCTATATCATAGTTAACATTATTCCTTTATCAATTCATGTTTCTAGAATCTAGTTTCATTCATTCACAATATATCAAGATTACACATTCTTTGTGGCATAACCTTGTCTTAAACATAGATTCAAATAATTGTTATCAAACATTAAATAAACATATCATAACATAAAGCACAATGAATTGATAAAGGAAATAAGGAATAATGTTAACCATGACAGAGAATCTTCATGCTAGGTTATATTGAAATCATAGAAAAAGAGTTTAGCCATTCATAAATCATAATACACATCATCACCAAATACACATCATCACCAAAGAATATATAATAATTATCAAAGAATTGAAGAGAAGAAACTGAGTTGAAGAAATCCTCCATTGTCTTCCTTGCTTTAAGTTGCGGCTCTCGAATTCGTGTAAGTGGTTGAAAATTGCAGGTCGGAGTAGACATGACGCTGGTTCCGGTTCCGATTTAGGGGAAATCAGAACCAGAACCGGAATCGGAACCGGAATCGAGGGAGGTTCCGGTTCCGGTTCCGGTTCCGGTTCCGGTCCGGTTTAGACGGTTCGGTTCCCTATTTGAAAAAAAATAAAAATTTCAACATCAACCATGACCATCATCATCCATGATCCATGATCCATATACCCAAAATCATTTTTTCATCTGTCAAAACCCACCCAAAATCATCCATCATCATCTCTATTCATCTGTCAAAACCCACCAAAAATTAAAAAAAATCAAAAAATCAAAAAATCAAAAAGAAACAAGAGAGATCAGAGATGGAAGAGATCGAAGAGAGAGAAAGAAAGAAGAGATCAGACTTCAGAGATGTAAGAACTGAAGAAGAGATCGGCGACGGGATGAAGAGTAGATCGGCTGTTGGCGAAGAGATCGGTCGTCGTCGAGACGTCGACGGGAAGAAGAAGAAGAAGAAGAAAGAAAGAAAGAGAAAGAAAGATCGGAGATGATCAGTCTCGGCCGTCGTCGAGACGTCGTCGGGAAGAAGAAGAAGAAAGAAAGAGAAAGAAAGAGATGGAGAGATCTGATCATCTGAGAGAGAGAAAGAAAAAAAGTGAGTGAGAAAGAAAGAAAGTGAGTGAAAGAATATATATATATATATATATATATATATATATATTGTACGGAACCGCCCGGTTCGAACTGGAACCGGAGCCCCCGGTTCCAGTCCGGTTCCACACAATTCGGTTCCGAGTCCGGTTCGAACCGGACTGTTCCGTACAATTTGGAACCGGGACTGAAACCGTCCCAGTACCGGTTCCAGTCTGGTTATGGAACCAGAACCAATTAACTCGATTCTGATTTTTTGGTGACGATTCCGATTCGGTTCATTGGTTCGAACCGAATCGGCGTCATGTCTAGGTCGGAGATGCTTCTTGCTATATTTTTCTTCCCTTAAATATCTACAAAAGAGTCTTTAATGTGCCCTAATCAACCCGTATAGTTTTAAGTTAAATCCCCTTCAAAATAAAAACCTAGTACTACTAGCATTAAGATTCCTTATCCAATCTTAACTAATCTTAGGATTACTTATTCGGCTAATAATTGAATTAAAATAGAGACTAGGCCTCAATTGATTTTCCTAAATGCCCACAGTCCAAGAGGTCTTTATTCCGAATAGGCAACTCCTAATGCAAGATTATTCTATTCAAAACTCGTATAGAATTTCTAAACCGACCCTTAGAGCATCTACAATGCTATTATGCATTTGGAGAAAATGAAGTGCCACATAAGATAGATACTAAAGAAGTTAGAAAAACTCTCTCCAATGCAATTATCTAAGTTGAATATGGAGATGATGTGGCAAAAAAAAAGTTAGAGAATATGGAGTTGAATTTCTAATTCTAGAAACTCTCCTAGAAATGCTGACTAGGATTTCTAACTATTTCAACCAATAATATTAAAGCTCATTTAATTTAAAATAAAAGAGGAGAGAGAATATCATAATTGTTTTATTATGATGGGTCAAAAAATAGATACATATTTGATTTTAGATAATTGCATTGAAGATGTGAATATGCATTTCTCTACAAAATTTTCAAAAGTGGGTCCATTTTGAAAAAAAATGATGATGTGGCACTATTTAGAAACTCAAAAATACATAATAGTATTGGAGATGCTCTTAGATAGTAAAATCAACATAACTACCTCTAGAGAATTTGAAATTATAAAAAGTTAAATTATATTAAAAGCTAACATTTAAATCTACAACCATATAAGGGTCGTCACTTTGTTCGTTCTTTAAGGTTTAATCCAGGAAGTTGATCCATCTGCATAGACAGATTCATAAGATAGATCAAATGATCAAATCGCTGTGATCAAATTGCTTTTTCTTTATGTTTTTTTTTTAAAGATTTTCTTTATGTTTAAGATTCAATCTTTATAACTCCATATAACTTTTAAGACTACTAGCTTAAAGAAACCATTTTTTTTTAATATTAACTTTATAACCGCTCTATAAAATTATACGTAGTTTGTTTGGAAATAATGTTATGTAAGGGGTTTTGCATCTTAGAATTCCTATCATAGCCTCAAAATTAGTTGGATTCGAAAAAAAAAAAAAAATCAGACATACAGTTTGGATATTATCCTTACCAGGCGATTAGCCATTTCCACGACCTGCCACGTGGACATCTTTCTAACCGTCCGCTCAATACCCAGCACTTAAATCACTTGATCAAACGCCACCTCATCATCACCAGCCCCGACCCACTACCAGCTTTAGCGCCGGCTCTTTCTCTCTCTCTATTCGCCGCCACCACCAAACAATTCGCTTTCTTCCACTTCATATAAATCTCTCTCTCAAAATACAAAATCATGTCCATTACTCTCTCTCTACCACCCTCTCTCCCCCATGTGCACGTTAGCACCTCCCCCCATTCCATGTCTATCCTGCGCCGCCCACCCTTCCGCCGCCTAAAACCCCTACCCGACCACCACTTCCGCCGTCACCGCCTCGCATCCCTCGCTGCCGCCGCCTCCGTGCGCCAGGACACCACCGTCTGGACCCTGGCCCCTCTCTCCCAGATCTCCCCCGCCGCTGAGTCCCTCTTCCACATTTCAATTGACGTCTCCGACGCGCCCGACCTCGCCGCGTCCCACACTCGCCCCGGACAGTACCTTCAGCTCCGCATCGCCGACCTCGCCAAGCCGACTTTCCTCGCCATCTCCTCGCCTCCGGCTTTCTCCTCCGCCAGCGGCGCGTTCGAGTTCCTGGTGAAGAGCGTCACCGGTTCGACTGCGGAGGTTCTCTGCGGACTGAACAAAGGAGATGTGGTGGAGATTAGTCAAGTCATGGGAGGAGGTTTCGATGTCGATCGAATCCAGCCGCCCGATGCGTATCCGACGGTTGTGATCTTCGCTACCGGATCAGGAATCAGGTAAGATCTCTTTATCGACCATCTTTTAATCATTTCATGTGATCTCATAAGTGCTTATTTAAGTCGAATTCGAAAATGCTTCTGTGAAAGCACCGTCGAGAAAATTGATTATTTAAGTTGAATGAGGACCTGCTTCTGTGAAAGCACTGCCAGGAGAAGTCCTTTTTGTCCACTTTCAGCTGAATTCAGCACCATAAGCAAACAAAAAGTGTTTTTGGCTGTCTGAAACTGCTCTGCCATTGCAAAAATGCTATCAATTGTCTTGTTAATTTTCACATTACTTAGTAAACTATGTTCTCTATTGCAGTCCAATTCGGTCTCTAATCGAGTCAGGATTCAGTGCCAACCAGAGATCTGATGTTAGACTCTATTATGGTGCTCGAAACCTTAAGAGAATGGCATATCAGGTTTGTTCACTATATGTACATGTCAACTTACAATTCAAGAAAATTTCATTTTTGTTCTTATTGGGATTGCGTTCGTGCTTGTTCCTTTATAGGATAGGTTTAAAGAATGGGAATCTTCCGGTGTTAAGATTGTGCCGGTGTTATCACAACCTGACAGTAGTTGGTCCGGTGAAACTGGCTACGTACAGGTGTGTGTATGCTTTCATGCTGTTTTTACATCCAACGATTAATAATTATCAATTACTATTTTCCTCCTAACATTGTGGTTTCCACAGGCTGCTTTCGCTAGGGCTAAGCAGATTTATAGACCTGAGGGCACCGGTGTTGTCCTCTGCGGGCAAAAACAGATGACTGAGGTATGCTGTTGTTTTTATTTGAAATCTCTCTCAGCATTTTCGGAGTGTGATTGAAGCCTGTTGTTTTTTCGTGTCAAGTTTTAGTATGACGCTAGATCATTAGATGTAACGATAATACCACAATCCACTCTTGAGAGATTGGCACCCTTGATTTCTGTTCATGCATGCTTTGCTTTCTTGTCGACATTGCACAGACTTTAGATGGGGAAATCTTGTACATTTCTGTGATTTTACAAGGATTAGATGATTTTTGTGTGAACTTGTAGATCAAACATTCAAATTAAAATATAAGGTTTATAAATAAGGCTGTCTCCAACTCGTAGCTGTCTTGCCAAGAGTGATAAAGAAAATTGGGATTGATTAAATGCTCTAATTGATTAAATCATGAAATACTCAGCTGATTCATGTTGATTCTGTTTTCTCCATCTGGCTTCTCTGTAGAACATGAAATTCTGATATGCTCTTTTGGCCTATTCCAACTATCTTTTCTAAAAATCTTCTTGTTTTAGTGATAGAAATCTCTGTTCTTGTGACTCCGTTCTAGTGCTTCATCCTTCATGTAGTGGTTTTATGTTTTACCAAAGAAATTGAATCTGTAAGTTACATGAAACTGGTGTTATGATAGATGCTGCAGATGGCAACCATTAGAGAGATTCTTTGTTTCTTAGTTTACTTGAAATAGATAGACATTGCTGTTCAGAATTTATTTCAAAACACGAACCATGTGTGGATATTTCATTTATCAATGGTTGGGTTCACATGTAAGAATTAAAATTGTGAAATTCTGCATGATGAATGTTACAAGGGAGTTGTTTGCAGGAAGTAACTTCAATTCTGGTAGCTGAAGGAGTCTCAACGGAGATGATATTGAAGAACTTCTGACACAAATTGAATCTATTAGGATTAATGTATTGTTGTAATATTGTCGAGTAAAAACAGTGGGTAGTGATTCTTTCTTCCCACTGCTGAGGATCAAAATCTCTCTCAGCTAATAAAACCAATTTTGGGATTTTTGAGCGCAATTGTTTGGCGGGATCATCAAATGATATATATATATATATATATAGAGCTGTCTCAATCATCTAATTTATTATATGAAATAACAAAAAGATGTCCATTTGATTGTTTATTTACGGCCTGTATTGTAAAAGTCGCTAGGCGCTAGTTAGGCGGCGACTCACCGTCTAGCGCCTAGGGGGATTAGTTGGGGACTAGGTGGATGGTTGGAAGTTGGCCATCGGCCGACAGATGGTGATGGCCGACAGACGGTAAGCCAACGGCCGACCTGAATTGTATTTTTTTTTTTTTTTTGAACTCTTTTTCCTATAAGCAAATAAATATCAAAATAATTCAAATATTTTCGTATATTGACCCTAAAATTGAAAATCAAATTCCAAAAAAAACTCAATATTGACTATTGAGAATCAAAATCTATAAAAATTGATTCAAGAAAATCTCATTCAATAAACTAAATCAAATTTAAACCAAATTAAATCAATTTCTAAGTTGCCATTTACTATCTTTTCAGGTATACCAAATACACATGAAAATTGTAAATCAACGGAAAGTTGCCTGAGTTCTAACTTAGTTGTTTAAACCTTTTAATAATTTTTAAAGAACAAGGGAAACCAGAAACCCCAAATGCTAAAGCCAAAATTATAACAACATTTGAAGATTTTTCGGTCTAAGATCTTCAATGAGCTCAGTGGCAGCATCTTAACCAACACCCGTTTTTATTTACCGAAAGCAGAAAGTAGAGGTCTATCGACACACATCATATGTCAAATAAATACCTGGAATTAATGCCAAAACGAGCAGCATATACACAAAAATGCTAGGACAACACCAGCAAAAGACGGGGGAAAAGAAAATGGTGAAGATTATGTTGCATGAGCAGTTCCTTTTATCTAATTCTCATTTTATTTTTTCTTTTGTACTTTGTTATATTAATTGTGGACACCCAGGTCGCAAAAGAGATATTAAAAATCCTAAAATTTAAAATCAATTATTCAAATTTCAAACCTTTGAAAACTCACTTCACGAATTGAAGATGACCACAATTAGTGAAGAAATAGGTGTGACCGCTGGCCGGCAGATGGTGACAGCGAGGGTCGGCAGAAGAAGTCGATAGCGGCGAGAGAAGGCGATGGTGACGAGACAAATCAAATCAAGAAGGTGACGAGCTGTTTGAGACTTGAGAGTGTTTCACTGTTTTGTGAGTTGTGACTGTGAGTTTTTGACTTTTGTTAGTGATTTTGTCGAATGAATTGTGAGTTTGTTTGACCTCAAAACGCCTTCATTTTGGTGGTTTGGAATTTAAAAAAAAAAAACATCGGTCAAAGTTGGGTTGATTGACTAGTCGGTCTAGTCGGTGATTAGGTGGATTTCCATTTAGTTTGACCGATTTTAGCCAAATCGGGGCATTTGGTCTCTGAGTAGCGCCTGGGCGCTGCCTAGTCAGCCCAAGTTTGGGACTTTTGCAACACTATTTACGGCATATGGAATGGTATCATTTTCAAGACACCGTTTGTGAAGTACATTCAAATCTCGATAAATTAATACTCGATAAATTAATAACCTTGATTACATAATATTTTTGGTTGGTCACGACTTAGGACCAATGCGGTAAATTAATAATTTGTTAAATTTAAAAGATAATACATTTAAAAATAAAACACACAGGTCCCACTTGACATATAAATTAATAATCACTTTATATATCAAAATTATATATATATATATATATATATATATACATATATGACTTAATTAAGAGGCTTTTATAAAATGACTCCAATGTTAATCGTTTATTTTTGAAATTGATATCTACTTGGACTTCATCTCTAACTTTTCTTAGTGTATTAAGAAGCTTTGCTGCAAGTTGGATTTTCTATGTTGTACTCACACAATGCTTTACATATTTCATCCGTCATTGTTGATTTCTTTACACCTTTGAGATGAGAAGTCATTGTGTTTAGTTTTTCCGTTTGTGATACTATATGTTCTTTTGACTACTAAAATATAGATGTTTTTTCTTGACTTACGGCCTGTTTGTTTTTGAGGTCTGAAGTCTGAAAGGGTCAGAATACCCATTCAGATATCATGTTTTTTTTTTTTTTTTTTGTCATCTGATGTCTGGAAAATCATGAAAAACCGTCTGAAATAAATAAGTCATGAATCCTGGCTGAAGTCTGAAGTTAGTTGGGTCTGAAATTTTAAAATATTTTAAAATTTCATACCCAAATTACCCTCTCACAAATCACATTATACCCTGAACCCAGAAATGCACCAGAATTTCAACCCAGAAACGCACCACTCTCGATCTTCAAATGCAGAAAATCGAAACCCCAATGCAAACCCAAAACTCAACTCAACCCCATCAACCCACAACACCCACACGCACAGCAAACCGGATCGAACCTCAACCGAACCAAACCCCAGAAACACACCACTACCACCCCCAAATTAAAAACCCCATCCCCAAATCAGAAAACTCAAATCGGCACCTAAATAATATCCACTGAGAGCAGATCGGCACCACCAAATCAAAACCAAGTGCCGATGAGAGGATTCAAAACAGAGAGAGTGTGGATGTGAGAGAGAGAGAGAGAGAGAGAGAGAGAGAGAGAGAGAGAGAGAGACAGAGATTTCGTTTAGAGTTTCTGGGTATTGTGTGTGGTGGTGGTGTCTGAGTGTGGTTGAAATTGGTGAAGTAGGTGTGGTTTATTTTGTGTTTGCACTTGAAGTAGCAGATGAAGATGAAGAAGAAGAAGAGGAGATAGTGTGGTGTACTGGTCTGATGCGTTTTTTTTTTTTTTTTTTTGTAGTTGCTTTAATATTTTTTTTAAAATTTTTTTTGAAGCATATTGGTGTACTGGTGTTAGACATGACGTCGGTTCCGGCTCGGTTCCGGTTCGGAACTGGCGGTTCCGGTTCCGGAGGGACTGGAACCGGAACCGGTTTTTTTTTTTTTTTTTTTTTTTTTTTTTTGTATAATCATATTTCATAAAAAAATTAGTCATGTAAAAATGTAATTGGTAAATGTATTTTATTGGGTCATCCGCAAAATAAAGTTAAATAAATAAATGAAATTAAAAAATAAAATAAAATAAAACAAAACCAAAAAAAATAAAATTGGCCTTGCACTTAATTTTTACCACAATTAAGTTGCCTACGTATCCTCTTAAGGGTTTAGAAGAATCAAAGGCCACGTAGTTCTCTTACCTTTTATTGTAGATTTGGACTTTGGAGATGGAGATTTGGCGTGGAGTCGTGGACTAATCGTTGCCATGATCATCCGTTCGACTATCAGCCGGTTGATCATCTTTAAAGAAATCGTATGGTTCCTCTTGATCGATTTCTTGTTGTCTATATTGAGCTTTCGTCCAATCTTCAACACAAGCTTGTATTTGAAGTGATTTCGGACTCATAAGGGAACATTTTGGGTCTAAAATATTCCCACCGGCACTAAACTGTTGTTCTACTGCCACCGTAGAAACTGGTGTTGAAAGGATTTGTTTGGCTATCATAGCCAAGATTGGAAAGTACCTTTCATGCTCTTTCCACCAGTGTAGGATATCAAATTTTTTATCTTCGATGTCTTCTATGAACCCAAAAGAGATACTTAGATAAGATTCAAGCTCGGAATATGTGGTGGAGGTTGATGAAGAAGAACCTTGTAATTTTTTGGTTTTTTTTTGATAAAAGATTATACCCTAAATTAACAAATCCAGAGGATGATGATGATGAACGAGATACATTTTGAGTTTGTGGAACATCTATGTTCAGTGATGGACCGTAAACTTTAATATATTCATCATATAATTCATACAATAATGTCTTAACCCTAGCACAACACATATCAACATCATAATCTATTTTTAAACCTTGTTCATAATAAACAGAAAGATAATCAGGCAAACTTTCTAATCTACAACGTGGATCAAAACACAAGGCAATCAAATAAATATTTGGAAACTCCTTATAATATTCTAACCATTTATCCTTCATAGCAGTAACAGACTGATGTAATTCTGAGTCGGATTCACAATGAGCAAATGCACCAGCAATATTAAGACTCTCAATAATAAATAAATTAGTTGTAGGATAATAAACACCAGATAAATTGTTAGTAGCAGTATAAAAAACTTTTAACAAACCACAAACATTGCTACAAGCATCCCAATGACTTTGATAAAGATAAATTGATATTGAATAAAAGTAACTAATAAATCCCTATATTCATAACTTCTAGCAAGCAATTTATAAGTAGAATTTCAACGTGTTGGAACATCAAGAGGAAATCTAATGGCACGCTTACCGTTTTGTTTACAATATGCTGCCCATAATTTCGTTACAGAAGGATGTTTCCACAAAAAATAGAGGGCCTTTTTAATAGGTTGAATAAACTGTTCAAGAGTTTTTAATCCTTTTTGAACACATAAATTGAAAACATGGCATGCACATCTTTAATGAAAAAATTTACCACCAAGATAAGGTTTGCATAATTCAATTAAAGCAGGAATAGCAGCGGTATTGTTAGAAGCATTATCAAAACCAATTGCAAAAATTTTGTTCTCAATTTTATACTCTGTGAAAATAATTCTAAGATGTCTAAAAATATTAGCAGCAGTGTGTTTATCATCAAAAACTCTAAATGCAAGAATTCTTTTTTGGATAGCCCATGCATTATCCATATAATGGCACGTGACACCTATGTATGAATGCATTCGCCAATGATCATTCTATATGTCGGCACATACGGAAACTCGGCCATTATATTTTTCTAAAATTTTTTCCAACATTTTCTTTTCTTTTTCATAAATTTTTTCAAGTGCTTCTGTGAGCGTGATTCTAGGAACACGACATGCAGCAGGATTTAATGCTCGTTGACAATAATGATTAAAACCAACTTTTTCACCAAAACTAAATGGTAAGTGTTCTACTGCAACCATTCTAGCTAATTCTTCTCTATTTTTTGCATCACTATATTTAAATAATTGTTGGTTAGGGGTAGCGTACCTGGGAATTTGAGCTTGTGAACTCGATTTGGCCTGTGCAGCTGGATGTGAGTTCGTTATATGCTTCCGATATGTGCCATATCCTCCAGATTTGTGCCATTTAAATACTTTTTTATAGTAATTGCAAATCACTACTGTGCTTCCATCTTCATGCGTAACTTTCTTCATATGGAGTACGAAGTGATCAGATTTGACCTGCTTCGGTAACTTTTCTTCCATATATGGATCAAAATCAAAATCTTGATTTGGGTTGGGATCAGGGCCATCACCATCAGGGTCATCAAGCTCATCACCATCATGGCCAAGATCAGGCACATTTTCTGATTGGCTTGTCAAAATGGGGGTGACATTGAGATCGGGTTCAGAAATTCTAAGAGAGAGATGAGAATGAGATTGAGGAAAGTTTAGGCCTAAGTCTTCAGCATAGACTTGTCGTTGTAGATACTCGTGATAGGCACGGTCGTCATGACCGAGATTATCCGTCATACGACCCTTACCTTTCATCGAAATGGAGCGTCTAGGAGCGTCACCACTTCCGCTTGCCATTTTAAAAATTGAATTGTAAAATTCCTTGAACAAAAAATGTTAAAAAATTGATTAAATGGTTGGAAATAAATTTGGAAGAAAATTAGAAACTTAGTAGTTAGTAATTGCAATTTACAAATAAAATATATTGTAAATAAAATAAATTGGATATAAAATAAATTGCAAATAAAATAAATTGGAATATAGCAAATAAAATAAATTGTAAATAAATGAAATTGGAAACTTAGTAATTGACTAATTGAAAATTAAATATATTGGAAATAAGAAATATTTCAAATAAAATAAAATTAGAAACTTAGTAATTGTAAATAAAATAAATTGGAAACTTACTAACTTAGTAATTGCAAATAATATAAATTGGAAACTTGGAGACTTGGAGTTTGAGACTTGGAGAATTGAAAGTTTAGAGAGAATTGAGAATTGAAAATTAGAGAGAATTGAGGAAATTGGGGTGAGGAAAAATGAATGGAGGGGTAGGGGTATTTATAGAAAAGAAAATGAAAAAGAAAATTAAAAAAAAAAAAAAAACAAGTGAACCGTTGGAAGCCCAACGGCCTGCTGACGTCAGCAGACCGTTGGGCCTCCAATGGTTCGTTTAAAAAAAAAAAAATTAAAAGAGGAACCGGCCGGTTCGAACCGGACCAGAACCGACGTCAGCAGACCGTTGGGCCTCCAACGGTTTGTTTTAAAAAAAAAATTAAAAGAGGAACCGGCCGGTTCGAACCGGAACCGAACCGTCGGTTCTGGTCCGGTTCGAACCGGCCGGTTCTTCACTGAAACGAACCGGAACCGGAACCGGAACCGGAACCGGAACCGGAACCGGTCTGACCGGTTCTGGAACCGGAACCGGTTTTTCCGGTTCCGGTTCGGTTCTCTAGTTCGAACCGAACCGGCGTCATGTCTAACTGGTGTGAGGTGTCTAATGGTCATATGCGTTTTTTGTAGCGTACTGGTGTGTAGTTTTTAATTTCTTTTTAATTTTTTAATTTCTAATTTCTGTAAATAAATCGTTTTTACTTATTTTTTTAAAATCAAATTATTATTTATGACCATTAACAGTAAGGGCATGAATGTTAAATTGCAAGTTTTCAGATGTTGTATTTTGAAAAAATACACAACCTAATTTTTTAATTCAGATTTCAGATATAGAAAAACAAACATGTTGTCCAAACTTCAGATTTCAGACCTATTCAGATTTCAGACCTGTACATATTTCAGATTAAAAACCAAACGCCACCTTAATATTCATGAAGTATATTAATTAAGTATACATCAAATGTAATTTTAGTTTGTTGCAAAAATGGATAGATCCATAACTTTTATTTAATAAGACTAATTGCATTCATGAAGTTGTTTTGGTTAAACAAATATATAGAATAATGATAATTCATAATTTGATAATCAGGTAATATTTGTATAATCACAATACACAATACATTAAGTTCAATATTTTGAAAAACAATACTTAGATAAATTAATTAATATAGAACTTAATAAATTATTAATTTATTGATTAAATAATATCACGATTAATAAATAAAATTTTATGATCCCAATGGTATTAATTTTAAGAGGTTTAATTCCAAGGCGCCCTACACAACCAATTGCCTCGTCCAAACTTCCCCCACAAGGCCACCACTAAATTGATAGGATCAACAACCCTTGGAATTTTTTTTTTACTTTACAAGTCATCTCATGAATCTCAGATAATCTTAACTATCTTTCTGGTGGTATTGTGCGTGGATATATATATATATCCTTGTGACTTGTTGAAGGGGAATATTAGGCTGTTCCTGTTCCTAGGTGCAAAAGTCAGTAGTCTTATAGGGTTTTGGCCTTAGTCAGGTGGACGTTAGGCTGTGTCACCTTTGTTGACATGCTATGAGTTAAAACTTAGGATTTTTGTTTAATCTTTCATCTTTATCATGTCAACTAGTAGTTCCAGACCTGGCATAGAACTTGATGATGACAACAATACCACAGGACAATCCGTAGCTAATTATGAGACTAATTGGAATGATAAGGATTTGAATAATTGGCAATTACCTGACATACAGAAATCCAGCATCTATAAAAAGAAAAACATATTAGATTTCAGGACTCTTTTAGGACAAAAGACTAAAGAAATAAATGTTAAATTCCAACATAATACTTTTTCTGCTAATTTATTAAATAAAAATAGTCTCAACCGTTACTGCAAAATTGGTTATAATGACTTACATATAGGTAGCGTTCAAATTGGGATCAAACCTTTATCAAAAATTGGTCTCAATAACTCATTACTTGTTGTCCTTAGAGACAAAAGGATAACTGATTATAAAGAATCTATTCTTGGTATGGCGGAAACAACTTTGACTTATGTACCTATTTATTTTCAATGTTATCCCAATTTTACTATTGCTCTAAACACAGATGAACATAAAGAAAAATGTCTTGTTATTGATATCCAAACACATAATTACAAGTTCATTGAACGATCAAGCCCTTATAAACTTGTTTATCATGTTCATTATCGCGTCCTTACCTCTGGACTCATCCCTAGTTTTATCCTTCCTACTATTCCAGCTGGTCAAACCATATGTTTCAGTGCTTCACCCTCTGTTAATGTCATGGTCCCTGCTTCTGTTAGATGAGAAAACATTGCTTTCCCTGAAGAATGGGTCAAAGAAAAGGTTGACCAACCTTTATACCAACCACCATCACGAAACCTACATGACTGTATTACAGACCAAGACGGTACCCTTAAGATATCCTTCCGAAGGGGTAATTCTTATAAACATCCCATCATCAGTAACATACCCGGTAATAGTAGTTTCCAAACTGCTAGACACTCTTTGTCCAGTCTATCCAGAGACCACATAGCCAGCCAAATCCCTAGCCTGATCCTTAACCAAACTGACAAACTAAAACCCTCGTTCCCTACCGATCCTGTTCCCAATGATCGATACAGGCCCAATTCCAGCGACACCGATGAGCATGTCAATCTCATTCCTAGAAGAAGAAAACCCACACGTGTGACTAATATCCTTAAAACTCCTAACCAAACTGCTCATCCTATACACGAATATGATGAACCAACTTCACCCACTCCTTCCCAAGCCTTAACTGACAGTATCCCACCTAGACCTACTATCAGAACCATTGACACTTTAGGCTCTGGCATTAACATCGATCATGATTACCTTTTAAAACAATATCATGACCCTATTAACAAATGATTAAGGGAAAAATACGAAACTAATTACACCCATAAGAAACGTCAACAATTTCATACCAGATGGGTATCCACTATTACTACTATTAACCAAGAAATATCTTTCTTCGACTGGTATACTAATCGTAAGCAATTCGAAGAACAATGTTTGGTTCTAAACCGAACTCATAATCGCATCTATAAAACAAAATATGGCGAACAAGTTCAATTTCATCCTTCCCCACGAAATTTTGACATTGACATTATTAATGAAGATACTGAGGCACTCACACCTACAACTACTAGCTGTACTCCCTTTGTTATCATGGATTCCGAGCTATCCAATGACATACCTTCCTCTTCAGCCCAAATTGATGCCGTCATAAAACAAAACAATTACACTAATGTTTTCCTTAACACTCTAGGAGAACAACTCGACAAAATTGAACTCAACATGACTACATCCTCTCATGTTCTCCAAACCACTTCTAAAACTGACAATCCTCAAGTCTTTGTTCCCCAGTCATCCACTAGTCATCCTACTAAACCTACCCAAAAAATTGATCCTGAACCATCCGCTCCTAACGTTTTACTATTTCCTGATCCAACTGGGATTGAAAAATGCTTTGACCATTTTCTAAATGAAGAAGAACTTCTTAAATATCTTGAAGCCAGACTCAAAAATCTACCCAAACCAGAAATCCATACCATGGATGAAACGATTTCCCTTTCAGAGGTTGACGACATTGAACAAATGGTTAACAAAATAACTTCTACAGACAATGTTGACAGTTATAACTATGATCAGTATTACCATAACACAAAACCTTATTACCCACGACCTACTCCTCCAGACCTCCAATATGAAGAAACTGTTCCATATAGAGCTTACACTGGTAATGCTTGTTACCAGTTTAACATTGATGGTCTGTCTGAATATCAAACCATGACTGTCCTCAGACAAATGCATACTATAGGGTATATTTATATCAAAAAACAAAATATGACCCATGCTGATGCCGTCACTTCACTAGCCACTGGCTTTGAAGGACAACTATTTGGATGTTGGACTCATACTATAAGTTCTTCAGCCAGAGAAACTATCATTAACCACACCAAAGAAATTATCACAACCACTACTCCTTCCACCACCTTTACACCTTCCACATCAGCCACTACAACCACTACTTCACAACTTGATGGCATCGATGTTCTCTGTTACACCATCCTTATGCACTTTGTTGGAAATCCGAATCGTTTCCAAGGAAAAGAATTTTCAAAACTTCAAAATCTTAAGTGCAAAAAGTTAAATGACTTCAAATGGTACAAAGACGTGTTTTTAACCAGAGTCCTCCAACGCCCTGACAATGCTAATTCCTATTAGAAAGAAAAATTTATTTCTGGTATACCTACCCTTTTCTTTACTAAAGTCAGAGATAAAATGGTTGAACAAATGGCCAGTTCTGACTGGTCGCAAATCGACCTAAATACCTGGACTTATGGTGAGATCATCAGTACTATAAATATTGTGGCCCTACAATTATGTACTGATATTAGATTCAAAAGTCAACTTAAAAAACAAAAGCTCACCACCAAAAAAGAACTTGGTTCTTGGTGTGAACAATTTGGGTTTGATAGATTACCTATATCCAAAAGAAAACACCAAAAAAATAAAAAACAGTTTAAAGGGCCCAAACCCTCCAATAAGGGTTACAAAAAATACCACAGATGGTATTCCCGGCAGCCTTCCACAAAACAATCGAAACCTCCTTTTGCTCAAACTAAACCCAAGACTGTTCCTCAGAAACGAAAACAAAAAAGATCTCCCAAAACCACTAAATGTTTCAACTGTGGCCAAAAAGGACATTATGCTAATAGATGTCCTGAAGTCGAAAATAAGATCAGAACCCTTGATATCCCTGATGAACTCAAAGACAAACTTGTCCAACTTCTTCATAATGATTTTTCTTCTGATACTTCCGATTCCTATTCTAAAAACGATATTTCTCATTCCTCTGACAATATTATTTTAGCTATCGACCATACTTCTAATTCCGACACCACTTCTTCCCTTTGTCTATCCGATCGATATCCTGAAAAAAAAAACCCTGTATATGCAAAGAAATAAATGTTCTTGATCAGCATGATTATACTATGATTATTGGCATGATTGATAGTATTGAAGACCCATCTCTAAAGGCTAAATATCTTCGAGAATTACAACAAAAAATTACCAGTGGACGGACCCAACAAACCAATATTTCTTCTCCTCCTACAAGTATTCCTACAAGTATTCCTTTCAGTACCCCTTATTTTGATTCCAATGTCATCGGCCGCTTTCAAACCAAAACCAGAAAAATTACTGTTTCTGATTTACAAAAAGAAATCCAAAATCTCAAAGATGAGATCAAAGTCATTAAGACCACCATTTCTAAACTCGAGCATCCTTCTTCTATTACAAAAAACGACCACCGAACCCCTCTTCAAAAGAATCCTAGTTTTGCTAGTTCCAGTGATTCAGATAATCCCAATATTTCTGACCAACCAGGCTTGACCACTGTCCTCAATCATCCCCGTTCTCCTAGCCATCTTAGCCAGATCAAAACTTATAAGATCTAAAAATGGTACATTGAAATTGACATAAAAATCTCCCAAGAATATAACCTTATTGTTAATGCTCTCGTTGACACCGGAGCAGACCTCAATTATATAATGGAAGCTCTTGTACCTACTAAATATCTGGAAAAAACCATCGAGTCCCTTTTTGGTGCTAACAAGCAACAGCTGGATATTCAGTATAAATTGGCCAACGCCAAAGTTTGTAACCTAGGTGTATGTTACACCACTGACTTTGTCATGGTTAAAACTTTATCCCAAAATGTCATCCTCGGTCTTCCTTTCCTCCATCTCATCTCTCATTTTAAGGTGACCAGTGAGGGAATTGTCACTGAATACCTTAATAAAGAAATTCTTTTCCCTTTCATTTATCCTCTGATTATACGGGATCTTGACACCCTCAAAAAAGAAAGCATTCATTTTAATCCTCCTCCCATTCCATCCCTGGACCAATGCATTGCTAATTTAAACGTTAAACAGAAGCAATTGTCTTTTCTAAAAGACGACCTTGTTTTTGAGAAGCAGGTGATTCGTCTTGCTGATCCTCAAATGCAAGAAAAGATTAAACAATTTCAGGCCTAAATTGAAAGAGAAGTATGTTCTTCTTTTCCTAATGCTTTTTGGGACCGAAAAAAGCGTATAGTCTCTTTGCCCTATAATACTGATTTCTCTGAAAAAGGTATTCCCACAAAGGCTCGTCCCATACAAATGAATGCCGACCTTGTAGCCTATTGTAAACAAGAAATCAGTGATTTATTACAAAAAGGCCTCATCAGACCATCCAAATCTCCTTGGAGTTGCCCTGCCTTCTATGTTCAAAAGAATGCAGAAATTGAACGAGGAGTTCCACGCCTTGTTATTAATTATAAATCTCTTAATGAGGCTCTTCAATGGATCCGATATCCCATTCCCAATAAATCTAACTTATTAAAAAGACTTTATGATTCAAAAGTTTTTTCTAAATTTGATATGAAATCAGGTTTTTGGCAAATTCAAATTGCAGAACAAGACAGATACAAAACTGCATTCACTGTCCCTTTTGGACAATATGAATGGAATGTCATGCCCTTTGGCCTAAAAAATGCTCCTAGTGAATTTTAGTGCATTATGAATGACATCTTTAACCCTTACTCTGATTTTGCCATTGTTTATATTGATGATGTACTTTTATATAGCAATAATATTGACCAGCATTGGAAATACTTGCATATTTTCCTCAAAACCATTAAACGGCATGGCCTTGTGGTCTCTGCTCCAAAAATTACCCTATTCCAAACCCAGATCCGGTTCCTTGGCCATCACATCACCAGAGGTACAATCATCCTAATCCAAATAAGCCTAGAATTTGCTAGCAAATTCCCAGACATCATTAAAGACAAAATCCAGTTACAAAGGTTCTTAGGATGTTTGAATTATATTGCTAATTTTTATCAAGAACTCCGCCTTATTTGCAAACCTCTTTTCCAACGCCTTAAGAAAAATCCCCCTCATTGGTCTGACACTCATACCCAAGCTGTCCGACAAATAAAAACTAATGTCCAAGCTCTTCCCTGTTTACATATCTGCCATCCTACTGCTCTCAAAATTGTTGAAACTGATGCTTCTGATTTGGGGTATGGTGGAATCCTGAAACAGATCATTAATGATAAAGAATGCTTAGTCAAATATGTTTCTGGTGCTTGGAACGAAACCCAGTTAAAATATTCTACGGTCAAAAAAGAAATTTTGGCTATTGTTTTGACCATTCAAAAGTTCCAAGATGATTTAATTAATCAACAATTTTTGCTCAAAGTCGATTGTCAATCTGCCAAATTTATCCTAAAAAATGATGTTAAAAATCTAGCTTCCAAGCAAATTTTTGCTCGTTGGCAAGCCCTTTTATCTGCTTTTGATTTCTTCATTGAATATATTAAAGGCTCTAATAATAGTTTACCTGATTTTCTAACGCGAGAATTTTTATAGAGTTATGGCCAGCATTAGAGGACGCAGCCCTCGCGAACGAGGCCGAAGCCGTCGTGGCAGAGGCCCAAGCATTCAACCCAACCTTTCAGACATATTTGAAAATTTTCAACCCTCTAACTTATCAACTGACTTATCTTTATCTATCAGTCCTTTCTCCTCATCCAAACCCAATCACAAAGACAAGTATGCTATGACAGATTTCCCAGAGCTCAGCTCTTCTAACACATTTAGTCCGTTACAACTAGACTCTCCCTCTTTTAAGACAGTTACTTCCTTTCGAATAAGTCCTCATTCCATCAAACAAAACAAATCCCAATCCATTATATATCAATCACCAACTCAAACTTTTCCTCGACCTATTACCACCTCTTATCCATATATTGCCAAACCTTTCTTTGACTGATTTTGTACTATGAAAATCCCTGTCCTCTTAGACCAAAACTTTGACGAACCCAAAAGATTGGCCTATGCCCTCGTTAACCCCCTGTATTTCAGATTTCCCAAAGACCATTCCAAAAGACATATTTTTTATGAATTCATATTAGAGGATACAGACTATGTCTTCATCTCTGATGTTTTTGACAAAATCGATAAAGACAAACTTCTTTTCCGAAAAATCAAACTTTGCAAAATTCTGACCCAAGAACAATGAGGAAATCTTAATTCAAAGAAACTTTTTTCCCAACGTTTCCCTGTCCCCGATTTCAATTATTGGGACTATATTAAGGCCTGGACTTATTTATTATATGGTCAGAATCCTGGTAACTCTCTTTCTTGGTTCATATATTTTGACAAAAATTTCCAACTTGACATTCCATTCTGGTTCTTAGAATGGTGGGACAAATATGGCCCCACGACAGAAATCCTTCCCCCCAATGTTAAAGAAGGATACCAGTTTTGGATATCACATTTTGACAAGCCCTCTGCCTGGGATTTCATCCCTGACTTATTAATTTATTTCAAACAGTTCAGCCTCACATGGATCTTGATGCTCGAATATGCCATCATGGATAAACTCATTGGAAATATTAATGTACCATATTTCGGCCGCCAGACCAAAATCAAGTGGTGGAGTGGTATGAATATTGCTGATCTAGGTACTCAGAGAGTGGCCTCCTGGTTCAGTGAAAAACCTACTCTCTGCAAGACCCTGATTGATCAATCTCCCTTCCTTATGGCCAAATCACAATCAAGAGCACAATTAGCTGCGACCAGTTCCAGATTAGGCTACTGTCAGCACTCCTGAAGAACTCCGACTAATTAGAAGGATATAAACACCACAAGATAATGTATACAATAAACACCACAATAAACGTAGAACTAATGTATACAATAAACACCACAAGATAATAAATAGCAAATACAGAAACATAAATTAGAAGGATAGGTTAGAAATTCTTACAAAGCAAATATAGTCTGACAGCAAAGACGTGTACAGAAATGTGTCACAAACTTTATTTCAATTCGTTGGATATTTTACAGGTGAAAGGAAAGATTACAAAGGAGGAATTTAAACACATTTGTTAACAGAAATTTTGCTTGGGATGAGAAATCTCAGTTAACGCCCTCGAGACCACTACCACGTAGGTGGTGGCCAAAATTCATTATATATATAACAGTGATTTATAAAGTGACAAATAAGCAAGAATGTTTTTATTGGACATGCATGGTATACAAATACAAAGATTCTTCTCTCTTTTCTCTCAACTCTCTCTGGGGAATGGTCGATTGTTAGTCGAATGCTTGTCGAATAGTAGTCTCCTCTTTCATTTCTTTTCTTTTCTATTTATATATAGTTTGTAGGTCAACAGACTGACTCTCCCTTGATTTTCTCAGTCTCCTCCTTATCGGGCGGGATTTCTTGTGTTAATGTCATTGACTTTTGGATTGACGCCCGAATTGAGAGTATCGTGGTGGAGATCAGTTTGTTTCCTTTTTTGGATTTTATTACTCATTATGCATGTAGATAACGTTTCTAGATATGATTCAATGCATTCCTTGTATCCTTTCAGTATGATCCTTTATGGAGGTCGTTGGATATGACGATATGGTGTGGTGCGTCAACCAGGGAGGTTGATTAGTATTTCGACCTTGATATCTAAGAAGTTTCATCCATCTTTGAGCCAAATCTGGCTTCCCTTGACCTTTTCGAAGCTAGGTGTGGCCTCGACTGACCTTTTGAAGCTAGGTGTGGCTTCGACTGATCTCGCGGCCTTTTATGGACATTCTTCTGTGACAATCGAGGTGTAGACGAGTCTCTAGAGCACTTGCGAGATGACCTCGACTTCGGGGAGCTTCTTATTTTGGTGATACGGGCTAGATCTGATGGTTCCGGGCTTTATCCCGGATGTTTTCGGAGCCCATCCTTATTCCTGGGGTGGTATCGCAGTTCGGCTCTGGATAGAGAGGTCTCCTGGTGGAAGCTCTCAGGTCCGGGCTCTATCCCGGATGTTTCCGGAGCCTGCCCTTGTTTCTGGGATGGTATAGTAGCTCGGCTCTGGATTGAGAGGTCTCCTGGTGAAACTCTCGGGTATGGAACCAGGTTTGGGAGGTGGAAAATTTCCCTTTGGTCCTTATCCAATTTTGGCTATTAACAGAAGTCTCCTCTGACTTGAACACCAGACGTCGAGCTCGGGGTTGAGGTCAGATTTTTATTTATTTGGGAAATCTTCCTCTTTTTACCGTTACCGAAATATTGGGGAAATTTCTTCATTTGAATGATGTGTTACGAACCGACTAATTTATCTTCAAATTAATCTGATTGCGTTACGGCAGTCCCCGAGATTTTTTACCGTTACCAGAATCTTGGGGAGATCATCCTCTTAACTGCGTAGGTGATGTGGCATGAGATGATTAGCCCGCTTTCGAGTTTAATCCGGTTACGTTACCGTAATCAATTTTTTACCGTTACCAGACGAGTATCTCGGTGCTGTTGCCCTTCTGCCTATATATATGTCTGTTTTCTTCCTCGTCTTACTCACATCTCTTCGAGCTAAAAACTTTCTGCTGAGAAATATCTCCATAGCCTTTCCTCCGAGCTTGCTTCTTTCTTCATTCTTCGTCTTCTATAATGTCGAAAAACAGTCGTGACTCAACTGATTCCATATTCGACGGCGAGGAGGTCGTTAGTCTTATTCTGGGGAAGCGGGCTATGAGGAGTTCTGACGGCGACGATTCCCCACCCACCTCACAACGTCGGCGGTCAAGTAGGAATGTATCTATCGGGACTGGGTTCTCCAACCATCCAGACCACCCTTTAGATATCGTTGATGATGACTCTGACAAAGAAATGGCCGGTGGCGCTGCGGGGGAGCGTCGGGTCTCGGCTCCGGGTCCCTTTGGGGAGAGGCTCCCTCCCTACGATTTCTGGGTTGTTCTAGATTCCACCGTTGACTCGGTGTTGATTGACCGCTTGAGGTCAAAGTTTGGCATCCCCGACAGTGTATCCATCTCGGTGCCTCCCAAGAATTTCAAGTTTTTCAACCCCCTTAAAGGCGTGCTTCCGATTCATGTGGCCGCTCTTGAGAACAGGGTCAGGCTTCCCCTCCATCCGACCCTTTGGCGGGCTCTCAACGCCATCCTACTCGCTCCCCTCCAGTTGACGCCTGGCTTCTGGAGGCATCTGATTGGTTTCCTTGTCTTATGGAGGGAACAATGCCAGATGAGTAAAGTGACGAGGGAGCCGGGTGCAGAGGAGCTGGCTTATCTTTTCCAGATTGGGAGCTTGTCTGGGGCTCCTTGGGGTCAGTTCTATGCCAAGGCCAAGAATAAGCTCAATTTCATCGTTCCTAGTGCCTCGAAGAAGGATCCCGCGTGGAAAGAAGAATGGAACCTGGCGGGGATGACTGGGGGAGCTCGATTTTCATCGAAAGGCATGAATTCGAGGTTCCTACGGCTTTCAGTGACATGCCCTCCTGGGACCGGGACTCCCTTCTTTCCGAGTTTGAAGTCGTCTTAAAGGCTATTCTAGCCCAGAATTATCTGAATCTGAAGTTCCTTACTGCTGAAGCTTTTGATCCTCGTAGGGTGAACAAATATTTGCTGATTTCAGACGCTATTCCTTGTAAGTATCCTTGTGTTGCTTATCCTTATTATTTAGCTCGGTTCTAACATTTTCTCTTATTCACAGCTTTTATTGTGAAGCCGGCCACCCGTCACGTCTCATGCTCTCCTCAAGGTGGAGCTTCTCTTCCCTCCTCTGGGGCCGAACCTGCCCTGGCTTCTTCTATCTCTCCAGCTGGGTCTAAGATGGCTACTCTTGCCTCGCGGGCTTTCCTGGGCTTGGGTAAAGCTCCCCAGGTGGTTGGCCCGGCTGTTTCTGCCCCCTCGGCTGTGGCCGCTAAAGTCGCTACCCCTTCGACTCAAACACCTGATTCCGCTGCGCTTCCAACAACCAAAGCCTCAGAGGTTTCTAGGAAAGATGTTGCTTCTAGGAAAGGTGTCGTGAAGGCTCCTTCCAGCCGCTCCCGGCCTTAGTCGAGCTCGACAGGGCGGGATGTGGTCCTGGAGCAGTTCATAGCGTCCTGTCCGGGTGGCGGGATGTCCAAGATGGCTTCCATGCCTGTGGACGTCCTTATAACCAAAGGGTCTGCTAGTTTAGCTGGGGTAATTGTATTTCCTTCACGATACTTTTGTTAATTTGTCCAGTTTCTAACTCGGGTTTTGTATTTGTAGGTTTTTAAGGTTAATGTCGTGATGGGCCAGCAGGTAGCCCTCCTCCGTGATCGGGCTGCAAAAGCCGAGGCTGAAGCCGAGAAAGCTGGGGAACTGCTCAAGCAGGCTCGGTCTTTAGTGGAAGAGGTGACTTCCAGCCAGGGAAAAATCGAGCTCAAGATGGCTGAGCTTCGCTGCGATTATGAGAGGATGAAGCAATCTTTCGATCAGGAGCGTCTTCAATCTCTCCGGTGGGCTAGGCAGTGGGATTCCTGGAGATCTGAGGCTAAGAAGCTGGACCTCGAGAACCGGTCTCTGATTACTCAGGTGGCCAAGCTGCAAGCTGATGCGGAGACCTCCTTCAGTGACGGGTATTTTTATGCTTCCTTTCAGGCCGCAGAAGCTCTTCCTCCTCCCTTTGATTTATCGTCTATTGCGGGCTGGGACAGACAGGAAATAATGCTCAAAGCTGCCGAGTTATCTCGCTCTGAGGGTGACAAGATGGTCCCTTTTAGCCCGACAGGAACTGGGAAGCAGCCCGCTCAGTCAGATCCCTCATTCCATCTTCCTTCCTTTATCACCTCGGGTCCTGGGGAGTCTTCTAGCAAAATGATGTCTTCTCGATCCGAGGAGGACCAATCGGGAGCTGGTGAAGAGGTTAGGAGCCCATCTGAGGATCCCCATTTAACAGAGATGGAGGTCGACAGGAGCCAGATGGGGTCCTTGGCTGCCCTTCTTGACGCGGCTGTCCCTTCTGAGGTTATGGATGTAATTAATGAAGTATTGGAGGAAGATCTAGCTGATCATCCGATGGAGCCTCTAGATGGAAGAGCGGTCGGCGAGGATAACCCAGATGGACAGCTACCTGTAGAGGGGGTTGATGCCGAGGATCAGCAGGCAGGAGGAGGGCCAGCGGAGGGGAGCCATGAGAGTCCCAAAGCTTGAAACGGATGACTTGTTTTTGATTGCCCGGAAAAGGGGGTGGGCACCCTGTTTTTCCATTATCAATTTTTCATTTTCTTCTTCTTTTTATAGCCCGAGTTCGGGGGTCGGGCTCTTCATTTGGATGTAGTCTTATCGAGGGATAGGCTCCCTTTGCCCTTAATGATAAATCAAAGCGCCTTTTTGAGAACTTTATTCTGTTTCTGGTCTTGAATGGTATCCAGAGTAGCATCTGTAGCAGCAATTAAGATTCGTGTAGGGAATTATGGTGATTTTGATCCTGCACACGAAAGCAAACATTATATATATATATATATATCTGTTAATATATATATATATATATATATTTATGGGGTGATAACCCAACCAAGACATTAGGAGGGTTATTTAGCTATTTCCTAGTCTTGGAGATCTGGAGGGCAACTATGCTCTTACACTTAGATCCTTCTTGGGGGTGGTAGCCCGACCAAGGCATCAGGAGGGCTATCGAGCTATTTCCTGGTCTCGAGATCTGGAGGGCAACTATGCTCTTACACTTAGATTCTTCTTGGGGGTGGTAGCCCGACCAAGGCATCAGGAGGGCTATCGAGCTATTTCCTGGTCTCGAGATCTGGAGGGTAACTATGCTCTTACACTCAGATTCTTCTTGGGGGTAGTAGCCCGACCAAGGCATCAGGAGGGCTATCGAGCTATTTCCTGGTCTCGAGAGGTTTATGTCGAATTTCCATACAAGGGTATAGTCCCTAACGTTGAACATAGTTGGAGACAAAGATGGAAGAGAAAAGGAAAATGACTTTATTGATGATTGAGATGTAGTACATCTTTATTGAGACCTGTAATGAAAACTAAGTGGGGGTAGTCTGCTTGAGGACTCCTTTCAAGGGTAGAATTTCTTCAAATGATCTGCATTCCAAGTGTGGTTGATGGATCGTCCGTCCATGTCTTCGAGTTTATAAGCTCCATTGCGAACAACTAGCTTTATCAAATATGGCCTTTCCCAATTTGGACTTAAGACTTCATCCGACCTTTTCCGAGTGTTCAAGGTCACTTTCCTAAGTACCAGATCCTCTTCCTTGAATTTCCCGGTTCTAACCTTTTGGTTGAAGTACCTAGCGATCTTGCTCTGGTAGATCGCCACTTTCTCTGCTACCCGGTCTTGCTTTTCTTCTAAGAGGTCTAGACTAGCCCGGAGCTTGACTTCGTTACTTTCGGGCTCAAAGTGTTGTACCCTAAACGGGGTTAATTTATGCTCGATGGGGAGGACTGCTTCAACCCCGAAAGCCAGGGAGTAAGGTGTCTTTCCGGTAGCTATTCTTTTTGTAGTCCGGTATGCCCAAAGGACTTCTGGTAGCTCTTCAGCCCATTTACCTTTCTTCTGCTGAAGTTTCTTTTTCAGGAGTTTCTTGATTGTCTTGTTGGTGGATTCTACCAGCCCGTTAGTCTGGGGATGAGCCACTGAAGCGAGACTGAGGTCAATCCCCAATCCTTTGCAGAAGTCTTTGAATCGGGCGTTGTCGAATTGCTTTCCTAGGTCGGCTATACTGATGAGAGGGGTCCCGAACCTGCATACCACACTAGTCTTGATGAACTTGGATGTATTCTTTTCTGATATTCGAGAAAGAGGTCCGGCCTCGACCCATCTTGTGAAGTAGTCGATAGCCACGATAGCATGTTTCATCTGTCCAGGAGCGGTAGGAAGTGGCCCAATTAGGTCGATTCCCCACATGGCAAATGGGTAAGGTGAACTGAGGGACGACAGTCGCTCAGGTGGCTGGTGGCTCCAGTTTGAGGTTCTTTGACAAGGTTCACATGATTGCACAAAACTCTTTGCATCTTGATGGATGGTCGGCCAGTAGTACCCCATACGAAGCACCTGATAGGCTAGAGCTTCCCCACCTATGTGGTTCCCACAGTCCCTAGAGTCGACCTCTCTCAATGCCCACTTAGCATCATCGGGATGCAAGCACCTAAGTAAGGGGAGGGATCTGCCCCTCCTGTAGAGGTATCCGTCCACCATACAGTATCGAACTGAGAGTCTCTTAACTCTTTGGGCTTGTCCGGGCTCTTCAGAAAGCTCTCCTTCAAGGAGGTAGGCGACAATTGGGTCCATCCAGCAAGGTAGGCGATCTAGGGAACAAATTTCTCCATTTGTGGCTATGCTTGGCTGGGTGATCACTTGGAGGGAAATTCCCCTTGGTAGAGATTGGCCTCCGTTCGCCGCTATTTTAGCCAGAATATCTGGCGATGGTTTTGGTGTCGAGCCACCTGATCGATCTTAAGTCCCTTAAATTTGCTTTTCAGCAGCCGAGCTAGATTTAGGTAGGTGACCATATTATCTCCCTTTGCCTGGTAGACCCCAGTCACCTGGTTTACAACAAGCAACGAATCGCTCTTGATCTGCAGGTAGTCGGCCTTTAGTTCGATGGCTACCTTCATCCCGGCTAGGAGGGCTTCATATTTCGCTTCGTTGTTGGTAGCTTTAAACTCGAATCTGAAACAGTGACAGAATTCAGTCCCCTCCGGATCTATTAAAACTATGCCAGCTCCTCCCTCAGCTCGTCCGGATGCTCCGTCTGAAAAGAGGATCCATGACTTGCAGCCTTCTGGCCAATTTTTGACCTCGGATATCTTCTCAGGGACCTCGTTTGATGCTGAGGGATCATCTGGATCTGGGATCGTTGAGAATTCTGCCACGAAGTCGGCCAAAGCCTGTGCCTTAATCGTAGTCCGGGGCTTATACTTTAAGTCGAACTGAGTGAGCTCTAGTGCCTATAAAATTAGCCTTCCTGACACGTCTGGTCTTTACAAGAATTGACGGAGGGGTTGGTCTTTCACCACTGCTATTGTGTGAGCTTGAAAATAAGGACAGAGTTTCCTAGCTGAGATTACCAGGGCATAAGCGAGCTTCTTCAGGAGAATGTAGTTCCTTTCTGATTTGGTCAAGGCATGACTCACATAGTATATAGGTCTTTAAAAACCATCGCTACAATCCTTGGCCAAAGCCCCGCTTACTGCAGTTTCTGATACAGCCAGGTAAATCTGCAACTCATCTCCGAGAACCGGCTTGACTAACAAAGGGGGGCTTGTTAGGTACTCTTTCAAAGCTTGAAATGCCTGCTGCTTTCCTGGCATAGTATATGTTCTTTCCTTGTTTGATGGCCTTGAAGAAAGGGAGACATTTATCGGTGGAGCGAGAGATAAACCTGTTGAGTGCCGCCACCCGTCCAGTCAGAATCTGTACTTGCTTGAGCGAGGTCGGGGATTCCAGGTCCAAGATAGCTTTGATTTTTTCTGGGTTGGATTCTATACCTCTCTCATGAACCATGAAGCCCAGAAATTTCCCTGCCGTTACCCCAAAGGCACATTTGGAGAGGTTCAAACGCATCTGGTTTTCCTTCAGTATAAGGAAGGTTTTGCGAAGGTCCTCCTGATGTCCCTTTGTGGTTGGGGATTTCGTGATCATGTCGTTGACATATACTTCCATCGTCCTTCCTATCTCGGGCTTGAACAGTTTGTTAACCAGCCGCTGGTATGTGGCCCCTGCATTCTTCAAACCAAACGGCATCACCTTGTAGCAATATAAGCCCTGCCCAGTAATGAAACTTGTTTTATCTTAGTCAGCCGGGTGCATTTTAATTTGGTTGTATCCTAAGAATGCATCCATAAAACTCAAAAGTTTATTTTCGGATGTGGAGTCAACAAGCTGGTCGATCTTTGGTAAAGGAAAACTGTCTTTCGGACAAGCCCGGTTAAGGTCGGTGTAGTCGACACATATACGCCATTTCCCACTGGCCTTCGTGACCATGACCACGTTGGCGATCCATTCGGGGTAACGTACCTCTCTGACGAACCCCGCTTTGATCAATTTATCAACCTCTTCCTGTACCGCCGCATTCCTATTAGCGCTGAAATGACGCCTCTTCTGCTTGACGGGCTTAACCGTTGGATCTACTGCTAGCCGGTGGGTGGCCAACGATACCGAAATTCCAGGCATTTCATCATGGTTCCAGGCGAAGATGTCGCTGAATTCCCTGAGAAGATCAATCAGTCCTCTTTTTACTTCTGGGTCAAGGGTGGCTCCGACCTTGACGACCTTGGAGGGATCGTCATTCCTGATAGATATTTCTTCTAGTTTGTCCACGAGCTGCCCGCTGGCCCATTCCTTACTCCGTTCTTCCTCGTAGGGCATGATAGGTTTATCCTCCGGATGCCCATGATGTTCCGCGGGCTCCTTCTCCTCCTGGATTATCCGGGATGTATCCATGTCTTTCTGGATCAATGTCACCTGTACACACTGCTTCACTAGGGCTGTAGGATTAGCAGATACTGCGTAGCATTTCCTGGCTGTCTGTTGGTCTCCGCGCACCTCTCATACTTTGGTTCCAACCGGGAATTTCAAGACGTTGTGGTATATGGACAAGACTCCCTTCAAGGAGGACAAGAAAGGTCTCCATAGGATGGCGTTGTAGGCCGATGGGGTGTCCACCACAACAAAGTCGGTCATTACATTCTGCTGAAGCGGGTTGACCCCGATGATTGCTGGGAGGATCATTGACCCCACTGGTATGATCGAGTCCCCAGTGAAACCGTAAAGTGGAGTGGTACAGCTGTTGAAACAATGTTGCTTTAGGTTCAGTTTTTCCAGGGTATCCTTGAAGAGGATATCTACACTGCTACCTGTATCCACGAGCACGCGATGGACCAGACAGTTGGCGATCTGTATCGTGATGACCATAGGATCATCATGAGGTTGCACAGTGTTGAAGACATCTGCTTCGGTGAACACGATCTGAGCTAACTGGGAGGGCTCTGTCGGGCTCTAGCTGACTTTGAAGATCCCTCGGCTCTCTCTGAGGCGGGGAACCTTTCTTGCGTGGTTTTTCTGGGAGTTATTGGAAACGCCGGTCAATGTTGAACCTTCGCTGATAGTGTGTATCACCTGGATCTGTTGCATTAAGTCAGCCTGCTCCCCTTTCCTCTTTTCTGCGTCCTCGCGGATTTCAGCTTGTACCTCTCTTCCAGTTCTGATATTATCTCTGACCTGTTGTAAGAACTCAATCAGGCATCCTCCCCTTATCAGGGCCTCAATCTGGTTGCGCAAGTTATAGCACTCCGAAGTGTTGTGGCCTATGTCTTCGTGAAAGTCGCAGTACTTGTACCGGTTTCTCCTGTCAGCTGGGGCCTTCATGGGAGCGGGCTTTTGGAGCAACCCTTTATCTCGTATGGCAAGGTAGACTGTTTCCCGGGAAGCATTCAATGGGGTATAGTGGTCATACCCTTTTTCCCCTTGCATTACTAGAGCCATAGTCCTGGGAGGCAGCGAAGCCCGAGGAGGGGTTCGTTTTGCTGTATATCTTTCTTGCCTATGCGGAGGAGCAGGGAGGCGATAGGTCGACCTGTTGGGAGGTTTATTCTGAGCTTTCTGCACTGGCTCAAATTTGGGGGCTTCTTTCTTCAGACGTTTTGCCGTTCTCATGTCGTCATGTTCTATCTTGACCTTGAGTTGTTCGTCGATCTCGACCTGCTCTAAAGCCGGTCATAGGCCTTCTGGTAAGTCTCGGGGGGTCTCTTGGCGAAAGAACGGAAAAGCTTTCCTGCCCAGAGGTTCCGTCTGAAGTTGGCGAGGGTTTCTTTTTCAGTGAAAACTCTCATTTGTATGACCTCCTTGTGAAACCGCTCTACCTACGATCGAAGAGTTTCACTCCGCTCCTAGATCACATATTGGAGGTGTATGGGATCTTTCGGGTGAGGTTTAACTCCTTGGAATTGTGAGCAAAAATCTGTTGACAGTTTTGTGAAAGAATCCACGCTACCAACGGGCAGTTTCCTTAACCAGGTTTTCGCATAGTCAGTCAAGGTTGTTGGAAACATTCTGCATATAGCTGCTCTGGTAGTGTTCTGGACTTCCATCTGTTGAACGAAGCTCTCTAGATGGCTTAGAGGATCTTCCGTTCCAGAGAACTTATCTGCTGGCATTTTGAATTTTGGGGGGAGCTCTGCTTCCCGGATCCTCCTAGTGAAGGGAGCGTTCATCTCGCTCAGGGGATTCTTTTTGTCCTCCTTACTCTTTCCCTTCCTTATCTGCTAGACCTCTTTTTGTAGCTTTGCCAGCTGATCCCTCAGTCGCTTGTTCCCAGGTCTCTTTGAGTTAACCTCAGATTCCTCACTGTCGAATCTTTCTGATGAACTGGAAATTTCTATCCGGTCCTCCTCCTGGACATGATCCACTCAGGGAGTTTGTCTACTTTCCTCCTCTAGGGCCCGGGTAGTTCTCCTAGATGTAGTTGGATGAGATAGCCCTCACAGCTTCCGGGTAAAAACATCGGCGACAGACTTAACTAGCCGGGTTTGATATTGTGAAAGTCTTTTCGGAGCTGGGGGCATAGGTCCCAGCCTATCCCGGATCGAACGTTGGGGCCCTGATCTATCTCGAGCCGGCTCTAGAGGAGGAGGTCCTAGGCGATCTAAAATAGGTGGTCTAGCTCGGAGCCTGCTCGGCTCTCCCTGATCATTCAGGTTGGTTGGCTGGATTGTGATGCCTTCAGCGAGGAGGCGGACGCGGATGGATTATACGAAGGCCGCCGCTTGTTGGTCGAGTGCTTCCTGGCTCACTATGGGGTGGCCAGTAGCCCGCGTATTGGTTGTCTGGATCGGAGCTTGACTACTATATCCAGACTTTTTCCCCCTTCCTAGGGCTTTTCGGGTTGGCCTCGCCGGAGATTGCTCCGGCACTCTGTGTTGGCCTTGGGAGGAGCGGAGCCTCATAGTTCCTGTAAAACAATGAAAATATAGATGCAAACGATTGGTTAATTGGGTGTAGGAAATTCCCCACAGACGGCGCCAGAAAGTGTTAACGGAAATTTTGCTCGGGATGAGAAATCCCAGTTAACGCCCTTGAGACCACTACCACGTAGGTGGTGGCCAAAATTCATTATATATATAACAGTGATTTATAAAGTGACAAATAAGCAAGAATGTTTTTATTGGACATGCATGGTATACAAATACAAAGATTCTTCTCTCTTTTCTCTCAACTCTCTCTAGGGAATGGTCGATTGTTAGTCGTATGCCTGTCGAATAGTAGTCTCCTCTTTCATTTATTTTCTTTTCTATTTATACATAGTTTGTAGGTCAACAGACTGACTCTCCTTTGATTTTCTCAGTCTCCTCCTTATCAGGCGGGATTTCTGCTGTTAATGTCATTGACTTTTGGATTTACGCCTGAATTGAGAGTTTCATGGTGGAGATCAGTTTGTTTCCTTTTTTGGATTTTATTACTCATTCTGCATGTAGATAACGTTTCTAGATATGATTCAATGCATTCCTCGTATCCTTTCAGTATGATCCTTTATGGAGGTCGTTGGATATGACGATATGGTGTGGTGCGTCAACTAGGGAGGTTGATTAGTATTTCGACCTTGATATCTAAGAAGTTTCATCCAGCTTTGAGCCAAATCTGGCTTCCCTTGACCTTTTCGAAACTAGGTGTGGCCTCGACTGACCTTTTGAAGCTAGGTGTGGCTTCGGCTGATCTCGCAGCCTTTTATGGACATTCTTCTGTGACAATCGAGGTGTAGACGAGTCTCTGGAGCACTTGTGAGATGACCTCGACTTCGGGGAGCTTCTAGTTTTGGTGATGCGGGCTAGATCTGATCGTTCCGGGCTTTATCCCGGATGTTTTCGGAGCCCGTCCTTGTTCCTGGGGTGGTATCGCAGTTCGGCTCTGGACAGAGAGGTCTCCTGGTGGAAGCTCTCCGGTCCGGGCTCTATCCCGGATGTTTCCAGAGCCTGCCCTTGTTTCTGGGATGGTATAGTAGCTCGGCTCTGGATTGAGAGGTCTCCTGGTGAAACTCTCGGGTATGGAACCAAGTTTGGGAGGTGGAAAATTTCCCTTTGGTCCTTAGCTAATTTTGGCTATTAAAAATATTGAAGGCAAACTGAAAAACTGAAAAACCAACTCTGCCTCTTCCAGGAAACTCGAGTTCCTTAAATAGAAGAGGAAAAGAAACTATGGTACAAATTAACCTTGGTAAACTGAACCAGGGTAAACGTACATTATGAGAATATTAATAATTATGTCGTTGAAAGAGAAAAGCAGATTCTTCGAGGTTGTCGTTTTCTGCCGACACATTGTATGTCATTTTCTGCCGACACTTCATTTGTCGTGTTCTGCCGACACATTGTCTGGAAGGTAATAATAATGGGAGGATAAGATAAGTCTTGTGAACCTGATAAGATCAAAGATGCTGTGACTCTGATTCGTCGTGGCAAAGGAATCTGGTGGGGTCATCGTCATCACTAAAGTCTTTATCATCCTTTCCGCTGGACCCGGTTTCCATTTGAGAGGAAATAGTAGACATAGCCTTGTTCATGTATTTAGCAATTAGTCTGAGTTCTTCAGGAGTGCTGGCAGTAGCCAATCTGGAACTGGCCGCAGCTAATTGTGCTCTTGGTTGTGATTTGGCCATAAGGAAGGGAGATTGATCAATCAGGGTCTTGCAGAGAGTAGGGTTTTCATTGAACCAGGAGGCCACTCTCTGAGTACCAAGATCAGCAATATTCATACCACTCCACCACTTGATTTTGGTCTGGCGGCCGAAATATGGTACATTAATATTTCCAATGAGGTTATCCATTATGGCATATTCGAGCATCAAGATCCATGTGAGGCTGAACTGTTTGAAATAAATTAATAAGTCAGGGATGAAATCCCAGGCAGAGGGCTTGTCAAAATGTGATATCCAATACTGGTATCCTTCTTTAACATTGGGGGGAAGGATGTCTGTCGTGGGGCCATATTTGTCCCACCATTCTAAGAACCAGAATGGAATGTCAAGTTGGAAATTTTTGTCAAAATATATGAACCAAGAAAGAGAGTTACTAGGATTCTGACCATATAATAAATAAGTCCAGGCCTTAATATAGTCCCAATAATTGAAATCGGGGACAGGGAAACGTTGGGAAAAAAGTTTCTTTGAATTAGGATTTCCCCATTGTTCTTGGGTCAGAATTTTGCAAAGTTTGATTTTTCAGGAAAAGAAGTTTGTCTTTATCGATTTTGTCAAAAACATCAGAGATGAAGACATAGTCTGTATCCTCTAATATGAATTCATAAAAAATATGTCTTTTGGAATGGTCTTCGGGAAATCTAAAATACAGGGGGTTAACGAGGGCATCGGCCAATCTTTTGGGTTCGTCAAAGTATTGGTCTAAGAGGACATGGATTTCCATAGTACAAAATCGGTCAAAGAAAGGTTTGGCAATATATGGATAAGAGGTGGTAATAGGTCGAGGAGAAGTTTGAGTTGGTGATTGATATATAATGGATTGGGATTTGTTTTGTTTGATGGAATGAGGACTTATTCGAGAGGAAGTAACTGTCTTAAAAGAGGGAGAGTCTAGTTGTAATGGACCAAATGTGTTAGGAGAGCTGAGCTATGGGAAATCTGTCATAGCATACTTGTCTTTGTGATTGGGTCTGGATGAGGAGAAAGGACTGATAGATAAAGATAAGTCAGTTGATAAGTCAGAGGGTTGAAAATTTTCAAATATGTCTGAAAGGTTGGGTTGAATGCTTGGGCCTCTGCCACAAAGGCTTTGGCCTCATTCGCGAGGGCCGCGTCCTCTAATGCTGGCCATAACCCTGTAAAAATTCTCGCGTTAGAAAATCAGGTAAACTATTATCAGAGCCTTTAATATATTCAATGGAGAAATCAAAAGCAGATAAAAGGGCTTGCCAACGAGCAAAGATTTGCTTGGAAGCTAGATTTTTAACATCATTTTTTAGGATAAATTTGGCAGATTGACAATCGACTTTGAGCAAAAATTGTTGATTAATTAAATCATCTTGGAACTTTTGAATGGTCAAAACAATAGCCAAAATTTCTTTTTTGACCGTAGAATATTTTAACTAGGTTTCGTTCCAAGCACCAGAAACATATTTGACTAAGCATTCTTTGTCATTAATGATCTGTTTCAGAATTTCACCATACCCAAAATCAGACGCATCAGTTTCAACAATTTTGGGAGCAGTAGGATGTCAGATATGTAAACAAGGAAGAGCGTGGACATGAGTTTTTATTTGTCGGACAGCTTGGGTATGAGTGTCAGACCAAGGAGGGGGATTTTTCTTAAGGCGTTGGAAAAGAGGTTTGCAAATAAGGCGGAGTTCTTGATAAAAATTAGCAATATAATTCAAACATCCTAAGAACCTTTGTAACTGGGTTTTGTCTTTAATGATGTCTGGGAATTTGCTAGCAAATTCTAGGCTTCTTTGGATTGGGATGATGGTACCTCTGGTGATGTGATGGCCAAGGAACCGGATCTGGGTTTGGAATAGGGTAATTTTTGGAGCAGAAACCACAAAGCCATGCCGTTTAATGGTTTTGAGGAAAATATGCAAGTATTTCCAATGCTGGTCAATATTATTGCTATATAAAAGTACATCATCAATATAAACAATGGAAAAATCAGAGTAAGGGTTAAAAATGTCATTCATAATGCACTGAAATTCACTAGGAGCATTTTTTAGGCCAAAGGGCATGACATTCCATTCATATTGTCCAAAAGGGACAGTGAATGCAGTTTTGTATCTGTCTTGTTCTGCAATTTGAATTTGCCAAAAACCTGATTTCATATCAAATTTAGAAAAAACTTTTTAATCATAAAGTCTTTTTAATAAGTCAGATTTATTGGGAATGGGATATCGGATCCATTGAAGAGCCTCATTAAGAGATTTATAATTAATAACAATGCGTGGAACTCCTCGTTCAATTTCTGCATTCTTTTGAACATAGAAGGCAGGGCAACTCCAAGGAGATTTGGATGGTCTGATGAGACCTTTTTGTAATAAATCACTGATTTCTTGTTTACAATAGGCTACAAGGTCGGCATTCATTTGTATGGGACGAGCCTTTGTGGGAATACCTTTTTCAGAGAAATCAGTATTATAGGGCAAAGAGACTATATGCTTTTTTCGGTCCCAAAAAACATTAGGAAAAGAAGAACATACTTCTCTTTCAATTTGGGCCTTAAATTGTTTATTCTTTTCTTGCATTTAAGGATCAGCAAGACGAATCACCTGTTTCTCAAAAACAAGGTCATCTTTTAGAAAAGACAATTGCTTCTGTTTAACGTTTAAATTAGCAATGCATTGGTCTAGGGATGGAATGGGAGGAGGATTAAAATGAATGCTTTCTTTTTTGAGGGTGTCAAGATCCCGTATAATCAGAGGATAAATGAAAGGGAAAAGAATTTCTTTATTAAGGTATTCAGTGACAATTCCCTCACTGGTTACCTTAAAAGGAGAGATGAGATGGAGGAAAGGAAGACCTAGGATGACATTTTGGGATAAAGTTTTAACCATGACAAAGTCAGTGGTGTAACATACACCTAGGTTACAAACTTTGGCGTTGGCCAATTTATACTGAATATCCAGCTGTTGCTTGTTAGCACCAAAAAGGGACTCGATGGTTTTTTCCAGATATTTAGTAGGTACAAGAGCTTCCATTATACAATTGAGGTCTGCTCCGGTGTCAACGAGAGCATTAACAATAAGGTTATATTCTTGGGAGATTCTTATGTCAATTTCAATGTACCATTTTTAGATCTTATAAGTTTTGATCTGGCTAAGATGGCTAGGAGAACGGGGATGATTGAGGACAGTGGTCAAGCCTGGTTGGTCAGAAATATTGGGATTATCTGAATCACTGGAACTAGCAAAACTAGGATTCTTTTGAAGAGGGGTTCGGTGGTCGTTTTTTGTAATAGAAGAAGGATGCTCGAGTTTATAAATGGTGGTCTTAATGACTTTGATCTCATCTTTGAGATTTTGGATTTCTTTTTGTAAATCAGAAACAGTAATTTTTCTGGTTTTGGTTTGAAAGCGGCCGATGACATTGGAATCAAAATCAGGGGTACTGAAAGGAATACTTGTAGGAATACTTGTAGGAGGAGAAGAAATATTGGTTTGTTGGGTCCGTCCACTGGTAATTTTTTGTTGTAATTCTCGAAGATATTTAGCCTTTAGAGATGGGTCTTCAATACTATCAATCATGCCAATAATCATAGTATAATCATGCTGATCAAGAACATTTATTTCTTTGCATATACAGGGTTGTTTTTCAGGATATCGATCGGATAGACAAAGGGAAGAAGTGGTGTCGGAATTAGAAGTATGGTCGATAGCTAAAATAATATTGTCAGAGGAATGAGAAATATCGTTTTTAGAATAGGAATCGGAAGTATCAGAAGAAAAATCATTATGAAGAAGTTGGACAAGTTTGTCTTTGAGTTCATCAGGGATATCAAGGGTTCTGATCTTATTTTCGACTTCAGGACATCTATTAGCATAATGTCCTTTTTGGCCACAGTTGAAACATTTAGTGGTTTTGGGATATCTTTTTTGTTTTCGTTTATGAGGAACAGTCTTGGGTTTAGTTTGAGCAAAAAGAGGTTTCGATTGTTTTGTGGAAGGCTGCCGGGAATACCATCTGTGGTATTTTTTGTAACCCTTATTGGAGGGTTTGGGCCCTTTAAACTGTTTTTTATTTTTTTGGTGTTTTCTTTTGGATATAGGTAATCTATCAAACCCAAATTGTTCACACCAAGAACCAAGTTCTTTTTTTGGTGGTGAGCTTTTGTTTTTTAAGTTCACTTTTGAGTCTGATATCAGTACATAATTGTAGGGCTACAATATTTATAGTACAGATGATCTCACCATAAGTCCAGGTATTTAGGTCGATTTGCGACCAGTCAGAACTGGCCATTTGTTCAACCATTTTATCTCTGACTTTAGTAGAGAAAAGGGTAGGTAGACCAGAAATAAATTTTTCTTTCCAATAGGAATTAGCATTGTTAGGTCGCTGGAGGACTCTGGTTAAAAACACGTCTTTGTACCATTTGAAGTCATTTAACTTTTTGCACTTAAGATTTTGAAGTTTTGAAAATTCTTTTCCTTGGAAACGATTCGGATTTCCAACAAAGTGCATAAGGATGGTGTAACAGAGAACATCGATGCCATCAGGTTGTGAAGTAGTGGTTGTAGTGGCTGATGTGGAAGGTGTAAAGGTGGTGGAAGGAGTAGTGGTTGTGATAATTTCTTTAGTGTGGTTGATGATAGTTTCTCTGGCTGAAGAACTCATAGTATGAGTCCACCATCCAAATAGTTGTCCTTCAAAGCCAGTGGCTAGTGAAGTGACAGCATCAGCATGGGTCATATTTTGTTTTTTGATATAAATATACCTTATAGTATGCATTTGTTTGAGTACAGTCATGGTTTGATATTCAGACAGACTATCAATGTTAAACTAGTAACAAGCATTACCAATGTAAGCTCTGTATGGAACAGTTTCTTCATATTGGAGGTCTGGAGGAGTAGGCCGTGGGTAATAAGGTTTTGTGTTATGGTAATACTGATCATAGTTATAACTGTCAACTTTGTCTGTATAAGATATTTTGTTAACCATTTGTTCAATGTCGTCAACCTCTGAAAGGGAAATCGTTTCATCCATGGTATGAATTTCTGGTTTGGGTAGATTTTTGAGTCTGGCTTCAAGAGATTTAAGAAGTTCTTCTTCATTTAGAAAATGGTCAAAGCATTTTTCAATCCCAGTTGGATCAGGAAATAGTAAAACGTTAGGAGCGGATGGTTCAGGATCAATTTTTTGGGTAGGTTTAGTAGGATGACTAGTGGATGACTGGGGAACAAAAACTTGAGGATTGTCAGTTTTAGAAGTGGTTTGGAGAACATGAGAGGATGTAGTCATGTTGAGTTCAATTTTGTCGAGTTGTTCTCCTAGAGTGTTAAGGAAAACATTAGTGTAATTGTTTTGTTTTATGACGGCATCAATTTGGGCTGAAGAGGAAGGTATGTCATTGGATAGCTCGGAATCCATGATAACAAAGGGAGTACAGCTAGTAGTTGTAGGTGTGAGTGCCTCAGTATCTTCATTAATAATGTCGATGTCAAAATTTCGTGGGGGAGGATGAAATTGAACTTGTTCGCCATATTTTGTTTATAGATGCGATTATGAGTTCGGTTTAGAACCAAACATTGTTCTTCGAATTGCTTACGATTAGCATACCAGTCGAAGAAAGATATTTCTTGGTTAATAGTAGTAATAGTGGATACCCATCTGGTATGAAATTGTTGACGTTTCTTATGGGTGTAATTAGTTTCGTATTTTTCCCTTAATCATTTGTTAATAGGGTCATGATATTGTTTTAAAAGGTAATCATGATCGATGTTAATGCCAAAGCCTAAAGTGTCAATGGTTCTGATAGTATGTCTAGGTGGGATACTGTCAGTTAAGGCTTGGGAAGGAGTGGGTGAAGTTGGTTCATCATATTCGTGTATAGGATGAGCAGTTTGGTTAGGAGTTTTAAGGATATTAGTCACACGTGTGGGTTTTCTTCTTCTAGGAATGAGATTGACATGGTCATCGGTGCCGCTGGAATCGGGCCTGTATCGATCATTGGGAATAGGATCGGTAGGGAACGAGGGTTTTAGTTTGTCAGTTTGGTTAAGGATCAGGCTAGGGATTTGGCTGGCTATGTGGTCTCTGGATAGACTGGACAAAGAGTGTCTAGCAGTTTGGAAACTACTATTACTGGGTATGTTACTGATGATGGGATGTTTATAAGAATTACCCCTTCGGAAGGATATCTTAAGGGTACCGTCTTGGTCTGTAATACAGTCATATAGGTTTCGTGATGGTGGTTGGTATAAATGTTGGTCAACCTTTTCTTTGACCCATTCTTCAGGGAAATCAATGTTTTCCCATCTAACAGGAGCAGGGACCATGACATTAACAGAGGGTGAAGCACTGAAACATATGGTTTGACCAGCTGGAATAGTAGGAGGGATAAAACTAGGGATGAGTCCAGAGGTAAAGACGCGATAATGAACACGATAAACAAGTTTATAAGGGCTTGATCGTTCAATGAACTTGTAATTATGTGTTTGGATATCAATAACAAGACATTTTTCTTTATGTTCATCTGTGTTTAGAGCAATAGTAAAATTGGGATAACATTGAAAATAAATAGGTCCATAAGTCAAAGTTGTTTCCGCCATACCAAGAATAGATTCTTTATAATCAGTTATCCTTTTGTCTTTAAGGACAACAAGTAATGAGTTATTGAGACCAATTTTTGATAAAGGTTTGATCCCAATTTGAACGATACCTAGATGTAAGTCATTATAACCAATTTTGCAGTAATGGTTGAGACAATTTTTATTTAATAAATTAGCAGAAAAAGTATCATGTTGGAATTTAACATTTATTTTTTTAGTCTTTTGTTCTAAAAGAGTCCTGAAATCTAATATGTTTTTCTTTTTATAGATGCTGGATTTCTGTATGTCAGGTAATTGCCAATTATTCAAATCCTTATCATTCCAATTAGTCTCATAATTAGCTACGGATTGTCATGTGGTACTGTTGTCATCATCAGGTTCTATGCCAGGTCTGGAACTACTAGTTGACATGATAAAGAGGAAAGATTAAACAAAGATCCTAGGTTTTAACTCACAGCCTGTCAACAAGGGTGACACAGCCTAACGTCCACCTGACTAACGGTCAAAACCCTATAAGACTACTGACTTTTGCACCTAGGAACATGAATAGCCTAATATTCCCCTTCAACAAGTCGCAAGGCTTTATATATATATATATATATATATATAAATTTTCAAGTTAGTACCTACTGATAAAACTTTATCAGTGCGTATTGAAGAGAAAATGACTATATATATATATATATATATATATATATTACATTTTTTTTATTGTCAGTTCGAACTGATATAAAATATATCAGTTGCATACAGCCAAGTCAAAGCATTTAAATCCAATGGTCCACATGCAAGGAACTGATATATTTTATATCAGTTAGATATATCAGTTTGAACCGACAACATAAAAACTGTATATATATATAGTAATTTTTCAATGAGGACTTTTGAAATGCACACTTTAAACACTTTTGATGAATTTTAATCGAATATATTGAATCTTAGTTTGGTTTTTTGTATAGATGATAAAAACATTGAAATACATTTATGGAAAAAAAAAATTAAAAAAATTCGAGTCCAAAAACTAATTTTTTCAGACTTTTTACCGAATGTGTATTTTAATTTTCTTAGGATGCATACAAAAAATCTCAACGATAAACATTCGATTACATACAATTTCATCAAATATGCTTAAAGTGTGCATTTTAAAAAGTAACCATTGAAAAATTAATATATATATATATATATATATATATATATAATACAATATCTTAGAATTGGAGTATAACTCGAATGTACAACCACATGGTGTTAGTGGTGACCATAGTTCCAGTTCAAAACCGATGGTTCCAGTTCCTTTTGGAACTAGAACTGGAACAGAACCGAGGGAACCGGTTCCCAGCTTCGACCGGTTTGAATT
The DNA here is from genome assembly GCA_033220585.1 of Dipteronia sinensis. Classification (NCBI taxonomy): domain Eukaryota; kingdom Viridiplantae; phylum Streptophyta; class Magnoliopsida; order Sapindales; family Sapindaceae; genus Dipteronia; species Dipteronia sinensis. The sequence continues at coordinate 43,290,139 of CM065644.1, read as the reverse complement.
TTTTTTTAAAACCCAGTCACCTAGAAATGAATCATACCCTAATCATCTCCCTCAATCTCATCTCTCTCAATCAACCATCCATGATCCACCTTCATCACCATTATCACCACCACACCAACGGTCCAACACCCAAACATTTTCTTCTCCTCTCAACCGGATTGAAATCGAGAAAAAAAAAACAAAATCTTGGATTTGACCCTCAAATCCACAAACAAAAACAAAAATTTCCCATGAAAGATAACTTTTTTTGTTTTTGAGTCCAAAAAAGTATTCATTTTTAAGTCGTTGAAGACTAAAAAAGTCAAGACCCTTCACTCAAATGGCTTTCAATACTTCAAAAAACAAAAAAAATAGCAGAATTGAAAAGACCTCAAAATCGTTACTTGTTCATGTAAGCTCTGCAAATGATAGGCTATGGAAACTCACCATGCACACTTGATCAAAAAGTGAGATTGGGGACACAGAAATTGAAGAAGAAGCATCAAAACGGAGGATCTCTTTGTAAAGGAGAGTGGTCTATCTACTAGCATGCTTAGCATTAGAAAGCATGATGCAGATACCAATGGTCCAGTGGCCTATATATACAAAACAAATTACTAAAGAAACAGAGCATCCGAACTCTTCCTTAAGAGATCATCAGCACTGGTCATCAGTTGATTACATGGTGATCAACAATCCAGATGTTATCGGCAAAAGATGAAGGCGTTAATTAGATAATGTCTGATTAGTTAAAGTAGTTAATTAGCTGTTAAAAGGAAGTTAATATTTGTTAATAACGAATCTGTTGATGTGGCTACCAAGTGTGATTTTCTATTGGTTAGATTCTCCTGATTTTAAGGATCATGCTTTTAGCATGTGTGATCGATTCTTTTGTACATATATATATATATATATATATATATACATATAAAGCCTTGTATTACAATCTGATTATCAATAAAAAAATGTAACCAACTAACTCCTTTTATGGAGATTTTCTTGGTTACCAAACACATCTTTTTCTCTCAGTCATTTTAACAAAAATTTTATGGTATCAGAGCCTTTGACCAACGTCAATGGCATATCAACACAACTCACTGATCCAAGATCCTACTCATTACAATCAAGGAGCTGTGTCACCTTCACACTTTCAAAGTGGAAATCAAAGCCAGAGCTCTCAATCATTAGCTGCATCAGCAATGGAATTCTCGTTATTGTCAAAGAGCTATTCTCATCTGGGTTTGATTTGAACAAACAGAGGTTTGATTTGGTTAAAGACAGAGGATCTCATATTCTCATCTGAGTATCTGGTTAAAGACTTAAAATGAAGAAGAAAATACAGAGGAATTATTATTCTCATCTGGGTTTGATTTGAACAACAGTGGAAATCCATAGTGTGGTCAAAGACTAAAAAAAGAAGAATAAAAGGAAAATCAATTTTTTTTAAAAAAAAAGAAAAAGAAAAAGGGTGGAACCGGCTGGAATTTGTAAAATTAAAATTGGAACCGGAACTCCCGGTACCGATCCGGTTCACATAGTGGCGGTTTCAGTTTGAATCGCTAGTTCGAACCGAACCGCAGTAACCTCTACATGGTGTCCTTGACGAACTTCTTGTCATCCAGGCGAAAATTCAGGTGAGAAATTTTGGACACATTAATTATTGCTAGTTTCATATTTTGATAAAAGTAAAATTTCTTCTTATATAATTAAGAATTTGTATAAATACATATCTACTTGCATACAACTATCAATAAAAAAGTATATTTGAATATCTCCAATATTTTGAGTATGTTGGCGATATTTTTAAAATTTTTATCGAAATTTTCAAATACTGAACCTTTGATATTTTCATCTAAATTGATATTTTTTTTATAGATAGAACAACATTTACAAAAAAGGACAACCAGCGAAAGAGCTGGACTCCAGCCAAAGTCGCTACCTAGCAGAGGAGAAGGCTAACAACTCTAGACGAAGAGCCAAGGAATTTCCAGATTTGGAAATCGCTAAACTCTTACAAATGCCTATCGCTAGGAACATAGACTTAATATCTTGAACAATAAATTTAGACTCCCCTACTAGAGGGGTAGGATCGTTGAGGAAGGATACCACAGTAGGAGAGACGACTTCTGCAAAATCAACTTGAAGATTATAGAAAAGAGCAAGCAGAAGGCCCTCCCGAAGAGCAATAAGCTCACCAACATCAGCATTGAACGAACCTACCAACTGATTGGACTGAGCCGCTATAACCAGACCTTTATCATCCCAAATTGCTGCACCTACACCAATTGACCAGCCATCCTTACGAAGCGCGACAGCCGTATTTAGTTTAAGTCGGCCAGGAGGGGGAGCAATCCAATTAGGGCAAGACCTAGACGAAACAAGAGAGCTCCTAGTGTTTAGAGCTTGCTTGGAATTCTGGAATTCAGACAAGAAAGCCACACAACCAGAAATCACCAGCTCCTGCCTTTTACCTTTACCACTGTTAAAGATAGAGTTCCTATTTTCCTAAATGGCCCAGGCTACCTTACACAGACGACAAATCTCATACATACCAAGAAGAGAGGAGGCAAAGGAAAACACTTCTAAAACTAGGAGATGATGTACTACTGTAAAAAGATTAGGAAAATCAGCACAATTCTAGATTTTTTGGACCTCCTTGCTCTAGAATATAACATGGCTTGAATATTCAACATGGCCAGCACATCACACTGAGGAGAGCCAATTACTTTCCTTTTCCAAAGATTCTCTAAAGAAGGAATAGCATTGCAAAATGCACGCCAAACAAAAAATTTGACCTTAGGGGGCACATTAAGTCTCCACAGAGTTTTCCACCAATGATGAGCTACTGAGGAATTAGAAACCGAAGCACTAACCTTCTGAGAAAAGGCCAGACGGTAGCCACTTTGAACGGTATAGACCCCCCGTTTGTCAAAGTGCCACACGAGAGAATCACGACCTCCACTCCAACTGATCGGGATGGAGAAAACAATTCCCTTGTCACCCGGCAGCAAAGCCCTACTTAGTTTGCCTACATCCCACCCTCGACAGTTTCTGTCAAGCAGATCTGCAACTAAAAGATCATGCCCAGGGTCAGGCGTGATCGTCTTAAAAGTATTGGGCCTAGGAATCCAGCGGTCTTCGAACACACTAATGTTGCTACCGTCCCCTACCACCCATCGCAGCCCACTAGAGAGTAAAGATCTTCCCCACACAATACTCCTCCAGACATGAGAGCAGCCAGGATTTACAGAAGCAGTAAGAAAATCCCCATTCTTGAAATATTTAGCCTTCAAAATCTGAGTAATCAGGGAAGTAGGACAAGATAGGATTCTCCAGGCTTGCTTGCCAAGAAGAGATTGATTGACAGATAAAAGGTCTTTAAATCCCAGTCCATTATGGTTCTTCGGGTGACAAAGAGTAACCCATTTAACCCAGCTAATCTTCCTATTGCCCTCTCTGGACCCCCACCAGAATTTAAAAAACAAAGCACTGAGCTCCTTACAGAAACCACTAGGGAGCTGAAATATGCTCATTGCATAAGACGGGATTGCCTGAGCCACTGCCTTAATCAAGATCTCCTTGCCACCAAAAGAGAAAAAACTGTCTTTCCACCCTCTGAGCTTTTTCCAAACTCTCTCCTTAATATCATTAAATAACAACCTTTTGTTCCTACCCACCATAGAAGGTAGACCAAGATACTTATCATGTTTGTTACTGCCTGCAATACCCAGCAACGTATGGATATCGGTTTTAGTATTGCGAACCACATTCGAGCTGAAAGTAATCTTGCATTTTTATAGGTTACTTTGCTGCCCTGAGCCACATTCATACACATGCAGAATCTCTCGGATACAAATACTGCACTCACTCGAGGCTTTACTAAACAGAATACTATCGTCAGCAAAAAACATGTGACTAACAAGAGGACCTCGTCGACATCACCTAATCCCCAAACCCCGACCATTCTCTTCAGAACTAGTAATCAAACATGAGAGAGCCTCTGCACAAAGAAGAAAAAGATATGGGGATAGAAGGCACCCCTGCCGAAGCCCCCTGGACGGCTTCACCTTGCACACACGCTGACCGTTAAGAAGAATTGAGAGAGTTAGAGAGGAGATGCAGTTCATTATCAGTCCTATCCACCTTGGAGGGAAATTCATTTTAACCATAACAGCTCGAAGGAAGCTCCACTCAACTCTATCGTATGCCTTACTCATGTCCAATTTGATCGCCATCCATCCCTTTTTTCCCATCCTCTTCCGGCCAATAGAATGGAGAGTCTCAAAAGCTACAAGAACGTTATCAAAAATCTACCGGCCCGGGACAAAAGCTGACTGGTTGGTGGAAATAAGATCTTGGAGATAGGGCTTTAATCTTGAGGCTAGGACCTTTGCTACTGCTTTATAAACCACACTGTATAGAGAAATTGGCTGGAAATCCCGTGGAGAAGTTGGGTTTTTAACTTTCAGAATTAAAACAACATTTGTATTGCTAAATTCTCTGATAGACGAACTGCCATTAAGCACCTGTAGACACACTCTAGAGAAGTTATCACCCAAAACACTCCAGAATTTTTGGAAAAAAATCGCGTGAAACCCGTCCGGACCGGGAGCTTTGGTAGGACTCATGTTAAAGACGGCTAACCTGATCTCTTCCATTGTAAAATATGCATTCAGCCCTACACCTTGATCATGACTAAGGCTAGTTCGAATCACCTCAGAAGCTCTCTTGGTATCCAGAGAGGAAGGATTTGAAGACTGAAAAATAGAGTTAAAATAGTCCTGAATCACCTTAGCCAAGCCACTATTGTGACCTAAGGTCGGCCCTCATGATCTATAAGCATGTCTATAGCATTTGTTTTCTTTCTGGCCATAGCTCTAGCGTGAAAAAACTAAGAATTTCGGTCGCTCGCCGCTAGCCACTCTGCTCTGGACCATTGCTTCTAGAATAACTCTTCACATTCAAGGAGTTCATTCACAGATTTTTCCAAAATCTTAATTGAGTTCATCACGCCATCATTCTCACAAGATTTGTACAAGTGATCTATCTCACTGGTTTTCCTATCAATCTAAGTACTAAGGTTCTTGAATCGAAGCTTACTCCATCCTGCTAAACTATACGCACAATGTCTGAGTTTTCTACTGAAATCTACTGACAAAAGAGAGGGACATTGCTCATGCCAAGCATCAGTAACTACTCTGCCTATGTCATCTTCTTTTAACCAGAAAGGTTCGAAGCGAAATCCCCGATGTCTGTCAACCATAGCCTGATCTATCTGATTAAACTTTAGAAGAATCAGGCGATGGTCCGAACAGTTAAATCCTAAATGTTCCACTACCACCTGACCTAACCAGTCCCGCCAGTTATTATCAGCTAAGTATCTGTCAAGTCTCTCCTGGATATTACTCTTACCATCTCTTCTGTTGTTCCAAGTGAGCCTAGGCCCTGAATATCCCAAGTCAACAAGATCACAATCGCCTATAGGTTGTTTGAATCGAAACATGTCTGACAAGGACTTGTCTGATCCACCCACCTTCTCATTGAAACTAAGTAGCTTATTGAAATCCCCTTGACAAACCCGTAGGAGACTGTCAACCTCCCGTAAACGGTGAATGAGAGCCCATGAGTCCATTCTCTTATAGGGGGAATGGTCACCATAGAAACCTGAGAAGCGCCGCAAGAACCCATCCTCCATGTGAATTCGAGCATCAATATGTCCAGCAGAAAAAGACAGAATTGTAACTGCAAGATCTTTTTTCCAAAATAACATCAAACCACCACTACTACCATTACTGTCAACAAAAAAGACATCGTAAAACCCAAGCATTTCTCTAATTTTACTGCCTTACTACTAGAAATTTTCGTTTCTAAGAGGAAGACAAAGTCAGGGGAGTGTTTTTCAACAACCTTTTCAAGGCTGCGAATGCCCGGATGTTCCCCATTCCCCGGACATTCAAACTAAGAACAATCATGGTTCCTGGCGGGCCTAATATTCAGGCTCCGCCGAACACTCTATATCCAAGTATGGAGAAGAAAGTTTGCCTTTTTTGGTCTGTCTAATTTCGTCCGAGAAATCAAGAACCATCTTCCTTTTCCCAAACTGAATATCCCATCTGCTAGAAGGATTTGAGAGGGTATCCACCTCTGGCTGTGAAAGATTAGGATACATTTCATACTTCACAGGGGTACTCCTTTTCCTAGGACAACCGAATTTTGACTTACGTTTTTTAGTGGAATTGACTCCTCTAAGGGTCACATTCCCCATTGTGCTCACCGCCAGCATTTTTCAGACTTGACTGGAAGACCTGACCGAAGGTTGACTATTAATCCCTGCCCTTGCTAACAGTTTCCACTTTCTGGTACTTCCCTGTATTGGGGAAACTTGCATGTCAGACTGGAAAGAGCAAGTCATAGATAGATCTGCATTTTCCACAATTTCTACCGAAGGCCTATCCAGCTCAAAGTTCAAACCAGGCTCTATTTCCTTTAGTTCCAATACAATAAGGCCAGGTCTAGGACAACCCTGCCCATTCATACCAGCCTTAGTATTTACAACAAAACGTTGGGCTCTTCTATTGGGCCCTCAACCCACAAATCTTGACCTTGTGGACACCCGGGCCACATAGGTAGTTTTAGGTTATCTAAGAGGGGCGCTGTTGTCATCTACCTAGAAGCCAGTAGATTGTCGGTAAGATCCCCAATCTAGGAAATGAACGAACCAGATCTCAGTTTCACAGGATTTACTTCTGTCGCCTCTAGCATCCCCTCCGATAAACTATCCTTGTCAGTGGAAGGTCTTGGCTTTTGTATATGTTGCCTCACTTTCAACCTATCAGGGACCTGAGCTTGCATCTAAGACCCAAACTTGGTAGAGACACCATTCAAAGCTCCCATATTGGCCTCCTCATCAGGACATTCCTTACTGCCGTGCCCAATTCTTCCACAAGCAAAACAGAATTCAGGGAGCCTCTCATACTTCAGACCCACCATCACGATAGTATTTGATTTGTCCAACTTCAATCTGAGCCATCATTTCAGCGTTTTGGTGATATCAATTTGAACTTTTACTTTCATAAACTTACCCCAGCAATCTCTTGACTCTGTCAGGATCTCCACCACACTACCTAGCTGTTCTGCCATCCATTTAGTTGTTCGTCTATTCATACCCATAATGAGTACATCATGGATCTGAACCCATAGCTCCGCTTTATTAAACTCCAGATGAGAGATGTCGCCCATACCCACCGGTTTCTCAAGCACAATTAGACTATTGTCGAAATACCATGGTCCACGTTGCCAGATCCGATTCTTTAAATGAAACATAAAGATGTTTACACCCACTGATTCGATTGCTACACTCCTAAAAAGACTCCACAACTATTCAATCAAATGTTTGAAAGCTTCCCGATTCACCTTTACCCCGAAAGAATCTTCCCAACCAGACACAGATCCACAACTGCCTCCCCATCACTTTGAGCCGCTTCAGAGAGTTCGTAAATGGCTCCATCTTCATCCGTTAGGGAGCGATTCTCATATAGTTGCGCAATCTCTGATTCTACCATAACTATCGACCTAAAGATTTATTGCAAAGCCAATTAGAAATCAGACACCTGCTTCAGACAAGAAGACCCACACCTAAAAGACTTCGCTACTTTTACGCCTTTCACAAACATAGTTGAGAGAGAAAAAGGAGAAAAGATAAAGATAGCCTATTATCATTTCTAATCTAAATTGATATTTACTTCCTCATCCTGATACCCTTATTAACCAAATAGTAAGAAAAGAGATAATGCATTTGATCGAACAGGGAATAAGAAACAAAAGAGATAATATGGTAGACATAAGATTGGTCTCAATTTTTTAAGGGACTTGTTTGTAAATAGCAAATAATTAATGGATGAGAAAATTAAGTTTGAGCAAAAATAGGAGAGTGGTGTGTCAAGTGATATATTAATTATTAAACTCTAGTGGGATGACATGTCATTTGAGAATTTTTTTGGGACATTTTTAAGGAAGTCCAGGGTCCGTCCTGTAAGCATTTTTTGTTTGCCGTTCTTTGAAAAGAAAAATGAAAAATGAAAATGAAAACAGTGTTTTTGGTTTCAGTTTCGAAATCCGAAAACGTATCTGGTATCGTATACTGAAAGCTGTATTTTGGAACTGAAAACGGAAAAAACGTGTCTGGTAGGTTATTCGAAAACTATCAAAAATTGATATTAAAAATTGAAATATCAATTTTTACATTTTGTTTAATATTATAACAATTATAAATTGATTGATTAAATAATTAACCAATATGATTTTTGTATTGTAATTTATAAATTAAATAAAAGTAACACTTCACAAATTACTGCAAAAAAAAAATATCAAAAAATCAATTAATCAAAACTAAACTCTTAAATTATAAATAAGTATTTATTTTAATAAATATAAATAACAGTAAAAAAAATATAACAAAAAATAAAAAAAGAAGAAAAAGGAAGAGACAACCAGATCATAGAAGAAGAAGAAGAAGAAGAAGAAGAGATCGACGGCAAAGAAGAGCAGATTGGTGGTCCTCCGACGTTGGAGCCAGATCAGTGTCGCTCACCTCCTTCGACGTCTGATGCTATAAGAAGAAGAAGTCTGGAAGAAGAAGAAGCTAAAGAAGAAGAAGAGAAGTAGAAGAAGAACAGTGACGAGGACATCGTCCAAGAAGAAGGAGAAAAGTAAAAAAAAATTGATTTTTTTTAATATAAAAAAGTGAAAAACAAAAACAAAAATAAAAAACAAGTATTTTGTGTTTTTCAAATATTTGACTGTTCACACTAGTTTTGTTTTTCATTTTGTTTTTTGTTTTTTGAAAATAAAATGAAAAACGGTTAACGAACCCAAATTCGAAATTGTTTTTGGAAAACAAAAATGAAACGGGCTGAAAATAGCTGCAGGACGGGGCCTCACATCACTCTTATTAATACCCTTCCAAAAAAATGTATTATTGTTACAACACTTGATAAAACTAAAGATTTCTTATCTTACTATACTATACCAAGGATGGATCATCAATCTAATTGTGTTTATCTCATAAATGAAAATTAATTAATTATGATTATATTTGACTTGGTAGGAATTTGTAAGGACACATGTTTTCAAATGTTAGTTATAGGAGCATATGCCCTTTATGATTGGCTGGATTCCATGAACAAAACTGTTTACTTGTAATTTGCTTTAGAGTAGAATTGTCTAATAGGTTATGTGCCTCAAGCTTCAGTGGGTTCAAGCGTTTGAAGGATTCTAAAGATCGCGCATAATGGTAAGCTTTAATTTGCTTGGCTTTTGCTCTCGGAAGATCCTAGGAGAACACACACACAATTCATTCAGATGTGTTCCTACATCGTTGTACAACTCTTATACATAGGGATGTCAATGGTACGGGTCGGGGACGGATTTTCCATTACCATCCGACCTCAATTTGTATGAGAAATACCATCCCGGTGAGTGTCCACCTGAAATAAAGCTGTAACATTCTGACATGTTATGCCCCACGTCCTTATGGAAATCGTAGTACTTGTAGCGGTTCCTTTTATCTCCTGGGAGCTTCATAGGATTGGGCTTTCTGAGCAAACCTTTATCACGAATGGCGAGGTATATGGTTTTCCGGGAGGCATTGAGAGGAGTATAATGATTGTATTCTTCTTCCTCCCTTGCTATCCGCATTACTTCCCTTGGCGGGGGTGTCACTCTAGAACTCTAAGAGAGGTTCTTCTCGCCTGGTACCGTTCCCGCTACAAGGGAAAATGAGGTGATCGTCAAGTAGATCGATTAGGGGTCGATTCTGGATCTTCTCAAATGGCCCTGGTTTTGGGACTTCATTCTTCGAACACTTGACAGATCTTGCTTCATCATGCTTGATCTTGATTCTGAACTGCTCGTCTATCTCTACCTGTTTCAAGGCTCTGGTATAAGCCTCCTGGTATGTCTTAGGCAGATGCTTGCAAATGACTGGTGTAAGGACCTCGATTTTATGATTGGCTTATTTCATGACAAACCACCACATTGGGGATGATTGTGTAATGGGTAGCTTAGGTCCGTATTGGCAAGCTTCCAAGCATCTCCATGACTTCAAGAGCAAAAGGTATATTCACTTGACTTTGTCTCTTGAAGAGTTTAGGTGCACACACACACTTCATGCATGTTTTGTTTATCTTGCATTTGTGTTCTTTATTGTTTGTATAAGTGTGCATCCTTTTCTAAAACACTCACTAGCTTACATTAGATATCATATCTTGCATTGTATCTTAGTTGATAACATATTTGACATGTTAATTGTGCTTCATTGTGTGCATATCACTCACTTCACACTTGCACAACATTCATGTAAGATTGACTTTTGTCTTGAGTGTTAAAAAGGGATTTTTCCCTTTGGCGCGGCCTAGACCGCTCGGCAGGCCTTGCTTGCACCGCGGCGCACGGAGCGGTATTCTCCAGTGCGTCATGCGCGACGTGGACCGCGACCTGTGCACTTGCACGAACAGCGGTCCCAACCGCGGTGTAGTCCAGACGGTGCACTGCTGTATGTACCGCGGTCTGGACACTTACCTGTGCCGCGGTCTAGCAAGCGGTTTTGACGGGATTCTGGTTCCCAAGTTCAAAACGATGTAGTTTGATCTAGGGCTTCATATATATTCTTCCTCTTCTCTTCTTGGCCGACCAAGAGCTCAAAAATTCATTTCTAGAGAGAGGTTAGAGCTCCTAGAGAGAGAAAGCTTCAAGAAAGCTTTTTTGACTCTCCAAACCCAAAACCCATCTCCATCTTGCATCATTGAACATCATTTGAGCATGGGTCTTCATTGTTTCATGACTAGGTAAGCAAGAACTTCTTTGAATATCATTTATTGTTCTTGTTACTCTAGATTAGGTATTTATTGCATGATTAAATACCTAGACTCTACTTATTGCATATATTTATGAGTCTTTATAACATGATTGGGTTTGTTTGTGATAGCTTAATTGATTAGGTCATTTTTGCCTAAAAGCTAGGTCATAAATATTCATGTGTGATTAATTGACAACTAGGTTGAGAAATTGTGTTTTAATCAACTAGTTAATGTTCATGAATATTTGATTGTGTTTGTTTGTGATAGCTTGCATTATTAGGTCATATATGCCTAAATAGCTAATCCATAAATATTCATGTATGCTTAATTGATGATTAGGTTGACTTTGTGCATCTAGTCAAGTTTATGAATGTTTATGTGAATTTAATTGACAATTAGTTTGTTAGAATATCTCTACAACTAATTGAGACCTCATGTGTGTACATGTAGGCATTATTTGATAACTAGGATGTTGTATTGCATTATCTACATCTAGTTAAGCATTGTATGTTTGGTCTAACATATATTGTGTTGAGCATTCATTGATTGTTCACTTAGACCCTACTCTTCATTGAGTCAAAGTCTTGTGGCTTCGGGGTGAAGTTGCACAAGCATTGTAGTCTTGCAACCAAGTTGTGGTTGGCAAGCATTGGTCAAGAATTCATTGTAAAAGGCCTGCGGGTAGAGTAGGAGGTGCTCACGCCGATAGTAGTGTATCAGTGGATATCACTAGGGATTGAACCAAGAGTGGCGAGTGGTAGTGTCCATAGCCTGAGGTTATCTAGAGTGAGAGTCCGAGCATCACTTGAGGGTGTAACATTTTACTCATATAGTGGATTTGAGGATCGTGTGTGGCTAGAAGGATAGCCCTTGGTTTTTCCCTTGTTGAAGGGTTTCCACGTAAAAATCAAGTGTTATTTATTATTCCACACTTTACACTTGATTTTGTATGTTTGTTTATGTTGGGTTATATTATTAATATTGACTAATCGAAAAGTTGGTAATAATCGATTAACAACCCATTCACCCCCCCCCCCCCCCCTCTAGGTTGTAGACACACGTTAAGAGCTGTATTTTCAATTGGTATCAGAGCGGGTTCCTAGATATACTTAGGTGATCCTTGCTCTTGATTGTGTGTGTCTTGAATTTGTGTGCATCTTGTTGGTTGCATTCATATTACCCAAACACTATGAGTGACCTTGGGATGAGTAATGAGGGAGCATCAAGCACACGACCTCCTCTGCTCAAGGGTGACAATTATGCCTCATGGAAAGGCAGGATGGAGTCCTATATTTGCCAAATAAGTGATCGAGCTTGGATGGCAATTGAAGATGGCTACACTCCTCCAACAATGACCATCGAAGATGGAAGTGAAGTCTCCAAGCCTAAGTCTCAATGGAGCACACAAGAATTTGAAGCTTCAAAGTGGAACAACAAAGCAATGCATGCTTTGTTTTGTGCAGTAGATGAGAGCCAATACAAACTCATCCAAATCACCAAAAATGCACATGAAGCTTGGAAGATTCTAGAGACGGCGCATGAGGGAACCGAAGTGGTTAAGGATTCTAAGCTCCAAGTTCTTCAAGCACAATTTGAGTCGATCAAGATGGAAGAGCATGAGTGCTTTAATGACTTCCAAGTGAAGTTGATGGACATTGTGAATCAAAGCCATCAACTAGGTGACCCGTATTCGGATAGGAGGATCAAGCAAAAGATCATGAGGTCACTTCCCGCTAGATTCGAATCCAAAGTGACGGCTCTTGAAGAAAACAAGGACTTCAAGACTATGAAGCCAAGTGAAGTGATTGGAAGGCTACTTGCCTATGAATCTAGACGGGGTCCTACCTCCACACCTCCCAAGAAGCAAAAGGGGTTAGCCCTAAGGACCTCCAAGATTGGGAAGGGGGATGATGACTCGGATGAAGACATGACTCTAATGGTGAAGAGATTCAAGAAATTCTTGAAGCTACAAAAGAGTGGCCATGGCTCTAAGGAAAATGACTTCAAGAAGAAAACCCCCTTCAAGAAGATTGAGCCAAGTCAAGGGAAGCCTTCAAGAACGGGGATTCAATGCTTTGAATGTGAAGGATTCGGGCATATCTCTAAGGATTGTACTAACTTGAAGGACAAGAGAAGAGAAAAGGCGATGGCTATCTTATCAAGTGATAGTAAGAGTGTAGAAGATTCCTCGGATGATGAAGAACTTGCTATTAACTACACGGCCTTTGGAGTCTCTTATATGGAAGTAGAAGAAGGCAAGAGTGCCTTGTCATGTGACCAAGGCGAAAGTCTTGATGAGGAAGTTGACTCACTTGATGAGAGGCAAAGTGAAAAGAGTGTCTCACTCTCTAGAGTAAGAAGTGACTCCGATGAGGAGATGACTCTCATGGTTGAGAGATTTAAGAGATTTACAAAATCTCAAAAGAAGGGCATGACCTCTAAAGTGAAGGAGGAAAAGAAAAGGTCAAGGAAAGATGACCCTTGCCTTGAGTGTGGTGGAGTTGGCCACCTTGCCTCCATGTGTGGTAACTTGAAGTACAAGAAGGGAGGAGAAACTATGATCGCTACTTGGAGTGATAGCGAAGTTGAAGTAGTTGAAGAGTGCTCCACAAGCTCGGTTGCTAGTGAGATCAACTACTTCGCATTTCCGGGTTCCTACCATGAAGAAACTCAAGCCATCACTAAATGTTTATCACTTGAAGATTTCAAGATGGGTGGCCTTGAACTTGGAAACCGAAGAGGAGCATGCTTGAGTGAAGCAAGCCTTGATGATATGACTCTTACAAGCACAAGTGGAAGAAGCCTTGATAGTGATGGATCATGCTCCGGGAACTCTTGTGACAACAATGTGCATAACCAAGAGTTCATTGACTTTCTTCAAAAGTCCTTAAAGGAGAGAGAAAATGATATCCTTAGATTGGAAAAGGATAATCTTCGATTAAAGGCTAAGTTAAATGACTCCTTGAAGTCGGACGTGATTGATATGTCCGAATATGAGAAGGAGATTAAAGATTGCCATCAACGGATGAAGGCCATGAAAGAAGAACTTGCCAACAATGAAAACTCCTTGAAGATTGTCAAGGAAAGAGAGATGAGGTGCCTTGAAGAATTAAAGAAGGCCAAGGTCAAACAACCTCAAGCTCAAGGCAAGAGCACAGCTTCATCCAAGCAATCTTCCACTCAAGGAAAGTCCACACAAGCCTTGGCATCCCAACCAAAGCCTAGGCAATCCAAGAAGAAAGGACAATTGCTTGAGAAGCCAACCACCTCCTTTAACAAGTCAACTATCAAGAAAGGAGGTGACCATAAGTGGCATGCTAAACCAAGAAGGCATGATCAACCGGCTCAACCACCTCAACAAGCTAGACCACAAAGGTGCATCCAATCGGCTCAAGCTCCAAGGACAAGCCAACCGATGCACCATCAAAGACAACCTCATCAACATGGTGATGCCTCGATGAGATCTCAATGCTATGGTATAAATCCTTACTTTGTACCTACTTGTCATTATTGTGGTATGATTGGTCACTTAAGACCAAATTGCTTGAATTACATTAAGAGGTGTAGATTAAAGAGCATGAAAGAAAAACGGTTGAAAAAGGGGGCAGGTTTGCATAAACCTAGGGAACCTAGAAACATGTCTATGACCACTAAAAATGTTAAAGTGGAACCTAGGTGGGTTAGAAAGAATGAACCCGCTTGCCTTAGTGCCCATGTGACTCCCGTAGATGCAATTAGGTCCATTAGACTTGATAGGTCTATAGGAGCTCATGTCTCCCATTGACTTGGTTGGTATTGACCCCATTTGGGGAGCTCAAGCAAAGAGAGCAATCTTGCATGATTTGTTATATGCAAAAAGTTGGCTTATTTTATGCTCTTTTATAATTGCTTGAGTGTGCTTGGTGAATAACATTGATTAATAATTGTATAATGTTTTTGATTACACCATTGCACGGTTGCTTTGTATGATAATGCATGACTTCTATTATTGCTTGAGCATGCTTATCTTTTTGAGGAATGTTCTACTTGTTAGTACATTTGATTGACCTCAAATTATTCTCCATGTTCATGATTCCTAGATATGCATTCTTAAGCTCTCTCTTGAAAAGGGCCACTGGCAATATGACGTGGAGCCGCCCAATGTTGGAAAAGGCTACTCATTTGAAACCGAGTGAAAGCCATCAAGAGAGTTACATTAGCATGATAAACAGAAATACATGCTTGCTAGGAATATGGAGAAAAACAGAAAAAGGAGAAAAACAGAAAATGTTGTTATATGACTGTTATGTGTAGTGTTGCATTGCTTATTTTTGACATCAAAATTGTTGATTGATGATGTATCTTGCAATGAAGAAAAGATGATATACTTTTGCTGTGATTAGTACACTTGCACACAAATGCTTGGATATATATCTTCTTATCATAACAACAGGGTCTTAATTGGTTTGACTTCATTTGGAAATCCTGTTGAGTGTTGCTTTGATTGATTTTTATGCATGAGAATAATAGTATTTTGTATTACATGCTAAGCAACCTTTCACACGCACACATTTTTTTTAATATAATCTCCTTGAATCTCTCTCAATTATTTAAGTTGCATAAAGTTTGTGTATATGATTATGCAATGTTTTTGTGCGAATAGCTCTCTTTGCTAAAGCAACCCGATAGGGGGGAGCTCCTTTGCCTATCTCATGACAAAAAGGGGGAGAAGTCTTGAGAGAAATAGGAGGAGTGAGAGATATAAGGGGAGCATTATTTATGTGCTTTGGGGGAGAAATCATGAGGGAGAGTAACCTTTTAGGGGGAGCATTGCACATGCATTCTTTGTATTGCTTTATTTGTATTTAAGTGCAATGCTTGTTTTTATTTGTTCACCTCACTTGCACTTGTTCTTGGAAAGTGCTACTTGCTATTGTGTGTAGGTACATTGATGATTCTACAAGAAGATATTGAATATTTAGATTCTAGGAATCTCTTTTGTATTGTAGAAGTGATCATGGACAATAGCTTTATTTTATTTTGTGAGGAATATTTGTGAGTGGTTGTTTTGTCATGAAATAGCCAAAGGGGGAGATTGTAAGGACCTCGATTTTATGATTGGCTTATTTCATGACAAACCACCACATTGGGGATGATTGTGTAATGGGTAGCTTAGGTCCGTATTGGCAAGCTTCCAAGCATCTCCATGACTTCAAGAGCAAAAGGTATATTCACTTGACTTTGTCTCTTGAAGAGTTTAGGTGCACACACACACTTCATGCATGTTTTGTTTATCTTGCATTTGTGTTCTTTATTGTTTGTATAACTGTGCATCCTTTTCTAAAACACTCACTAGCTTACATTAGATATCATATCTTGCATTGTATCTTAGTTGATAACATGTTTGACATGTTAATTGTGCTTCATTGTGTGCATATCACTCACTTCACACTTACACAACATTCATGTAAGATTGACTTTTGTCTTGAGTGTTAAAAAGGGATTTTTCCCTTTGGTGCGGCCTAGACCGCTCGGCAGGCCTTGCTTGCACCGCGGCGCACGGAGCGGTATTCTCCAGTGCGTCATGCGCGACGTGAACCGCGACCTATGCACTTGCACGAACAGCGGTCCCAACTGCGGTGTAGTCCAGACGGTGCACTGCTGTATGTACCGCGGTCTGGACACTTACCTGTGCCGCGGTCTAGCAAGCGGTTTTGACGGGATTCTGGTTCCCAAGTTCAAAACGATGTAGTTTGATCTAGGGCTTCATATATATTCTTCCTCTTCTCTTCTTGGCCGACCAAGAGCTCAAAAATTCATTTCTAGAGAGAGGTTAGAGCTCCTAGAGAGAGAAAGCTTCAAGAAAGCTTCTTTGACTCTCCAAACCCAAAACCCATCTCCATCTTGCATCATTCAACATCATTTGAGCATGGGTCTTCATTGTTTCATGACTAGGTAAGCAAGAACTTCTTTGAATATCATTTATTGTTCTTGTTACTCTAGATTAGGTATTTATTGCATGATTAAATACCTAGACTCTACTTATTGCATATATTTATGAGTCTTTATAACATGATTGGGTTTGTTTGTGATAGCTTAATTGATTAGGTCATTTTTGCCTAAAAGCTAGGTCATAAATATTCATGTGTGATTAATTGACAACTAGGTTGAGAAATTGTGTTTTAATCAACTAGTTAATGTTCATGAATATTTGATTGTGTTTGTTTGTGATAGCTTGCATTATTAGGTCATATATGCCTAAATAGCTAATCCATAAATATTCATGTACGCTTAATTGATGATTAGGTTGACTTTGTGCATCTAGTCAAGTTTATGAATGTTTATGTGAATTTAATTGACAATTAGTTTGTTAGAATTTCTCTACAACTAATTGAGACCTCATGTGTGTACATGTAGGCATTATTTGATAACTAGGATGTTGTATTGCATTATCTACATCTAGTTAAGCATTGTATGTTTGGTCTAACATATATTGTGTTGAGCATTCATTGATTGTTCACTTAGACCCTACTTTTCATTGAGTCAAAGTCTTGTGGCTTCGGGGTGAAGTTGCACAAGCATTGTAGTGTTGCAACCAAGTTGTGGTTGGCAAGCATTGGTCAAGAATTCATTGTAAAAGGCCTGCAGGTAGAGTAGGAGGTGCTCACGCCGATAGTAGTGTATCAGTGGATATCACTAGGGATTGAACCAAGAGTGGCGAGTGGTAGTGTCCATAGCCTGAGGTTATCTAGAGTGAGAGTCCGAGCATCACTTGAGGGTGTAACATTTTACTCATATAGTGGATTTGAGGATCGTGTGTGGCTAGAAGGATAGCCCGTGGTTTTTCCCTTGTTGAAGGGTTTCCACATAAAAATCAAGTGTTATTTATTATTCCGCACTTTACACTTGATTTTGTATGTTTGTTTATGTTGGGTTATATTATTAATATTGACTAATCGAAAAGTTGGTAATAATCGATTAACAACCCATTCACCCCCCCCCCCCCCCCCCCCCTCTAGGTTGTAGACACACGTTAAGAGCTGTATTTTCAACTGGAATAACCTACAGGCCCACGGGTTTCTCTGAAAATTAGCTAAGGTTTCTTTCTCGGTGAACACTCTCATCACTTCTTTGTGCTTGGACCATGTACTAGAGCATAATAGGATCTTTAGGACGGGACTTGATCCCTTGGAATTGAGCACAGAAATCCTTGGTGAGTCGTGTGAAGGAATCTATGTTACCTGAGGGTAGCTTTCTGAACCAAGTCTTGGCACAATCGGTCAGGGTTGATGGGAACATCCTACACATTAAGGATCGGGTAGCCTTTTGAATTTCCATATGGTGTATGAAGTTATCTAAGTGGCTTAGGGGGTTTTTTGATCCGGAGTACTTCTCGGTTGGCATTTTGAATTTATGTGGCAACTTCGCCTCCCTGATCCTTCTTCAGAAAGATGCATTCATTTCCCCCAAATGGTCCTTCTGCATTCCCCAATGTTTTCCTTTTCTCAATTCCTCAATCTCCTTGGCCATCTTGGCCACTTGGTCCTGGATGCGCTCGGGCTCACCACTTCTGGATCGGGCTTCTAATCCTTCATTGTCTAATGTTTCTGACACAACGGTTGCTTCCCTATGCACCTCTTGTTGAGGATGGTTTCCTCGGCGGTTTCTTTTTGGCCTGGTACCACCACCGACATTGGATCGTGAGGGTCTCTCCTCTGCTACCGGTCGGGCTATGGGCTGATTTTCCTTGGGAGGGATATCAACTGTTGATTTCATCCGTCAGGGATCGGAAATCCGTGGGGTGATCTGAAACTTTAGGTTGTGGCCCGAGTTTATCGAAGACCGGTACTCGAGTACCTGGTCTGGTTTCTCCCATGGTCCTGGGTACTTCGAAGTGAGGGGTGATTCCCATGGTAATCATCCGAAGGTGGATACTTTCTACAAAAGCTGCGGGCTGCTGTTCTAGGATCTCTCGATTTGTTTCCTGGATAGCTGGAGCTTGGGGCGTGGAGCGTGCATTCGATGGTGGGACCGGTGCTGGGTTGTGGTACTTCGATCCCCATTTGCACCTCTAAACTCTTTAGGTAGAAGCAAATGATTGGGGCTCCGATGGATTAGTCTGACCCTTAGAGGATCGGAGCCTCATCTTTCCGCTTTAAATAGAGCTAGGCAAATCTGTTTAAGACAATAAAATAGGGGTTCTCCCTACAGACGGCTCCAAAAAGTGTTAGCTAAAAAGTTGCAGCATGAGGATTTCCAACTAACACCTTTAAACTGCGACCTGGTAGGTCACAGTTGGAGAGGTATCACCTGGTACTGGTAAGATTCCTGATAAGAAAAGGTAGGAGTTGATGAAGATGGCAATCAAAATAGGATGCTATATGAGACAATTCTTTAATATACCCTATAGAGGGAGTTCTTCATTAATAATATGGATTGATAAATGATATAGTGATACAATTATGGTTAGGAGGGATTTGGGTAAGGGATTTTCCTTGACACAGTAGGCGATGGTGAAATCATGATTGGTTTGATAGGTGAAGATGTCTATCTTTTTCTGTGTTGTTGAAAAAAGTCGATCCAAAGTCGGGCTCTGCTTGTCTTTTCTTTTTCTCTCTTTTTATAGGTTCCAATTCTTGTTTGTCCATTTCGATCAATTCGGTCAATCAATAGGTAATCAAAGGACACTGATTTGGAGTTGATTGTGGCTGTATTTAAGCGGGGAAATCGTTTTTAGAATCAAGTGAATAACTTCCATTTAGGTAGGATTTGATGAAGTTGACTATCTCCGTTAATGGCACTAGTGGGAGATGTTAACTTTCTTTTCTTTCGGTCGGGGGTTACTTTTTTGTTTCTTTGGACATGGTCTTGCTATAGGTTGAC
This sequence comes from Dipteronia sinensis, assembly GCA_033220585.1. NCBI lineage: Eukaryota > Viridiplantae > Streptophyta > Magnoliopsida > Sapindales > Sapindaceae > Dipteronia > Dipteronia sinensis. The sequence goes on along the minus strand of CM065644.1, from coordinate 43,270,442 downwards.
TCCTTGGTATACTTGTTCTTCTCTTCCTATGTAGTGTTCCTCTTGACGTGTTGGAGCTTTCCATGCTGTTGTTTTCCATGCTGAAGGGGCTTGTAGCATTCGGTAAATTGGTCTAAAGAGGGAGCTATGGTATTGGGGTTACCTGGTACCATGGACTGCGATACCGATACTCTTAGGCATCAGGGAACCGGTGCGCTGTAGTGTCGGGGTTTTCCGGGCCTTAACTTCCACATTCCTAGGTACCGGGGAATCCGGTAACCCCGATCCTGATCCTGGTTTATCAGAGTTGCTACAGGTATACCAATCCCTGTTCTTCCATGGGTTTTTCTGATGCTGCCTGTGGTGTCCTCCTACTCTAAACAGTCTTGGTAAGGAGAGAAAATACTCTCTTGGACCCTTGCCTTTTTGGGCGGTTAACAACACGAAATATGAAACGGTAAAATCAAACCCACTCTTTTCTGACCCTAAGGTTGCTCGTAAGTTTGCGGAGATAGAAGCAATGATCCAGAGGAACCCAGGAGTACCCACTCTATCAAGTGAGCGTAGCGAACAACTTCACCGACTATCCCTTAGTGGATGAGATCGCACTAATGGAGATGCCAAAGAAGTTTAACTTTGCAAATATGAGACCGTACGATGGAACAACTGATCCAGACGATCATATCGCACAATATAAGCAACAGATGTTCACAGATGCGATCCCTAGAGATAAGAGGGAGGAGTGTATGTGTAAAAGATTCAGTTCGAGTCTCATAGGTCCTGTGCTCCAGTGGTACACAAATCTTCCAAACGTCTCAATCTGTTCATTTTCTTAGTTTACCGATACCTTGGTCGAACAGTTCACGAGCTGCAGGAAATTGGAAAAACAGTCAAACGACCTCTATACCGTTACTTAGCGGAGAGGAGAACTACTGCACAATTATATGGGCCGATTCAACGAAGAAAAGGTATTGATCCTAAACCATAATCCTGCTACTGCAATTTCTGCTTTACGGAAAAGGCTGCAGTACGACTCGGACTTGTACAAGGAATTGGCCAAGTACCTGTGTCGAACGATGGAAGACGTGCTAGCCAAATCCTGGGCCCAGATAAAGTGGGAGGAGGACGAAGCAAACAACCTCCAACTCAATAATGGCAAGATTACAGGCATGATCAGTGCATAGATAGAAGGTTGTACAATTGAAGAAACGGCTCAGATGAGCTAAACAGGGTAGAAGAAAGAAGGTGACCGTATGATAGGCCGTCACGATCTGATGCCCAGTAAGGAACTCAAGTCCTAAAATATACTTTCAGTATTGAACCTGCAAAGGTGGTGAACGTCTTGAAGGGGATGTGGACAACAGTCAGGTGGCCACCGAAGATGACATCACCCCCAGAACATAGGGAATCGAACAGGTGGTGCGAGTTCTATGGCGATCATGGACATCAAATAAATGAATGTATCGCCTTGAAACTTGAAGTAGCAGAGTTATTGAAGCAGTGACGACTAAAAGAATTCTTGACCGACAAAGGAAAAACCACCCTAGTGCAGTGAAATGATCGACTAAAAGGCAAAGGGAAGGATTCACCCCAAGATCCACCGCGACCAAAACGCACTGTCAATTTCATTTCGAGTGGATCCGAGGTGAGTGAAATATCACACTCTGTAGCCAAAAGGCTCACTCGACAAGTATCAAATACGGAGGTGATACCTTCCAATGGAAACGACCATTTGGTCGATATGGTAATATCTTTTAGCACAATTGACAGTTCCAATTTATTTTCACCTCACCACGATGCACTATTCATTTCATTGTTTATAGCCAATTATCTGATCAAACGCTGCTTGGTTGACAATAGCAGTTCTACTAATATTCTTTTTTTAAGTGCTCTGAGAGAAATGCAAATTGGCGAATCTGGGATCAATTGCCACTCGAGCACCATGATGGGATTCTGCGAAGAAGCCAAAGCACAATAAGAGAAATAATTCTCCCCGTGTACGCAGATGGGGTAAACATATACAAACAACATTTCTAGTGCTCGACTGTCCGTCTACATATAACGTGATTGTAGGTCAACCATGGATTCGGGAGCTTTGAGCGGTTCCTTCAACCCTTCATCAGACAATACGCTTCCCATGTAGGGAAAAATCGATATAAAACGCAGCGGAAGAAACGAAAAATAGATTTCATATGGTTTTAAATTTTTTCTCAAAGTTGAACCTTAACCTTTTAATTAATTAAACTCAAATATATACGGTTAGAGTTAAATACCTCTTGAAGCGTGATCCGATTGACTTACGTCGATTAGTAATCCGCAAAATCTTTTCCGATGCCCGTGAACAGTACCTGCGTGAACAGTGATTGTGAATAGTACCCGCGTGAACAGTGATCGTTAACAGTACCCGCGTGAACAGTGATCGTTAACAGTACCCCCGTGAACAATGATCGTGAACAGTACCGCGAGATCTTCCAATCCGAACACGTACGTGAATCACCTAGGAGCGTGGTCTCCCTTTTTCTTTGAATTGCAAACCTGAGAATGGATGAACAAAGTTTTCTTTTTCTTTTGTTAGTCACAAAACAATCAAAAGAAGACAAAAATTATTCCGGTCACTTTTGAGTTCTCAATCTAATGATCGAAACTCGCGTGAACCTAATTCGATGTTGTACACACAAGCTTATTGATGAACAAGTAATCAGTGTACTATCAAAGAATAATCTCTTCTCTCTTTTATGTTTAGTAGAATAAAAATTATCATTTTCTATGAATTGAGAAGAAGAAGAAAAATTGAATCATTCAATCAACTATGGTGGCCGAATTCTATATGTGGTATTATATAGGTGGCCGAAATTTTGCTTCCTCTTCTATTTAGGATTGCCGAAATCTTCCTCTAAATGGACTGGGGTTGCCGCAAATCACATACCAAAAAGAGTTTGTGTTGCACCCTAATTTCCATCAACCTTTAGACTTCAAAACCTAATCCAACTCATAGATATTTTTATTCTTTTATTGACTAAATAAAAAGACTTCTTATTTGATTAAATAAATAAATAAATTATTTATTTTCTTATCAAACAAGTCTTTTACTTTTAATATACTACTACCAATAGTATAACTTTAGGAAATAAATTTCCTGATCAGAAAAAGATTTGTTTCTTAATTAAACAATTAATTAATAAATTAACTAATTCTTATTTAATTAAAACAATGAAACAAAATAATATATTAGGTTAATATATACACCTTGCCGCCCCACTTATATAAATGAGCTATATATTATTTTCTTATTTCATTTAATCCATTGGACTTTAAATAAAAGCCCACATGTGAACCAGACCCATTCTTACTAAAAGAAACAAACCCACATGTCTCCTTTTAATATATTAATATAATAGTGCAGCCCATTAATTAAATAATAGACATATTATATTCTTGATATATTAAAAACAATTCTAGATGGACCCTTAAATCAGCCCGGTAGAATATATCAAGTGATCCATGCAAATACGTGTGGATTGGGGATCTTGGGGGGCTATCTAAATTTAAGCTTCAATAGACACAACCTAATCACAATCAACAAATGATTCACTTAGGTCCAATCTATTAATTTTAACTCATTCCACTAAAGAGCTAAAATTGAACTCTTAAATAAAGATAGAATAAGGAGATGTTTCTCATTCATACCCTAGACAATCTTATAGGAGATGGTGTATCCTCGTGAATAATATCAGTAATCGCCAAGAGCTCATAGACCGCCTATAGCTCTCCAAGTTACCATATTTCCTCATATGACCACATTTCGAACTTGGATACTTTGACTTGTCCAGAAGCCATGTTTTCAATAATCATTATTGAAAACTCAACTTTGAGATTTAATATCCAATACCTTAAAACATCCATATGATGATATTATACTTTCATTTAATAAATGGAGCCACGATATCCATATCTATAAATGAAGTCCTCTATCAATTAACAAATGTATACCACCAAACTATCGAGGATATACTATGCTATATAATCGTACTCATTGATAGCTCTAATGATAACACTTGCAACCATAAGTCCATCATTTATCTCAGGATTAAGATAGACTCTCCTATTATCCTCTTTAATGAAAAGACTTATATCTAGTGACGGTTCTAGATAAAGTATTTCATTGTGATCCAGTTCAATGCACCTAGTGCACTAGATTCTTTTACTCGAAAACCTTTCGATGATTTTAGACTCATCATATTCATTTGATCCCACTCAAATGCTAGTAAAAGAATTCTACAACTTTAACAAGATAGAGGTGCCCAACCTTTAACTTAAATTGTGAACGTTATTCAAGACTAACTAAAGAATTGTGTCTACCTCATACATATCCGGATGTACGAACAATTCTTCATGTCTCATAGTCTTTTGACCTTATGATTATTTACCTTGACAATTATAATAATAAATGCTATAAGTAATTGTAAGAATCAGAATTCACTTTATTAATATGAGAAGATTGTCAATTACAATATTACACTCTTGCCATTGAGCATAATCCTAACATCCCAACTAAATAAGGAGTTCGGGAAATTAAAGGTGAACAAAAGATCTTCAGGGAGTGTTATCAAACGAGCTTAAAAGAGATGAAGCTCGAGTTATATCAATTACAGAAACCCAGTCCAGAACTCGATCCTGATAAACCTCAAGTGGAGGAACTCGACAAAGTACAGATCTATCCTGACATCCTAGAACACAATGTTCAAATACGATCGAGGCTCGGGTTCCCCAATCTAGCTTGAAATGAATTATTGACCTCGAACTCGACCCATCAACTCTCCAACTCGAAGACTTCGAGGTTAAAGAGTAGGGGACAAACTGTAGTGGTCAAAAATATACACGGCCCAGTTAACAAGCCCGAAACTCAGTAGAGCTTAAAAATAGGCCTTAGACACATGAGAATCAACTTTATCAGGGCCACTCCAACTAACTGAACCAGTATGGGCCCAAAGATGGGCCTAACCCATCAGAGTATTTGACTATTAACGAAAAACACATGGTCAATAGTGACTTGAATTACAATCATGTCAGGCGCTGCACAAATCTCAACGTCTGACAAAGCCTTTATTGTCTGATTCAAATGAATCAAAATGGACAATTAAAGGCCTGCGATCCACTCTCTCATAATGAGCCTAAGTAATGAAGGCTCTTGAGCTTCACTAAAAAACCAGACCCTTCCTCAGAGAAAGGGTCCTGAATTTTCCATCTCACTCATGCGAAAGCTCTTTCAAACCTGTCTCCGCAATCTACTCTCTTCATTTATTGCTTGACATTCAAACAAAGGTTGACCCTAGTTGACTTCTAGAGTTGATCTACCCAACCCTTGATCGACCCACATCAAGTCAAGGAACCAACCTAGGCATCGATCCACCAAACTCTTCGAAGTCCATCGTCAATTTAATCTTCGATCAACACATGACGATCCCAAGAACCCCCAAGGCTATCGACGTTTCAACATCGATACCTAATGTCGATCCAACTATATCTTCATAGAGCTCGATTCAATATATCAAGCGACACGGTTTGTCATTCTTTACCATTTCCTTTATTCTTTTTATCTAATAATATTATGACTTGAGCATCGAAGAGTCCCCCAAAGGGAACATCCCCCTATGTGGTTCGACCACCGCTCGATTTCCTCTTGTTTTACAAGTTGTCAGTGCCCACCTCAACGACTCAATTAATTGTAGATCCGATCGACCACAGCAATTGAATGCAAATGAGAGATATTATTAGTTATTGATAATGCTATGGTTCATATGTGTATAGTTCACATTCGTGCCATGTCATACCGTTGAATGCTAAAAGCTCTTTGCTTCTTATCGGTTTTTAGCCGTTCATCATTTCAATTCCTCACTTCAATTTTCAATCATCCTAATTGAATGCAAATGAGAGAAGTTATTATTTATTGATAATGCTATGGTTCATAAGTATATATATATATATATATATATATATATATATATGTGGATGCCCTTATGTGCAACGTTGCATGGTGCAACCTAAAAAATTTGACTATGATCAAATTTTAGGTGGCAATAGAGTCGCCCTCGTCTTTTATAAAAATAAAGGAGAGCCATCTTTGTTATAATTAATATATATGCCTACATGGGTGATGTGGTTTCACCTAAAACAAAACCAATAACGCTACTCGGTCTAAATTTGGGGTCCAAATGATGTGGCATCAGTGATTTCTTTATATTAGAATTGCATGATTGAAATTATTGGGTTTGAGGGATGCCACATCATTTAGGTTCCAAATTTAGACAAATACCATTACTCAAACAATATTCAAACAAATCAAATATATATATATGAGCACATCACCTCTTAGTAATGCTGATAGTGCACCCCCCTTCCACATAAGTGGTGAGGGGTTCAAATCCCACAATGTGCTTTTTACAAGCATGTGTAGGGAGTCTTCTTCCCGGGTTGTGAGAGTAGTTATCTCCCGTTATAAGAGTAGTTATCCGGGCCGCATATGTATTGTTTGATCTCGGCATATCCTAGCAGTCCTATTGTAATAGTTATTATAATACTTCAAAAAAAATCAAATATATATAAGAAAATTACACTCAAGCTACCTGAGGTATAGCTATCCATAAATATACACAACTTTTCAAATAATCTACATTGAACTCCCCTACTAGTAGTCACACATGGTCAAACTTAAATGATGTAAGGGCATTTTTGTCATTTGACCTATTTTCTTTATAAAAAAAAGATGCATGTGGAGATCACAATAATAAAAAATAGAAATTAAAAAACAAAGATGGACGTTGTAGATAAAAAAAACATTTTGAAAAGTGAATTAAAAAAATTAAAACAAATTATTTTAAAAAATAATTAAGAGGGTAGACTGTGGAGATCCAATCTGGATATCCACCTAATCCATGGATCTCCGTGAGATGGAGATTCATCGATCTCAATAGAAGGGGGAGCCCAGGAGATCCAATTCCCTTCAATTTTTTTGTTCTATTCTTTTTATAAAAAAAAAAAATCACTTTTACAAAGGTTTTTGATCTACACCGTCCATTTATCGATCCATCTATTTTTTTTTTTTGGAATTTGTTTTTTAATTTTAATTTTTTTTAAATTGTCCGGGTAAATTAAATGTTAACATTTATGTCAATCATTAGCTTTTCATTACAAGCGCATATAGAAATACTAGTGAATCAAAGGATTCAATAAATTAAACTATTAATCTAAAAAAAAGGAATGTATTAATAGCTCAAGCATGCATGCCACGTACCATCATCATCCCAAGAAAAACAAATTGATTCATGGCATATGTAATGAAATTTTATATAGTTCATAAATTATTCATTGTCTTTTTTAAACTATAAATTGTTCAACGTTTTAGATATGATTTTAATCTGTTATTACTTTTGTTTTAGGTATGACAAGACATATACTTGAGAAAAAGAAGAGTTTGACAAAAGAAATAAACTATAATGGGTGAACTCCACTTCATTGTGTTGCATAGTATGGTTGCTCTCAAGTTAGGCACATATTATTGGAATTTGATAAATCTATTGCATACATCGGTGATAAGTATAAAAAAGATGATGTCTCTTCATTTGGCAGCTAGTCAAGGCTAGGGGTGGACGCGGTTCGGTTCGGTTCGGTTTTGGTCAAAACCGTATTGAACCGTTATATTTTCGGTTTTTGAAAACTTGAATCGGTTTGAACTGTATTGGACCACAAAACCGAATTGAACCGAACACCTTTATCTCGGTTCGGTTCAATTCGGTTTTGGGTCTATTGGGCTTTGAGGTTTTTTTACATTTTTTTTCAATTTTTGTATCCTTTAAAAACCTTATTTTTGTATTTAGACATTTGGCATTTGGGCAATTGACTTTGAGCTATGTTTTTTTAACAATCCCTTACATTCAAAACACATCTAAATAGACCACATTACTATTTAACTAATCAAATGTAGTTCAATTCAATCATAAGTATCTGCTCAATAGTTACTATTCTACCAAATTCAGTCCATACATTACATAGAATGATAGAAGTCCAAAATAAAATAAGATTATACATAAATAATCCAACATACAATCCATAATAAAATTTGTATTTTTTTTTTGTATTTATAGTTCGGTTCGTCGGTTCGGTTCGGTTTTGGAATGTCCAAAACCGAAACCGAACCATATTCTATACGGTTCATTCTGTTCAAACCGAAATTGAACCGAACTCAACCTTAAAACCGAACCAAACACCATATTTCGGTTCGGTTTGGGTCGGTTCGGTTCGGTTCAATGAACGGTGCCCACCCCTAGTCAAGGCCATATAGATATAATAAGGGAAATTATTTTATTTTATCCAGATTGTTATGAACTGGTTGATGACAGGGGATGGAATTTTCTTCAATTTGCTATGGCTACTTTAAGTAAAAAATTATTTATGTAGTTTACTAAAAATATCATTAATTGAAAAGCTTGCACATGAGAAGGATGCCAAAGGAAACACTCCTTCCATGTTCTTGTCATTTGCACTAGCTCTATGGGTGACCTAGATTTTTTTTGATGGCATCATTGATCAAGTTATAGGCGATTGTGTATACAAACTTTCAATGAAGGTTGTCCTAAGCTGCAGGTAATTGTTTATTGGGCTATATATATATACACATATATATATATATATATATATTGTTGCTTATTAACCAAAAAGAATTATTCCCAAATGTATTAGTCCGGTTTAATTAATTATATATAGCTTAATATGCATTTTTTTGGCTCAATATTACACATTAGCATATTAGATATCTAAAATGCGTTCATATGATTATGGTTTTCGACCTTTCATTTGGTTAGTTATAAAATATTTTTGTGTCTTTTACTATTACTAATAATGAATATATACTTGCATCAAGAAATCTTAGCACTGTCAGAAGATACTAATGTTGAGCCATATACCCTAGATGTAATCCTAGTTCTAGGCAAAAAGTATGAAGAATGTCTCTCACAAATTAAGGGAGCAAAAGAATCACATTTAGTAGCATATGCACACATTGCAACGGTAACATTCGCAGCTGCTTTCACCTTACCTGGTGGTTACAAAAGTGAAGAAGGTAAGAACCAGGGCACTGCAATCCTGAATAAAAAAGCAGATTTTCAGTTATTTGTAATAACGTATGCCATTGCCATGGTTTTCTTTAGAGCCGGCAAAAATGACCCGTGACCCGCCAACCTGACAAGAACCCAAGCTTAATAAACTAGTTGGGTTGACTTTAAACGGGTTCGGGTCGTAATCGGGTCAACTTTTTTGACCCGTTTATTATAAGGGTCATGTCGGGTTTGGTTATACAGGTTAATGGGTGACCCGTTTAATAAATAGGTACATTTTTAATTTTTATTATTACAGGGGATATATGTGAAATTTGCCATACTATATATTCATTCTTAAAAATTAGCTTTCAATGTTTCATTCATTTTGATTTCACACAACGGCATCATGAATTCATGACTCACACACCTCCAAATCCCTAACCCTAACTTCACCTCTCTCAATGCTCCAGCGTAATCATTCACAACTCCTTGGCTCATTCGGACGGTCGGACCTTCTCCAATCTCTTCTCTCCTTGTAATGTTTTGTTTCATTTCACTAAAAATTTACAATAGGCTTTTAGCTAAGCTTTTGTTAATTAGAAACTGATGGTTGAGATTTTTTTTTTTTTCCTTCGAAACTAGCATGAATCCGTGTGTCTTATATATTAATTCTCCATGTGTGGACCCAAAGCATACTCATTGATACTATACTTGATGTCAAGATAAACTGAATCAGTTGAACAATTTTCAGGCTGAAAGATTTCGGAGCATTGGATTTGTGTATTTGTGGCTGCTGGATTTGTGTATTTGAGGTTGTTTTTGAATTTGTGTATTTGTGGCTGTTGGAGCACTGAATTTTTGTACTTGGACAGCAATTTAGAGCACTTATTTTTTACTTTGTATGGATTATGGATGATTGTATTTACCATTTGTGATGAGTATTTAATTATGTATTTGTGGTAGTATTTGACTGTATGAGGTTGGAAAATTAAAAATTGTTAGATTGGATTATTTAAAATATTTTTTTTTGTAAAAAACAATGAAAGATTTAAACGGGTCACGGGTTGACCAGTTTATTTATGTGTTGAGTTGGGTTCTAGAAGGTTGACCCGTTTAATTAAACGGGTTGTGTCGTGTCAAGTGTTAATCGGGTTCGAGTCGTGTCAGGTTGAGGCCAACTCGATCCACGAACCCGTTTTGCCAGCTCTAGTTTTCTCCATATCTGTTGTCTTCATCCTTTTCATTATGTCGGTAGAGAGGTTTAAGACGTATTGGTATTTGTTCGAATTAGGCTCTTGGTTTACAATGGTTGCTATGGGAGCAATGGTGATAGCAATTGTTACATGCACATATGCAGTGCTAGCACCTTCTTTATGACTAGCTATTGTCAGTTATTTCATTGGCTTGAGCTTCTTCCTCATTCAGCTTCCTGTAGGGTTTGATATTGTTGCTTGATGCTGCCTCATTATTCACAACTTAAATGTAATCCATGGTGGGTCTTCTTTCTGCTTTGATAGAGGTGCAGAGAAGTATGGACGTAACTATAAGAAAATAGATAGAATGGTGTTGGACCAAAAAAACCGGAAGCATATAAAACCCAACAAAACAAATAACAAGCCGAAGACAATAAATAAGTCAAAAAATTAATAAGAATTATAAATATAATGAGACCTGAGAACTCAAATATAAACCCACAAACAAAGAGATGTCCGCGTAAGAGTCAGCAGTGTAGGCGTGAGAGTCTGAGAGATCAGAGATGTGAACAGTTATGGCTTCAAAGAGAGGTTCGTGCGAATCGTGAGATGATAGTGTAAGAGAGTGTGTGAGAGAGAGAGAGGGGGGTTCGGATGTTAGGGTTTGGTCCGGTGATTGAATGAATTTGAGGCTATGAAAAGGTAAAATTACATAAATATCCTCATAAAATAGTGAAATTACATTTTTACCTCTATTAATCGTGTCAATCTGTGATACGATGGGTCAACACGAACACGACCCGTATATTAAACGAGTTGATATAACTAACTATTGCCACAACCCGTTTATCCTCAACTCAAACCCACGATAATTATATTCTTGTCGTGACCCATACTGCCACCACTACTTATATATAAGTTGTATAGTATATATCCTTCTCTCTTGATCTTCGCGTGCTTAAAGTTAAAACCATATATATGAAAATCCACGACACAATTATAATACAATAAAATTAAAATAATTGAAAATATTAAATACAAAATGCCAAACATTATTCAAGTGTCAGTTTTGTAATGAATTTGAATTAAAATATAATATTACGTATACATTAGTTCAAGTTGACTAGGTTAGCGGTGTCAGTATTGACCTAATGTTTTCAAATGGTGAGTTTCCTCAAGGAGGTTAGAGGAGCCGATGGAGTAGTCAATCAACTACAACGCCACCAGAACTCAGCGTGCCAGAGGTCAGATCCTCGAGCAAACGACTTTCGAGTTGGGCAATCAAAATAAGATTGAAATATAAGTAGTGGAACTAATCAACTAGTCAAATCTAAACATGCACAATGAAAACATGCTTAAAGACAAACTCAACTCAAAAATCGTACAGTGTCGAGTGGATTTTCGGTGAAAGTTAAAGCTTCCGAGTTCTCTTGAAAATATTGGAAAAGAAATATACAAATCCGCCTTCTATTTTTTCCCTTATTAAATCACATGAACAAAGCAGGCTGCTGGACATGGCGGCCTCCGCCAGTTTCAGTTCAGTTTTGTTTTCAGTTCTACTCCTCTTTCACACTTGTGCAAAAATTAACATTAAAAAACATAAATAGAACGAAGCTCCTGGACAACCATTGTCGATCTCAAAAAAATGTAACATTCTGTTGTTGCTTGGCATCTGCCAGCACCACCTAAAATTATTGATTTCGCGATAATCAAGATAAGGGAACTAGAAAGGAACAGGCAAGAAGGGAGAGAGAGAGAGAGAGAAAGCGATCCGTCTAAGCAGCAGATTCCCTGGCAATCTTTTCAGCCTTGGCAATCACTTCCTCGATGCCTCCAACCATGTAAAAAGATTGCTCTGAAAGGTCATCGTATTTGCCATCCAACACTCCCTGTCGAAAGCAAGAAACAATGAATCCATGAGTTCAAGATCATGGATAAATAATGTCAACTTAAGTAATAACCATGGCTTCATCTGGGTACACCTCAGACTGATAACAAAAACAACTCTACCAAGTATCATTGCACGATTGCATATACGATCAATAAAGTGAATTACCAGATGTGCAGTGGTGGCTTATTAAATTCGTTTTGAAATAGTGATGCAACAAAAGATAAAATGAGTTAAGGTTTTACCATATATTGCATTCGAAGATTCAACACAAATTTTAAGATGGATCCTATTCTTATAATTAGAAATAAAACGAAGCTGAGAATAGTTTATAGATAAACCAAATTATACTCTTCTTAAATCCTATTAATACAGTGATCAAGGGGAAAACTAAAGGAAACTACTACATTCCAGCAACTGCCAAATTTTAAACTAAACATCATTGCATAAACAAGTCAACCACTTGTATACAGCATGCCAGGTTTCAATGCATCTACACGTTTCTACATGGCCTTTGTTTCACCAACACAATCTTCTTATATGACATATAATAAACACATGTAGAACCAACTAGAGAGATGTTAAGCTTTCCAAAAAGCTATGATTGAAGAATAAGCACGTAAATAGAGCTTTAAGTATATTATTTGATAAGGGCATGCGCATTTCAACATAAAAATATTAAAAAAAAAAGAGTATAAAAACTATGCAACTTTGACGTAAATGCCACCATGTATATTCTTTTGCCACCATGTATATTCTTTTAAGGTGAGGGCGACTGTGTGCATGTTACTCTAATGAAGAAGACGTGCGTCAAAAGAAAACTAGAAAAAGTACCTGGAAACTGGTAATGCTCTCCTTCAACTCAACGTATTTGCCAGGGGCACCCGTGAACACCTCTGCAACATGGAAAGGCTGGCTCAAGAATCTTTGAATCTTACGAGCACGAGCAACAGTCAACTTGTCATCTTCACTGAGCTCATCCATACCCAAAATGGCAATGATATCTTGCAGATTCTTATAGTTTTGAAGAACCTTCTGCACATTACGAGCAGTATTGTAGTGTTCCTCACCCAAGATGTGAGGAGAGAGCATACGAGATGTAGAATCAAGAGGATCGACAGCAGGATAGATACCAAGCTCAGAAATCTGTCAAGATAAAGGAAGCAAGTTGGTCAAAAGATAACTTGACAAGACTCTTTGCACAACTACTTCATACAAAGGTTCCATACCTGACGTGACAGCACAGTTGTGGCATCCAAGTGAGCAAAAGTGGTAGCAGGAGCAGGATCTGTCAAGTCATCAGCAGGCACGTAAATAGCCTGGACAGAAGTGATGGAACCTTTCTTGGTGGTTGTAATACGCTCTTGAAGACCTCCAAGATCAGTGGCCAAGGTTGGTTGGTAACCGACAGCAGATGGGATACGACCAAGCAACGCAGACACCTCAGAGTTAGCCTGCAGATCAACAGAAGCATCAGCCACATGCAGTGCACAATAAGAGTGCTTCCAGAGCTCCAATGAAAACACACTTACCTGAGTGAAGCGGAAAATATTGTCAATGAAGAGAAGCACATCTTGCCCCTCAGCATCACGGAAGTGTTCAGCAACAGTAAGACCAGTGAGACCGACACGAGCACGAGCACCAGGGGGCTCATTCATTTGTCCGTAGACAAGGGCACATTTGCTCTCAGACTGTTGTAACAAAGTAATACAAGGATATTAAACTTACGTGTGACAAGCAAATTATAAAAAGGTTCTACGAAGAGCAGTCTTCACCTGCTTCTCCCCTAGCTTAATGACACCACTTTCAATCATTTCTCTGTACAAATCGTTACCCTCTCGAGTTCGCTCCCCAACACCAGCAAACACTGAGAAACCACCTGATAACAGAAGACGAATTATATTGAATAGGAAAAGTGGAGATATACACACAACTCAGTGCCCAATGCATTTCTATGAAACTGAAACTGACCATGTGCTTTTGCAACGTTGTTGATAAGTTCCATAATAAGCACAGTCTTTCCTACACCGGCACCACCAAACAGCCCAATCTTTCCTCCTCTTTGGTATGGAGCAAGAAGATCAACAACCTGTGGGAAAAAAACAACATAAGAAAATCTGAGCTCGATATCATAGATTTTAAACATTCTGCAGTAAATTAAATAAACCAATAAAAGCATACCATTGTTTTTGATGAACAGGTGGCAGAAAATAGTGGAACATTCAAATGCATACTATAAAAAATTTAAATATATAACGTACCTTGATACCAGTGACAAGAATTTGTTGTTCAGTTGCTTGCTCAACAAAGGCTGGAGCCTCTCTATGGATGGGCAAGAAGTGATCGGTTTCTGTCGGAATAATATTTTATATGAAGACAAGTCAGTAAATTTCATCAATTGGTTAAGTACAAAACTAACCCCATAAACTGGTCTAGCAAATAAGAGGCTCTGCAGAAACTTACTGATGTCGCCTCTCTCGTCAATAGGCTCTCCAATGACATTCATGATACGGCCAAGGGTAGCCCTACCCACAGGTACCTAAACCACCACATATGCAGAACCCAATTAGGAAAACAATTTCAAAATACAAAAATATATCGAAATCAATTAAATCCATTACAACATTGCGGAAAAGGAAGCACCTTTGCGTGAAAAAAGTAACCAACAAAACAATTAAACCAACACCACATAAGTACTGATTATCTACACTATATCAAACCCTAATAGAATCACTATCAACATACACAATTCAAATTATGGAGATAGATTACGCATATAATAGTGAAAAGTCTTCAACTATAGTGTTCTCCAGTTCAGATTCAACCAAACCCAATCGGAAAACAGAAACACATTTGTCAGTAAGCCAATCCAAAAAAACCCACCACTCAGATCTACAAATGCCAACAAGATCTAACCAATCACCAACCAACATGGTTAAATTTTTTTTTTGAAAAAACGAACTCACAGTGATGGGAGATCCAGTGTTGAGCACAGGCTGGCCTCTGACGAGCCCTTCAGTCCCGTCCATAGCGATGGTCCTGACCATGTTCTCACCCAAGTGAGAGGCCACCTCCAGCACAACCCTAATCGAGTTGTCCATCACCTCCAGCGCTGTCAAAATCGGAGGCAAACCATCATCGAATCGAACGTCGACGACAGCACCGATGACCTGGCACACCTTCCCGATCGCGCCCTTCCCGGTGAACTCATCGGTAATCTTACCGCTTCCTCCACCCTTGGTAGGATCAGACTTCGGCGGGGTCGCCGGTGGAGCTGCGGCTGCTGCGGAGGTAGCGTACTCGTTGACGCGCGTGAGGAGGTAGGCGCAGGGAGACGTGCGGCGCGTGGAGGCCGGGGAGGCGATTGAGGATTGAGTGAAAGAAGACCTGGTCGGAGATCGGCGGACTGAGGAGCGGAGGAGAGAGGAAAAGAGTCTGCGTGAAGCCATCGTTCAGGGCTTCAAGAGAGAGAGAGGACAAAAATGATGAGAGTGAGTTAGGGTTTGGTTTGTGAGTCTAAATAACTCACTTTGTTTATGTATAGCTGAAACAGTAAAACTTTTGTTTGAATTTTTTCCTTTTTTTTTTTACCTTGTTTTTGTTAAACGCTTTCGTTTTAAAACCTGTTTCAGGTAGTTGCACTAAATTAGGAAACAATTAGTCAACGATGTTTTAGACTAAAATACAGGTTAACAAATAAATAAATAAAAATAAAATATTAAATTTTGTCTTATAAATGAAGAAAAAAAGAGAGAGAGAGAGAGAAAAATTAAGATTAAATGTTTTAATACACATTTGAAATGGTCGTATTGACAAAAAAATGTGAGAAAATACAGCATATTTGAAAGCTCCAAAATCAACAAAGTAGATCCACTAAAATATAATAATTGAATTTATAATTCAAGTCATAAATTTGTTGCATCTTTGTTTGAGACAATTTGTGAAATAATTAATAGAATTCATCTCTAAATCTTATGTGATAAGCAGTGTTCGAAAATACGCATCTAAAATACGCGCTTATGTGGTCGTCTAGGCCCTGTGTAGGCGCTAGGCGCTCCCCGACAATCTCGATTAGGACAAAATCGTCGGTAATAGGCAAGAGGTAAAAAAATGGGCGATTTGGTCATTTTGTCAGCTGATTTTGCCGATTAATCGTTTAGGTGAAGTCAAAGTCGTTTTTATATCCTAATTACAATGTTTAAAATTTGAATATTGAATTTTTTTTTTGAAGAGATTGAATATTGGTTTTGTACGTAGGAAAAATAATTAAAAAATAAAATAAATTCTCAATCGTCTAGGTGCCGTCTAGGTAAGGATGGCAAAATGGGCTGAGTTTAGAAAGTCTGGCCCTTACTCGCATGATGAGGGACAGGTTTAAACCCAGACCTCATAATTAAAAAGCCCATAATAAACCCTTTATTATAAGTCCAAATTGATTGCAGGTTGGTTAAGGGTTTTAACTAGGGTTCATTTTAAGCCCCCAAATTAAATTCATCTAATGGTTCATTTTGATTGCTACTAACCAAAAGAGTGGTCATTAGGGTAATTACCCCTAAATTGTAATCGGATTCAAATTGTTGTATACAGTTTGATTCAAAGAGTGCCTTTTGAATCTTTTTTTTATTTGGAAGAGGAAATTTTGAACTTATGGCCTCAATTTTGTTAAGGGATGCGATTACCACCGGTCTGTTGTCTTCAACCACCATGCCTTTTGAAATTTGATAATTAAATTTCGAGAGTGACGTTCATAATTATAAGATAATAATAAAAAATTGTGTCATTTAATTACAAAAGGATATGTCTCTTAAAATTAAATGTTTAATGAAAAGTAGAGTTGTAATCTAAATGAATGGTTACATTATATATTATAATTAGGACACATGAGTGCTAAACCAGAAATTCAGAATGTGCATAACCTCTCTAACTTAGTATTCCAACCTAAAAAATTATTTGAAATATATTCAATTTATTTTTCCCAATTTGAAAAGGTTGTGGAAACATTATAGCTTTTTAACTTGATTTTGTAAACATGTAAGTTTTACACCAAAAATCAATTTTTAACATTGGGAATTAATGAGAAATCAAAATGGAAAACTTGTGTAATAAAAACCCAAAACAGTCCTTATTTTGTAAAAAGACAACCAATTCAGGTTCCAGAGCATGTGGTTGGATCACCTAGATTTTATGGCTTTAGTTCATCGTATTTGGAGTTCCTCTTTTGTGGGTAAGCCTCTTCAAGTGGTTATCAACAAGCTGAAGAGGTTGAAGAATGCCCTTTAAGACTTGGAATTGGGAGGTTTATGGGGATCTTAACTCTAACATTACTAGGAAATCGGCAGAACTTCAGTTTATTCAGCCTCAGATGTCCAATCTGGGTTTTTCAGAGGAGCTTTTCTTGGCTGAATCTCGTGTTCATCGTGAGCTTGATGTGTTGTTACGCAGACATGAGTGCTTTTATCATGATCGGTCAAGGGTGAAGTGGCTGAAAGATGGTGACCATAATTCCTCATTCTTTCATGCCTCGGTCAGACGTAGGCAGTACATGAACGCTTTGTCTTCTCTCTCGATTAATGGGGTGCTTACTAATGACAGTTTGATTATCATGGATCATATCATCGAGTTTATTCCAATCTCTTTTCTTCGTAGAGTTCTTCAAGCTTTTGGGTTTTCTCCAGTTTTTATTAATTAGATTGACAACATCCTAGGATCTTCGAGGCTTTCGGTGCTAATCAATGGATCCACTGAGGGTTATTTTCATTGTTCTAGAGGGGTTCGTCATGGTGACCTTTTTCCCCCTCTATTGTTTGGTATTGCAGAGGATTTCCTTAGTAGGCTTCTGTCGAGGATGGTGGATTTCTCTAAGTTATTGCCTATTTCTTCTCTGAGGGGATTTACTGCTCCTACTCATTTGCTTTATGCAGATGATGTTATGATTTTTTACAGAGGCACGGTTCAGAATCTGAAGAATATATTGATTGCTTTTGAGGTTTATGGTAACATTTCAGGTCAGCTGGTTAATTGGGGTAAGTCTTCTATCTATTTTGGATCTTCTGTTTCCCCGTCCCAGATTGGTAGATTGCAGTCCTTAGTTGGTATGCAGATTGGTCAGTTGCCTTTCTCTTACTTGGGGATCCTGTTATTTCGGGAAAGCCCAAGAAATCCGAGTTACAGCTTATCGCGGATAAAATCCTATCGAAGTTTGCTAAATGGAAAGGGAAATCCCTTTATTTGGCCGGTCGTGCTACTCTGATCAAGTTGGTCATTACAGACTCATTTGTGCATTCTTTCATGATTTACAAATGGTCATCTTCTTTGCTGCGGTTGGTTAATCGCAAGTTGAGAAATTTTTTATGGACGGGTTCTTATGAGGAGACTAAACTGATTCAGGTTGCTTGGGATCGTTGTTGTAAGCCTTACTCTCAAGGTGGTCTTGGTTTGAAGGATCTTGGGTTACTGAATGATTCTCTTTTAAAGAAGCTCACCTGGAAGTTTATGACCTCTCAGAGTTTTGCTTTTTCAATTCTGAGGGAGCGGTATCTCACGCAGCTTCAGAAATCTCATGATGGGTATGTCACTTCGTCGATTTGGCCTTCTTTTCGCTCTCATTATTCAGATCTTCTTAAAGAGGGCATTTGGCTCATTGGTGAGAATTCTCAGCGAGATTTTTGGCACGACAATTGGTTGGGGGTTCCCATTCTTGAGCTTCTTGGGATTCCTGATTACTTGGCTAGCCTTCTCAGGGCAAAAGTTTATGATTTTACCCATGACGGTATGTGGGTTCTTGACGATAGTTTTCGTGCCCGTTTTTCAGATCTCTGTTTTCGGATCGATAGGATTGCTATCTCTCCAGTTGCAGATTTTTGGTGTGGGCGTATTCTCGAGATGGGCAGGTTTATTGCAAGTCGGCTTATTCCCGTATGATTAGTGAATCTTCGCAAGACTCTTGGTGGAGGGATGTCTGGTGCCGTTTTATCCCTCTTTCTCGGTTAGTATTGACATGGCGTATTTTGTTGAATCGGCTTCCCACAGAGGATTGCCTGTGTAAGGTTGGGTTTCACTTAGCTTCCTAGTGCAGTGTTTGTGGGGTGAGCAGTGAGTCGTTTGATCATCTTTTCCTTCGGTGCCCCCTAGCGGCTGCTCTTTGGGAGGCGGTTTTTTTAGCTTTTCAGCGGAGTATTTCTGTCGATTCGTGGAGTTCGTTCTTCTCCCATGCCATGTCAGTTTCGTTTACTGATCAGGTGCGGGTTTTATGGAAGACAACTATCCATGTCGTGGTTTGGAGTGTGTGGCTTGCCCGTAACCAGTGGATTTTTTAGAGTAAGGCTATGAAGTTGAGATTTGCTTTGTCTTTGGTTTGGCGTGCGGTGTCTGACGATAACTGGTTAGAGATTGAGTGTATGCGTAATTGTGTAGATGATCTTTTGATTCTTCGTCAGTTTGATCTTCGTGGTCTCTTCCGGCTAGGGCCCCGGTTATCAGGAGTGTGATTTGGTCCCCTCCGGCTCCTGGTTGGATCAAAGTTAATACTGATGGTGCCGCCTTAAGTTCTCCAGGTGTTGGGGGCTGTTGGGGTGTCTTCCGTAATTGTAGAGCTTTAGTGAAGGGTTGTTTTGCTGTTCCTCTTGGTCAGGTGTTTGCGTTTGAGGCGGAACTTCTTGCAGCTTTGATGGCCATTAATTTGGCTTGGCAGAATGGGTGGCATCGGATCTGGCTTGAGAGTGAATCTTCTTATGTGGTTTATCTGCTCGCCTCTCGCTCCGAGCAGGTTCCTTGGTGGATTCGGCAGGCTTGGCAACACTATATCTATCAGATATCAAAAATGGAGTTTCAGGTTTCTCATATCTTTAGGGAGGGGAATCAGGTTGTTGACGCTGTTTCTAAGCATGCTTTGGGGTTGGCGGTTGATTCGTGGTGGACAAACACCTCGTCTTTCTGTTCTTTGTTGGTTGGCAATGATTACATGGGTAGGGAGTCTTTTCATTTTTCTTGATGTTTTCTGTTTCTGTTTTTTATAGCCTGCGTGCCAATGTTTTTGTTGGGATTGTTTCTCTTGATTTTTATGCTTTTCTGGTTTTTATTACTTTTCATTTTTTATTTTTATAATATGGATGGATACTGCCTAGGGGTTTTTTCAGCATATGATCACTTGTGATGCTTTTTCCCTCTAGACCAGTTCAATTTTATCAACAAAAAAAAGACAACTTGGCTTCTCATGTATTTGTCCTCCTCTATTATCTAAAATTCTAAATATTCTCTTATTTAATTGTCATCGTAAAGTTTCCAAAAGAGTTGTTGAAGGAATTTTTTTTTTTTTTTTAGGGTGAGTGCAACTTAGCTAGACTTAAGGAAAGAAATTTATGCCTCCTATTTGTAAACATTGCTATAACAATTTGAGAGAATAAAAAAGGTTTAACAATTATTAAAATTATATATATATATATATATATATATGTTATAATATGTGGATTTTACCACATGTGTAATACATACAAGTATTACCCATTTACATCACACAAATATCTTCATTTTCCACCGCCTACATCTCTCCCTGATTTGCTTTGCATATGACCGCCTCTCATGATCTCATCATCCATTCAAGGCAAGTGGTCAATATATGAGTCTATGTATATAAGTGATCATTTTTCATTTGAAAAGTGTTGGACTACTGATGTTCACTCAGTATCAATAAAACAAAGAGATTTCTCACAGCTCTCTCGTCTCTCTTGTCTCTCTCTATATCTCACTGTCTTCTTCATTTGTTCTTCAATTATTCAATTATTTACAACATGTTATCAGCACGAATATAGATTATAACTTCCTGAGAAAGTTCTTGAGTGTTTTTAGCTTTGTTTTTGAATTTTTGATTTGAGTACAGAAAAATCGAAATGCTCGAATCGCTTTCCGGAGGATACCGTTGTGTTCCTCTCAGAAATACGATTCCGACGCCGCTGACCGCGTCTCAAACAGAGCTCTAACGAACTCTCTAGGTCTGGTCAAAGTCCGGTCAACACCCATTTTTTTCCAGTTTTTCCAGCAGCTTTCCAAGGTTAAAGACGACACTGTAGTGCCACGTCAGCGCCTGTCATGCCACGTCAGCATGCGTCAGTGCCACGTCAGCATGCGTCATCATGCGTCAGCGCCACGTCAACATCAGGCGCCATGTCAGCAATGATCTGCCACGTCAGCATGCTGTTTTCGCCCGTTTTCGGTCGAGTAGGACTTGTTTCCAGCTATTTCGACCGTTCCGGACGCAACCGTGCCATCAGTTTTAGCTAATTTCGCTTGTAAGTATTGTTTTGACTTATTTAAGCTTTATTAACTCTGTTTTCAGGCGTGATGGAATATTCAGAAGCTGGAGATTTGGATCCAGTATTATATACATGGTTGATGCAATATTCTGAGAAATATTCAGAGAAATATACACATCTAGTTGGATGTTGTAAGCATCATAAAAATAATCTAAGATCCTAACGTAAAATGAAATCCATACACATCCAGAAGGATGCTCTGAATTTCATAAAAAGGATTTAAAATCCTAACGGACAAGATGGCTTATGCCGTCAAACGGAAATTATATGTAATAGTTCTACATTTATTTTTAAGCACATCGCGGGTGATCTCATTGCCTTGTAAGGTGATCTTATGGCCTTGAAACCATTTATTTTTATGCACATCGCAGGTGATCTCATGGCCCTGTAAGGTGATCTTATGGCCCTGAAACCATTTATTTTTATGCACATCGCAGGTGATCTCATGGCCCTGTAAGGTGATCTTATGACCCTGAAACCATTTATTTTTATGTAATATATGAGACTGATTTATGTTGTGTCTCTGGACTGGCTTATGTTGTGTCTAAGGTGTTCTTATGACCCTGAAATTGTTTATTTTTATGCAACATATCAAACTGTGTTATACCTCTGATAGAACCTGGAGATCTGGATCTAGTGTTATATACATGCCATACGGCATGGTTTTGAAAACCGATGAAAACATGGAGTTCTGGATCCAATGTTATATAAATGAATGTCATACTTCATTATTTGGAACCTGGGGTTTCAAACACGTTCATAATATGAAGTTATATGAAGTTATCTCATATATATCAAGTGATATATTTACATATCATTTATTTGAAAGAATGAGCTACACATCCAGTAGGATGTTGTGAGTATCATAGAAGAGATTTAAGATCCTAACGTATCATTCATTTGAGAAAAAAAAAGGGATCTACACATCCAGTAGGATGTTGTGAGTATCATAAAGAAGAGATTTAAGATCCTAACGAATAATGAAATTGGAAATAATATTGTATCCATTTCATACACATCCAGTAGGATGCTGTGATTATCACAAAAGAGATTTAAGACCCTAACGTATCATTCAATTGAAAAAAAAAGGTCTACACATCCAATGGATGTTATGAGTATCTTAAAAGGATTTAAGATCCTAATATCACGTGTAATGAGATTGTAAAGGATATTTTATCCATTTTATACTTGCTCATAAAGGAGCAGTATCAAGAGAGTAAATTTGGATATATTTATATTCATGAGATATCAAAACATACTTAGGAGTGGATGTTTATGAATGACAAGAGGCAAGGTTTATAGAATAAAACCTATTGAAAAGATTATTATCATTTCAGATGAGATATAAAATGGCATTACACATAATGTCCATAAAATTCCCAGAAGGGAAATATATGTCTTGCCTAGAGTGCAAGGACTCATACAATTCCGCGGAGTCAGATATATTTTATGAATTTGATTTTGATCTGAGCAAATATTAATACTGTATCATGTCCAACGGATCTGATAGAAAGCTCTGGAAGAGCCATGATAATGTTATCAAACAATACTAAATCATGTATCAACGATACTTGATATTGTTTAAGCAGAACACAAAGAAATATTCTTAATTCAAAGGCATATAAGGTTAATACCAGATCAGATCCAGCGGATCTAATTAAAGGCTGTAGAAGAGCCGCAATCTTATTACCAGATGGTATTAAATTGTGTATCGATGATACTTTATATCATTCAAGTTTCAAAGATATACGGAGGAATGGATATCATATTGAAACTATGAGTAATAAGAATGTTTAATATATGCATTATTCCTCATGATTCAGGCTAGAAACTTATTATAGAAAAGCTGTGTGCTTTATCATCTGGATTATAAAAATGGATATCATATTGAAACTATGAGTAATGAGAATGTTTAATATATGCATTACTCCTCATGATTCAGGCTAGAAACTTATTATAGAAAAGCTGCGTGCTTTATCATCTGGATTATAAAACACTATTATAAAGAGTGTAGATATTTATGCAGTTATGAATCATGAATCAAAAGTTCTCAGATCCGAAAATGTTTTTGTTTTGGCGTGACCGTATTGGTCACCCAGGATCTACAATGATGAGTATAATCATTGAAAATACTCATGGATATCTATTAAAGAACCAGAAGATTCTTTATCCAGTGAGTACTTATGTACTGCATGTTCACATGGGAAACTAGCAGTAAAACCATATTATTCTAAAAGTTAGTTTTGAATTCTCATCATTCTTACAAAGAATTCAAGGAGATATATGTGGACATATTCATCCACTAAATGATCCATCTCATTATTATATGGTTCTAATTGATGCATCTACGAGATGATCATATGTTTGTTTATTATCAAACATCTCCATATTACTTGTACTGATTATCAGTTTTTCAGATATAATCATAATCAAAATGGATCAGGGGAATCACTTATCAAATATCTCCAGATTATTATATTGATTAATTTCCAAATGGAAAGTTTATCAAGAAGAGAAAAGTAAATGTAAAGTTACTTATATACAAAATAGAGATACCAGTTCGGTTCTCTATATATATGTGTCTCATTTCAATCTTCGTATCTCTCAAATACGAAAGATAATTGATCATCAGATGATTATTAATCTGTTACCTGGTATATTAAAGGTAACAAGAATTTATCAGTTGTTATCTTATAAACCCCGGCCGGGTGATTGTTTTTGAAGAACGGTCAGAGAAAAAGGCAATAAATAAATCATCTGATACATATCATAAGTTTATAAACCTTTTGAAAGGTATTGTTATTGGGATCCTAAGAGTAAACAAAACTCGAGTTATGAATAAATCCACTTTCTCTAAATCAACTCTATAAGAGTCTGATATATCTAAAAGAGACACAAGTCTATGAAATGACTAAATCCATTGAAATGGAAGAAATCTCATTAGAGATACAAGAATATAGAAATTGAGAGAAATTCTATAGATCATACGGAGTTTATGAAATGACTAAATCCATTGAAATGGAAGAAATCTTAACAGAGATACAAAAGTATAGAAATTGAGAAAATTTCTATAAGTCATATAAGAGAAATGTGGAATCATAAGGAAACAATCATTGATAATGTATTTTTATACACAGTAGCGCTATTGAAATTATAAAAGATAATTATGATATTCATAATATCAATAATTGTAGATAAAAGGCATGATTGGTCTAGATGGAAGAAGCAATTCAAGAAGAATTGACTTCATAAGCCAGACATAAAGTATTTGGACCAATAGTACTCCAGACACCTGAAGATGCCAAACTAGTTGGATACTAATGGGTCTCTATACAGAAACGCAATGAGAAAAACGAGATCGTGAGATATGAGGCACGACTCATAGTGCGAGGTTTCTTACAGAAACTTGGTATTCACTGTTGATGAATACTATTACGTTGTTGATAAATTTGGTTGCCTTTAAAGGCTTGAAATACGTCTTCTAGACGTAGTAATCATTTATATATATGATTCACTCAATGTAGAAATTTATAAATCCTGAAGGATTCAAAATGCTAGAAGCATATAAATTGAGATCTCGTAATCTATATTTGATGAACATACAAAAACCCTTATATGGATTAAAAACAATTTGAACGGATGTGGTATAGCCGTCTCAGTTAATATCTGATAAAGATATAGATATAATAAATTATATACTCATGTGTCATCATAAAGAAATGAGAAAGAAAACATTGTCTTGACCTGAAGGTCGAGCATAGATCAAATGGAATACTTGTCCATCAATCATAATATTTTGAAAGATTGTGAAAAGATTCCATATGGATATTACTCCATAAAACAAGTTTTTGTTTATACTCCCTCCAATAATTTTATGACGTTATTTGTATGCGTCAGTTCAACAATCTAGAAGATTGCTTTAAAAGAACTTTTATTAGGGGGAACACCCCATCAGGGGGAGCGTCCCACTAGGGGGAGCATATCAGATGAAGTATATTTGGGGCATATGTGCATTGTACTCTTTTTCCTTTCAATCAGGTTTTTCATCCCACTGGGTTTTCCTGATAAAGGTTTTTAATGAGGCAATTCTCTAAGCACACCCAAAAATCATTTGATCTACAAATATCACCATAAATATTACTTTATCCAGTTAATCATCGTATATATGTTGTCTTGATCAAGAAGATTATTGTAAATATTACTTTGATCTAGCTAATCATCGTATATATTTTACATTGATCCAAAAGATCATCATAAGTATTACTTTGATCCGACAGATCAATGAATATCTTTGCTCAGGTTTTTATCCCACTGGGTTTTCCCTAGCAAAGTATAAATGTGAGAAATGTTTTGAAGAAAACAATAAATTTGGACATATGTACACTATACTCTTTTTCCCTTTCGACCAGGTTTTATCCCACTGGGTTTTCCTGACAAGGTTTTTAATGAGATAGTTTTTAATGTCCAACCCCACTAGATCCAGATAGATCATTGTATACATTTTTAACGAGATAGTTTTTAATGTTCAACCCCATTAGATCCAGAGAGATCATTGTATACATTTTCTAAGATTTTGTCCCATTGGGTTTTTCTTAGAATATTAATACAAGTGGTATAAATCCAAGGGGGAGTGTTATAATATGTGGATTTTACCACATATGTAATACATACAAGTATTATCCATTTACATCACACAAATATCTTCATTTTCCACCGCCTACATCTCTCCCTGATTTGCTTTGCATATGACCGCCTCTCATGATCTCATCATCCATTCAAGGCAAGTGGTCAATATATGAGTCTATGTATATAAGTGATCCTTTTTCATTTGAAAAGTGTTGGACTACTGATGTTCACTCAGTATCAATAAAACAAAGAGATTTCTCACAGACTCTCGTCTCTCTTGTCTCTCTCTATATCTCACTGTCTTCTTCATTTGTTCTTCAATTATTCAATTATTTACAACAATATATAATAAGTCAAAATATTATTATTAGTTTAAAAAAAATATTACAATAGGATTGATGAGATGCCATGGAAGGGAGACGCACTTCCATCATCACGTTGGAAGGTGATGCACAAGTCAAAATATTTATTAATAGTTTAAGAAGAAAAAGTCAAAATATTTATGCCAAGTTGATATAAGACATACGATATAAGGAAAACCAATTGACGTTGAGATGGATCTTATGAATGCAAGCTCAACCCATGTTCTCTTACAAGTTACAAGATGTATTTATATACGGTTTGACTAGTATAAATGGTTTGTAATTATAAAAGAGTAATTCAAAATCGTTGGATTTCAATCTAATGGTTAAAATAAAGGAGGACTACTTTATAAATAAAAACTAAAAATGTTGAAAATAGATAAGTAGAAATATTGGGTTTTATCGCTCTTTTGAGTTGGTGTTTTATGAGTGTCCCCGCTCTAATAACTTAAGTTTTAAAAGCATCAAAATAAGTGACTTCCAAAAATACATTTATCTTACATATTTTTTTAGGGATAATTACCTTGGTGGCCACTCAGTTGTTCACACACTATCAAAATGACCGTTAGATGAGGATTTCGTTTCAAAATGACCATTTTGTCGAAAAGTATGACACTAATGGTTATTCTATCAAATTCTGTTAAATGAGTGGCATTTGGTAAATAAGGGGATAATATTAATTTATTTTAGATATTTTTTTGGAAATCAATTTTTACTTTTGTTTTTTGAAACAAATAATTATATTTAGTATGAATATATATGTATAACATATCCCAAACAAAATATTACATATTAATATACATTAACTTTTAAATCAATTATATATGTTGATTGATAATAATGTTAGACATTAACTTTTGGGTGATAAAGTTTTTTTTTTAACCTTTCATCATGACTGTTTTCTTTTTCTATTATAAATTATTTTGTTTAAATGACCGAATATAACTAAATATTATTCAAAAATATTTTTGACGTTGTTTATCATAATGAACTTTTAATATTTGTACCCAAAGAAAAAAAAATGTTAATGTCTAACATTATTATCAATAAACATATCTAATTGGTTTAGAAATTGAAGCATATTAATATGTAATATTTTGTTTAAGATATGTTATACGTATATATGCATACTAAATATAATTATTTGTTTCAAAAAACAAAAACAAAAATTGATTTCCAAAATAAATCTAAAATAAATTAATATCATCCTCTTATTTACCAAAATACCACTCATTTAACGGAATTTGATGGAATGACCATTAGTGTCATACTTTTCGCTAAAAATGACCATTTTGAAACGAAATCCACAACTAATAGCCATTTTGATAGTGTGAGAACAACTGAGTGGCCACCGGGGTAATTATCTCTATTTTTTATTATATTTTTTGTCTTATCTTTTTTTATTACTTTTATATTGTCTGAAATCCACTTCTCTATCTAACTTTAAAAACTCTGTAAACTAAAATTGAAGTTCATCTTTTTCTTCTCTTCGTTTGTGTACAACTCAAGCTAAGGTAATCCAATTTCTTGTGTTGTTTTGGTTTTGAATAATCCTTTGTTAAAGTCATTGAGGTAGTTAGGTTAAGCTGCACAGTCTGGGAAACTTCATTGGAATGTTGATGGCACTTTTTTTTCCTTTTTCCAAGACTTATTTGATTGTCTCTGAGACTTATGTAAAGGGTTCGAGACTTTTGATATTTGTTTCCGAGACTTTCTGGTAATGGATCACAGACTGGGTTTTTGGCTACTATTTTCCGAGACTTTTGTTTTACTTCCGAGACTTAATATATCATTTGAGACTTTTATTCTTTGTATAGAATCCGGGACTTACATAATTTCCGAGACTTTTGCATTCAGTTTCCGAGACTTTGGTTTTATATTTTCAAGACTTTTTTTTTCATAATTTCTGAGACTATTTTTTTCAGTTTCCAAGACTTTGATTTATATTTTCGAGACTTTTCTTTTATATTTCCGAGACTTTGGTTTTATATTTATGAGACTTTTATTTTATATTTCTGAGACTTCTGTTTGATATTTCTGAGACTTATTAACCGTATTCCGAGACTTATAAACCTATTTCCGAGACTTATTGCATGATACCAACTTTTTAAATCATGTTTATTAACCGATTTCTAGACTGTTACAATGTTTTGTTTAGTCGTTTAATTTTTTGCATATGATATTTTTGTATAGGAGAATAGATCGGGTTAGAATAGTTATATCTTATGACGGTCGATGTGAGAAACTACCGGATAGAAGCTAGAAGTTTGTTGGCTATGGTAAACGGAGAATATATGTGGCAAAGAATATGACTTTTGAAGAACTATTGGCGCTCATGCAGTCCATTGTGAAATATGATTCAAATAAATACAATATTGATCTACAGTCAATATCAATTGTTCTTGGCACTACATGTCGCACATTTATAAGAAACAATGTTGATGTTTAGTTTATTCTAGGGGAAGATAGAGTGATTAATCAAGTATGTGTTAACCTAATTGAAAGAAGATGTGGAGGTGTGATGAGTGATGGCATCCCTCTTCATGGAAACCCCCCAACGTTATGTATCCTTCAACGGTGTAAGAACCTCAGTTTTATGATTGGCTTATTTCATGACAAATCACATTGGGGATGTTTGTAATGGGTAGCATAGGTTCTCCATGTGCGGTGTTCTCGAAGACATGCTTCCGGTCATCCTAAAGATCTTCAAGAGAGGTAGTTCACTTGTTCTTAACTCTTGAAGAGATTTAGTTGCACACACTCACTTCTCATGCATTTGTATTGACATGCATTGATTGTTGCACACTCACACACTTACGTGCATTTGTATTGTTATGCATCTGTTTCATGATTGCTCATGTGTGCATTCTTTCACACTCCACACTTGCATATATTGCACATTAATTAGTGTGTTGAGTCTGCCTGGAAAAGAGAGTTTCTTCTCTTACCGCGGCCTAGACCGCTTGGCAGGCGCTGCTTGCACCGCGGCATATAGAGCGGTATACATCAGTTGGCACATGCTGCCTTGACCGCGTCCTGCACACATGTACGCCCAGCGGTCCCTGAAGCGGTAGACTTCAGTAGGCCCATGCTGCCTGGACCGCGACCTGTGCACTTGCACGCACAGCGGTCCCAACCGCGGTGTTGTCCAGACGGTGCACTGCTGCATGTACCGCGGTCTGTGCACTTACCCGAGCCGCAGTCCAGCAAGCGGTATTGACGGGATTTTTATTTCTCAAACCCAAAACGACGCAGTTTTGTCTAGGGTTTCTATATATATGTTCTCTTCTTCCCCAACTCGTAAGAGAGCTTCATGAACCCATTTTTATGAGAGAGAACAACCCTTAGAGAGAGAAAGCTTCAAGCTTTGTTCCTTGACTCTCCAAACCCAAAACCCATCACCTTCATGCATTTCTAAGCATCTTTAAGGCATGGATCTTCATCATTAGTTGACTTGGTAAGTTGAACAAAAACCCCATATTTATCATTTGTTCATACTTTCCAAGATTGTGTTTTTATTGCATTTATTAGTTGATTAAATGCTAGGACTCTATTTAATGCATATATTTATGAGTTCCTTTGTATGATTGGGTTTGTATTGTGATAGCTTGCATTTAGGACATATTTGCCCTCTAGCTAATTAGGACTCATTGATTGCATTTGTTAATTGCATTTATTGTCCTTGCCATGATTAATGACAACATATGTTGATATGGCTTTGTTTGATGACTAGAGTTTAGACTTGCACATCTATATCTAGTTAGGTCTTTATGAGCATTCATATAGACATTGATATCTAGGATTTGTACTTAGTGTCACCTTAAATCCCTAGATAAGCATTTAGTGTTGCCTAGCATTATTTGTATTTTGAGTATTCATATATTCACTTAGGTTGTTAATCTCTTCTTGAGAGTTAAGTCTTGTGACTACAAGGTGTAGTGCACAAGCAAGTGAAGTCTTGCAACCAAGGTGTGGTTGGCAAGCAAAGTGATCAAGGATTCACTATAAAGGCCCGTTGGGTAGTAGTGGTGGGTTAGTGACCGAGAATGGTGTGACTAGAGGTCAACCTAGGTTGTAAACATCATTACAATAGTGGATTTGAGGATCGTGTGTGGCTAGAAGGATAGCCCGTGGTTTTTCCCTTGTTGAAGTGTTTCCACGTAAAAATCAAGTGTTATTTATATTCCGCACTTTTACTTGATTTTGTATGTTTGTTTATGTTGGGTTATATTATGAATATTGACTAATCGAAAAATTGGTAATAATCGATTAACAACCCATTCACCCCCCCTCTAGGTTGTTAGACACACGCTTAGAGTGTATTTTCAAACGGTAGTAACCAAATGTTCACACAACGGAGTGCCACGTATAATGATGGAAATCCCTAAGGTCCAGAAAACATTTGCACTGTCCCGCTTGCAGAAGTTGACCTTGCATGTGATGTTAAACCTCATTTTGATGATTACTTTGGGTGTCAATTTAAGCCCAATTTATAGCGAATAATGATCACGTAGGTGACCATGAAAACGTTGTTGAAGAACCTATACAATATCAAACTGAAGGAAGGCATGTACAAGGTGACAGTCCCTATAGTGGTGCACCGAATGTGTCGGGGACATTCGAGGTCCCGAAAAATGTGAATCTCTCTACTTCTGATAATGCGACAACTTGGGTGATTCCAGGATCCGATTCATATTCGTTTACTGAAGTGAAAAATACCATGGGATCAAATGAACCTACCACTATGATTTACAAATGTCAATATTTTCCGAGAAAAAAAGATTTAAAGTGGTTAGTAGGTCTTCATGCAATGAGGGAGAACTTTGAATTGAAGGTGAAACGTTCTAACAAGTCGATTATACATTTGGTGTGCAAGATTGATAAATGTACGTGGAAATTAATAGCAGTGAGGAGAAATGAAGGAACATACTTTCAAATCAGAAGTTTTATAAAAGAGCACGTCCCTTAGAGGAGGTCCACCGGCGCCACCGACAAGCTAGTGCGATCATAATTGGTGTAGTAGTTGTCCCTAGACTCTAACAACACGATGGTCGTCTAATGCGACCTAAAAACATAATTGCCGATATGAAAACAATGTATGACATCTAAATTATGTATAGAAAGGCTCATCAAGCCTTGTATTATGCATTGGCAATGGCTTACAGATCGCATGAAGAAACATTCCAACTACTGCCATTATTTGGTCATGTTATGGAATAACAAAAATCGGGCACAATCACAAAGTTACAGTGAACATATTACAATAAATTTTTGTACTTCTTCATGGCGCTAGGGGCTTCAATTAGAGGTTTCCGACGGTGTATACGTCATGTGATTGCTATCGACGATACCCATCTAAAAGGGAGATGCGCGGGTACAATGTTTGTGGCAACTGCACATGAAAATACAAACACGGTTAATTTGACTAAAGCTAACCTAGAGGAAGAGAGGGGGGGGGGGGGGGGGGGGGGTGAATAGGCTTTATACCTTTTTCATTCCCTTGAAACAAATACAAGCTTGTCCCTCAAGATAGCTTGTATCACAATCTAATAAGCACACATAAGCACATATAGACCATTGATGAATATATTCAAAGCATTAAAGCTTACAATGTCTATATCATACAATAGAAGAAATACTACAAAAACATAAACTAATAATCAATTGTTCTTACAATTGTAAAACAACACATACATAAGTCAAAAAGTTAAGGATAGAGAAATGTGACACATGATTTTTACGTGGTAAAACCTCCAAAGAGGAAACATCCACGGGTTGATACCATGACTACCGACAAAACAACTTTCACTAGTAAGATAAAAGTATACCCTCATAAGTTACCAATCCACATGATACACTTTCTATTAAATATCCCTTCTATCCTACCCATATGAAAGTGTTTCCTACACCAACTTTTTCGATTAGTCAATATTAAACATATAACCCAAACAAAATAAACATACAAAAACAAGTAAAAGTGCGGAAGTATAAAGAACACTTGATTTTGACGTGGAAACCCTTCGACAAGGGAAACACCATGGGCTATCCTACTAGCCACAGACAATCACAGAAATCCACTATATGAGTAAAAAGTTACACCCTCAAGTGATACTCGGACTCTCACTCTCAACAACCTCCGGCTATGGACACTACCACTCACCACTCTTGGTTTAATCCCTAGTGATATCCCCTGATATACTACTCTTGGCGTGAGCACCTCCTACTCTACGCCATCGGCCTTTTACAGTGGCTCTTGACCAATGCTTGCCAACCATACCTTGGTTGCAAGACTTCAATGCTTGTGCAACTTCACCCCGAAGCCACAAGACTTTGACTCAATGAAGAGTATAAGGTCTAAGTGAACAATCAATGAATGCTCAACACAAAATATGTTAGACCAAACATACAATGCTTAACTAGATATAGATAATGCAATACAACATCCTAGTTATCAAATAATGCCTACATGTACACACATGAGGTCTCAATTAGTTGTAGAGAAATTCTAACAACCTAACTGTCAATTAAATTCACATAAACATTCATAAACTTGACTAGATGCACAAAGTCAATCTAATCATCAATTAAGCATACATGAACATTTATGGATTAGCTATTTAGGCATATATGACCTAATAATGCAAGCTATCACAAACAAACACAATCAAATATTCATGAACATTAACTAGTTGATTAAAACACAATTCTCAACCTAGTTATCAATAAATCACACATGAATATTTATGACCTAGCTTTTAGGTAAAAATGACCTAATCAATTTAGCTATCAAAATACAAACCCAATCATGTTATCAAGACTCATAAATATGCAATAAAGTAGAGTCTAGATATTTAATCATGCAATAAATACCTAATCTAGAGTAAGAAGAACAATAAATGATATTCAAAGAAGTTCTTGCTTACCTAGTCATGAAACAATGAAGACCCATGGTCATATGATGTTGAATGATGCAAGATGGAGATGAGTTTTGGGTTTGGAGAGTAAAAAATGAATTCTTGAAGCTTTCTCTCTCTAGGAGCTCTAACCTCTCTCTAAAAATGATTTTCTGAGCTCTTGGTTGGCCAAGAAGAGAAGAGGAAGAATATATATGAAGCCCTAGTCAAAATTACATCATTTTGAACTTGGGAAACTGAATCCCGTCAAAACCGCTCTGCGTATCGCGGTTCAGGTATGTGTCCAGACCGCGGTACATACAGCAGTGTACCGTCTGGACAACACCGCAGTTGGGACCGCTGTGCATGCAAGTGCACAGGTCGCGGTCCACGCCGCGCATGACGCACTGGAGAATACCGCTCCATGCGCCGCGGTGCAAGCAGAGCCTACCAAGCGGTATAGGCCGCGCTAAAGGGAAAAATCCATTTTTATCACTCAAGAAAAATGCCTATCTTACATGAATGTTGTGCAAGTGTGAAGTGAGTGAGATGCACACAATGAAGCATAATTAACATGCTAAACATGTTATCAAATGAGATACCATGCAAGATATGATATCTAATGCAAGCTAGTGAGTGTGTTTGAAAAGGATGCACTTACATATAAACAATAAGGAACACAAATGCAAGATAAACAAAACATACATGAAGTGTGTGTGTGCACCTAAACTCTTCAAGAGACAAAGTCAAGTGAGTATACCTTTCGCTCTTGAAGTCATAGAGATGCTTGGAAGCTTGCCAATACAGACCTAAGCTACCCATTACACAATCATCCCCAATGTGGTGTGGTTTGTCATGAAATAAGCCAATCATATAATCGAGGTCCTTACAATCTCCCCCTTTGGCTATTTCATGGCAAAACAACCACTCACAAACAATCCTCACAAAATAAAACAAAGCTATTGTCCATAATCACTTCTACATTACAAAAGAGATACCTAGAATCTAAATCTTCAATATCTTCAATCTCTTTGTAGAATTACTAATGTACCTACACACAATAGCAAGAAGCACTTTCCAAGAACAAGTGCAAGTGAGGTGAACAAATAAAAACAAGCATTGCACTTAAATACAAATAAAGCAATACAAAGAATGCATGTGCAATGCTCCCCCTAAAAGGTTACTCTCTATCTAGGCTTCTCCCCCAAAGCATAAACATGCTCCCTCATGCTCCCCCCATATTTCTCAAGACTTCTCCCCCTTTTTATCATGAGATAGGCAAAGGAGCTCCCCCTATCGGGTTGCTTTAACAAAGAGAGATATTTGCACAAAAGATGGTTGCATAATCATATACATAAACTTTATGCAACTTAAATAATTGAGAGAGATTCAAGGAGTTTTATTTAACAAAAAAAAACGTGTGAATTTGTTGCTTTGCATGCAAGACATATAGCATTCAAGTTCAAGCAATGGTATTTGGCAAAGCAAACATCAAAAGGGTTTCCAAAAGAATTCAAACCAATTTGTACCCTTTTGTCATAAGCAAACAAGATATAGTTTTTCAAAATGAATTTCAATTTAAAGAGCAACTATATCAAACTTTACAAGCGAAACAAGACATGAGTGACTTTTGCACCCTTTTTGATTTTTCCGGGTAGGATACCCGTATGATAGTAGCCTTGTTCAACTAATAAAGAGAGAGAGAAGACTAAATTTGGATGAGACATCCTTATTTATTGCATGGATACAAGATCCTTATTGAGTTTAGTCTTCTCAGTTGCTTTCACACATATTTTGCACTAAAGCAATCAAAAACATTTCATGCATATCATTTTAAGCATGTCATTAAAAGTTCTCATGTCATGGAGATAAATTATAGGTCATCCAAATGTACTTTCCCAATCAAATCTCCTAGTCCAAAAATGCATTGTTGAACTAAAATATGACATGGATTGCAAGTAAAGCAATGTTGCACACTTATTAAGAAAATAACATATAAGCATATGTGCAACCAAGAATCTTAAGCAATTATCAAAAGAGCATAAAATAAATCAAATTTTTGCACATTGCAAATCATGCAAGTTCGCTCTCTTTGCTTGAGCTCCCCACAAGGGGTCAAATCCAACCAAATCAATGGGAGGCATGAGCTCCTATAGACCTACCAAGTCCAACGGACCTAGTTGCATCTATGGGAATCACATGGGCACTAAGGCAAGCGGGTTCATTCTTTCTAACCCACCTAGGTTCCACTTTAACATTTTTAGTGGTCATAAACATGTTTCTAGGTTCCCTAGTTTTATGCAAACTTGCCCAATTTTTCAACCGTTTTTCTTTCATGCTCTCTAATCTATACCTCTTAATGTAATTAAAGCAATTTGGTCTTAAGTGACCAATCATACCACAATAATGACAAGTAGGTACAAAGTAAGGAATTATACCATAGCATTGTGATCTCATCGAGGCATCGCCATGTTGATGAGGTTGTCTTTGATGGTGCATCGGTTTGCTTCTCCTAGAAGCTTGAGCCGATTGGTAGCACCTTTGTGGTCTAGCTTGTTGAGGTGGTTGAGCCAGTTGATCACGCCTTCTTGGTTGAGCATACCACTTATGGTCACCTTCTTTCTTGATGGTTGACTTGTTGGAGGAGGTGGTTGGCTTCTCAAGGACTTGTCCTTTCTTCTTGGATTGCCTAGGCTTTGGTTGAGTTGCCAAGGCTTGTGTGGACTTTCCTTGAGTTAAACCTTGCTTGGATGAAGCTTTGCTCCTGCCTTGAGCTTGAGGTTGTTTGACCTTGGCCTTCTTTAATTCTTCAAGGTACCTCATCCCTCTTTCCTTTACAATCTTCAAGGAGTTCTCTTTGTTGGCAAGTTCATCCTTCATTGCCTTTATCCTTTGGTGGCAATCTTCAATCTCCTTTTCGTACTTGGACACATCAATCATGTCCGTCTTCGAGGAGTCATCTAACTTGGCCTTTAATTGAAGATTTTCCTTCTTCAACAAATCTTCACTTTCCTTGACTCTCCTCACTTATTCATCAAAGGGAGTCACTTTGGCTTTTAGTTGAAGATTATCCTTTTCTAATCTAAGGATATCATTTTCCTTCTCCTTCAAAGTCTTTTGAAGAGAATCAACCAACTCTTGATAATCCACCTTATTATCACAAGAGTTCTCGAAGCATGAGCCATCACTATCAAGGCTTCTCCCACTTGTGCTTGTGAGAGTCATATCATCAAGGCTTGCTTCACTCAAGCATGCTCCACTTCGGTTACCAAACTCCAAGTCATCAATCTTGAAATCTTCAAGTGACACACATTTGGTGATGACTTGTGTTTCTTCATGGTAGGAAACCAGAAATGCAAAGTAGTTGTTCACACACTCACCCGAGCTTGTGGAACAACTTTGGACGACTTCAACTTCGCTATCACATCGATTAGCGATCATACTAACTCCTCCATTCTTGTACTTCAAGTTACCACACTTGGAGGCAATGTGGCCAATTCCACCACATTCAAGGCAATGTGGCCAATTCCACCACATTCAAGGCAAAGGGTCTTTTTTCCTTGACATTTTCTTTTCCTCCTTGACTTTGGAGGTCATACACTTCTCCTCCTTCACTTTGGAGGTCAAACCCTTCTTTTGAGATTTCACAAATCTCCTAAATCTCTCCACCATGAGAGTCATCTCCTCATCGGAGTCATCTATCTTCCTCTCAACATTAGAGGTCACCGAAGCAAATCCCACTCTAAGTGTTTCACTCTCACACATGGTGTATAGGTGAAATGAGTGAAAGAATGCAAATGAAATGCAAGGAACAAAATGCACACAAATGCAAGACACACAAACAAGGAGCAAGGATCACCTAATTATGTCTAGGAACCCGATCTGATACCAATTGAAAATACTACTCAAGCGTGGGTCTAACAACCTAGATAGGGGGTGAATGGGTTATTAATCGATTATTACCAACTTTTTCGATTAGTCAATATTAAACATATAACCCAAACAAAACAAACATACAAAATCAAGTAAAAGTGCGGAAGTATAAAGAACACTTGATTTTGACGTGGAAACCCTTCGACAAGGGAAAAACCACGGGCTATCCTACTAGCCACAGACAATCACAGAAATCCACTAAATGAGTAAAACGTTACACCCTCAAGTGATACTCGGACTCTCACTCTCGACAACCTCAAGCTATGGACACTACCACTCACCACTCTTGGTTCAATCCCTAGTGATATCCCCTGATACACTACTTTTGGCGTGAGCACCTCCTACTCTACCCCACTGGCCTTTTACAGTGGCTCTTGACCAATGCTTGCCAACCACACCTTGGTTGCAAGACTTCAATGCTTGTGCAACTTCACCCCGAAGCCACAAGACTTTGACTCAATGAAGAGTATAAAGTCTAAGTGAACAATCAATGAATGCTCAACACAAAATATGTTAGACCAAACATACAATGCTTACCTAGATGTAGATAATGCAATACAACATCCTAGTTATCAAATAATGCCTACATGTACACACATGAGGTCTCAATTAGTTGTAGAGAAATTCTAACAACCTAATTGTCAATTAAATTCACATAAACATTCATAAACTTGACTAGATGCACAAAGTCAACCTAATCATCAATTAAGCATACATGAACATTTATGGATTAGCTATTTAGGCATATATGACCTAATAATGCAAGCTATCACAAACAAACACAATCAAATTTCCATGAACATTAACTAATTGATTAGAACACAATTCTCAACCTAGTTATCAATAAATCACACATGAATATTTATGACCTAGCTTTTAGGCAAAAATTACCTAATCAATTTAGCTATCAAAATACAAACCCAATCATGTTATCAAGACTCATAAATATGCAATAAAGTAGAGTTTAGGTATTTAATCATGCAATAAATACCTAATCTAGAGTAAGAAGAACAATAAATGATATTAAAAGAAGTTCTTGCTTACCTAGTCATGAAACATTGAAGACCCATGCTCATATGATGTTGAATGATGCAAGATGGAGATGGGTTTTGGGTTTGGAGAGTCAAAAATGAATTCTTGAAGCTTTCTCTCTCTAGGAGCTCTAACCTTGCTCTAAAAATGATTTTCTGAGCTCTTGGTCGGCCAAAAAGAGAAGAGGAAGAATATATATGAAGCCCTAGTCAAAACTACATCGTTTTGAACTTGGGAAACTGAAT
Organism: Dipteronia sinensis; assembly: GCA_033220585.1. Lineage (NCBI taxonomy): Eukaryota > Viridiplantae > Streptophyta > Magnoliopsida > Sapindales > Sapindaceae > Dipteronia > Dipteronia sinensis. Next base: position 43,231,891 of record CM065644.1, on the reverse strand, counting down.
CCCGTCAAAACCGCTCTGCGTACCGCGGCTCAGGTATGTGTCCAGACCGCGATACATAAAGCAGTGCACCGTCTGGACAACACCGCGGTTGGGACCGCTGTGCGTGCAAGTGCACATGTCGCGGTCCACGCCGCGTATGACGCACTGGAGAATACAGCTCCATGCGCCGCGGTGCAAGCAGAGCCTACCAAGCGGTATAGGCCGCGCTAAAGGGAAAAATCCATTTTTATCACTCAAGAAAAATGCCTATCTTACATGAATGTTGTGCAAGTGTGAAGTGAGTGAGATGCACACAATGAAGCACAATTAACATGCCAAACATGTTATCAAATGAGATACCATGCAAGATAAGATATCTAATGCAAGCTAGTGAGTGTGTTTGAAAAGGATGCACACACATATAAACAATAAGGAACACAAATGCAAGATAAACAAAACATGCATGAAATGTGTGTGTGCACCTAAACTCTTCAAGAGACAAAGTCAAGTGAGTATACCTTTCGCTCTTGAAGTCATGGAGATGCTTGGAAGCTTGCCAATACGGACCTAAACTACCCATTTCACAATCATCCCCAATGTGGTGTGGTTTGTCATGAAATAAGCCAATCATAAAATCGAGGTCCTTACACACATCACATACCACTAGAGAGCAACTTCCTATCTTCATATCTAAGACACTTCACATGCCTCTAGGAAGATTTTCATGCTTGAGTCTCTAGATCCACATGATCCTAGCCAAGAATCCTTGCTTGACTATCTAGATCCTCCTGATCCTAGCCAATACTTCCTTGCTTGACTATCTAGATCCTCATGATCCTAGCCAAGTCTCTCTTGCTTGACTATCTAGATCCTCATGATCCTAACCAAGATTTCCTTGCTCAATATAAAGCTCCACACTCCGAATGAGACTTCCTACCTTTTGCAAGGCAAACGATCTAAGTGTAACGCAAATGATGCAAACACATACAACATAGAATATGTGATCAATATATCCTATGGAAACTAGAACTAAACAATAAGCACACAATGTATGATTTTTCTAGTTTGCAATCCTAAAATCATGTCATCACACAAATGATGTATGTACATATGAAATGCATGGATCAATTACACTTTATGAGAAACTAGACATAGTCATCAAAATCCACAAATCAAATAGTCTAGATCTTATAGCAAGAACAACAACCTAGAACATGTGAAACACCTAACACATATTAAAGATCTAGATTTTTGTTCAAACAACTAAAATATGCTAGAATCAATTAATATGTTAAATACAAATTTATAGCAAACATTTAGAGCATATATTCACAAGATAATCAATTATACTCTAATAGGTTCTAAATACACAAACAAATGTGCTATTCCTACAAAAATTCAATCAACTAGTTCTAGCACATGTATAGGCTATCTATCATCAAAATAAAATCAATCAACACACAAATATCCCTAGATTAAAAGCTAGCACAATAAAACTCCCAAGCATGTGAAAACATAGGTTTTAAGAAAACCTAACTCAACATACAAGTCTAATTAAGCTCAAACTAGCTTCAATAGAGTCTCAAACTCTAATCAATATTTACACATTACACATACATATATAGAAGAAGAAAACCCAAGGTAATTGAAGACTTGAAGATCAAAAACTCAAGAGTTGAATCATGACCTTAAGAAAAACGAGCATCTCGGATTTTGGTGTAGAACCACCAGAAATCTTGACCAAATTACCTCAAACTCTTTTAGAGATGATAGAGGACTAGTATACAAAGATTCCCCATCTTGAATCACTCAAATCGGATACAGAATGAGTGAGATATGGTGTTTGGAAGATGAGAAAATTGGAGAGAAAATTTCAGCATAGAAAATTTTAGCACAAGTTTTTCAAATTTTCTTCTTGAAATGAAAAGTGGGAGGGAAAGTAAATTTAAAGGAGAGATTTTAAGAACCAACTGAAGCAGCCAATGAGTATGTGCCACCTCTTCATCTTGTGGAGGCGCGTGGCCTTCACGGGGGCAGAAGGCACTCCTTCCCGTGGAGGCCACGGGCCTCCATGCGGATGGGTGCAGGGTACCTCATCTTCCCTTCGCGTAACCCTCTTGTTCTTTGACCGTTCTCCGGCCTCCGAACTCCGAATTCAAATCCATTTTCGGATCACAAACTTGGACTCCCTTACGCACATGGACGTCAACAAAACATTCAAAAAGATATGGAAATCAACTCGATAAACAAAGACGAAAACCATGCACGTTAAAGACACGGAAAGTTTCGTAACTTCCTACTTCGAACTTGAAAACTAATGAATGAGAAACTGAAATGACCGGAACTCAATGAGGAATAATATAAGTACAAATTCAAGTCTGATATCACACAAACACAAACAAACAAACACATGAATACACAAGTATGCCGTTTTCTAAATATAGTCCTAGAAAATGCAATTTTACAAAAGTTGTCAAATTAAATCTAATGCATATGCATACAATAATATGTGTGTGTATGTGTTATATCATTTCAGCACAACGATGCAGGGACACAAATGGATGCAATGTGTGTGTGTGTGTGTGTGTACTTAGGCCTTGCAAGAGGAAAGAGGTCTTGATATACCTTTGATATGCAATAAAGCTTGTTTCTTTTATAGCCATCACTTTGCTTGAAATGTTGTCCAACTTCCTTGAAGCTTGATAAACCGTGAAACCTAGACAACTAATCAATACAAAGGAAAATGTGGTTTTGATATATAATTATGCCAACATAAGACTCAAAAACCTAACAATCTCCCCCTTTGGCAAATTCTATGACAAAACACCTATACATATACTAAAATTTACAAAATGAAGATTGGTCACAAAAACTCACTCTCACATTACAATGAGTTAATATTCCTAGACTAATCTTCAACAAGTCTTGAATTCTTTCATGTAGTCTTCTCTTGTCACCATCTAAAATCATCTTGAAGCACAACGTATATACAAGAGAAACATACATTTATGCCAAGATATTTAGATAAGAAAGCATTAATATAGTCCAAATGGATACATGTCTCCCCCTAAATACATGCATACTATCCATCAACAAAGTATCTCATCAAAATATTACAAACCCAAGAATTCAATTCTAAGATACACAAATAAAACATACTAAGATTAAGAAAGCATAGATTTTAGTATCATTATTTTTCTCCCCCTTTTTGACATGATATGAAGCCAAAAGGTAAAGAAAAAAAATAATACCTCAAGATCATATAGCTCTTTGCTAGCCACAAGTGCCATCAAAGAACGTTCTTTATTTGGTTGATCTCACATAATGCTTTGTGGTAGAGGTATTGCTTGAGGCAAGTCTTTCTTCTAATCTCTTGATTCTTTCCTCTTGTTGCACCACCTTAGCACCTAGCTCCTCAATCTTGTTCATAAGCCCGACATGAAATTGTATGGCAAATTTCGGTAGAAGATTTGTGCTTGACACAATGCTTGACTCTTGATTCAATGCTTGACTCTTGACTCTCACCAAAAAGCCTACAAGTATCACTAACCTTTCCCTTTTCTTTTTATTACATATACACCAATTGCTTTTCACAAAACTTCTTTGAGGGAGGTAGAAACACATCATCATCTAGCTTTGGAACTCCTAGCATCATACAAAAGTGAGTGATAAACCCCGAAAATGCAAGCTTCTTGTCTAATCTAGGTGAACTAGCCCCACTCTCAATGTGATCTATCAAAAGATCATCAAGGTTTAAGGTCTTATTGGTAACCAAGACATACACAATCTTGATCTTTTCTTTGTTTAGCTCAGATGCTTTTGTAGAATCCACAAGATTGGCACATACAAAGAGATGCCAAAAGGCACTCACATTTGTCAACTCACTTTGGCCAATATAAGCTCTCTTTCCCCACTCAAACCCATTATCCTTACATAAAGTCCTCCCCATCAACTTTAGATGCTCAATAGTGTCCTTATCAAGAAATTCTGAATCAATTTTACTTGAAAGTCCAAGGAACTTATTGATACTATCCGAAGAGACTCTAAATGTTTTTCCTCTAACACTCATCAAGACATTTTCAAAGGTTGTACTCTCTTTATATTCAAAATAGAATTCTCTAACTAAGCTCTTATTTACAACCCCAATATAATTTAACCAAGTACCCCATCACCTTTCAAGTATAATATGATGAATGTAAGAACCCTCACACAAATCTACACCTCTATCTTGGATAAGTTTCTTTGTCCCCATGACACCCAAAGGTTTTAACCTATTGGTTTTGGTCTTTGTAGAGGTTGAAGAGGTAGGTTTGTGTTTATCTATGGGTTTTGGAGAATGGATAGGATCGGAAACTTTGTTTCTTCCCATGGTTTTGTAGTGAACACTGAAACACAAAAACAACACATGAATGGAAAAGAAATCAAAGTGAGTTCGTAAACACAAAAAATAAAATAAAGTGACATATGATAAAATAATGAATCACAAATGCATAAATAATGCTTTCAAGCACATAGGTGAATTTCACCAAATTCAACAAATGCATTTAAAAACTAAATCAATCCCAAAATGGAGGAATTGGTTTCAACTACAATTACTATCAACCTCAAAACATGAAGTAATTGGTTGTAACCATAACTACTATCAACCACAAGCAAGAGGGAACTTTATCAACTTCAAACTCTGAGGAATTGATTGTAATTACAACTACTATCAACTCAAGAATGAATGAATTCATTGCAATATCAACTACTATCAACCCCAAACAAGGATAAATTTATTGCCAACTCATTCATGCAATTATTTCAAGATAGATATCATGCATTCTCATCATTCAATTATTTTAATCAAATAAAATGTCAACATTTAACAAAGCAAGTCATGTGAACATATCATAAAAGAGAACAAAGTCTAGCATACTATGCTCCCCTTTGATAAGTGCTCTTCCTAAGATCATGATAGAATATTGTTCACAATGATATTCACACAATCACACATTCAAGCAATTTTAAAATAAATTCAACAAACTAAGCTTCACAAACTATGGGAGATACACCAAGATTTTCAATCTCTCTCATAATTCTTCTTAAATTGCTAGAATACCAAAATACTTATAAACAAAAGTGTGTGTGTGTCTGTGAATTTTGCTTCAAGCATATGTAGAGGAGTAATTTGATAATCAACATGTAAATCATATCCACATCTATTCATCTTAAGCTTTTCCATTAAGGTCAAACCGATTATCATCCAGAATTTTTGTTTTTAAGAGAATAGATTTCAACATAAGAGCATGTGTGTGCATGTGGCTCGCCATCCCATTTCTATTTTTCAACCCGAGCATTCATGATTTTCAACTATACTCCTTTAAGCCTTTTATTTTATTTTACGCTTGAATCAAAGTTTTTTTTTTATTGATTCTTTTTTTTTCAACACTTCTTTGATTTTTCTAACATAAACATATACGCTTCATGATGGCTTTCACTCATCATAATGGTGTAACATTTTCCTACATTGGGCGGCTGCACAACCAAAATGTGTAGCCTTTTTTATGAAGGTGCTCGTTGAGTTCTATGTAGTTGCCGAAGCAAAATGGATACTAACCATAAGTCATCTTTAATGTACTAGTCATGAGACTTCAAGGTGTATCCACAACTTACATATTATCAAACTCAACTTACTACATCAAAACATACAAGAGAAGCAAAGTGCATTTTTGAAAACCAAGTTTTATAGCTTATAAGCACATGATCTAAAAACAATACAAAGAGATTTACTTAAGATCATTACTTCTCAAGAGAGTAGCTTTCAAAGAATACAAAGCTCATATTTTTCAAGAATATACCACTCAATATTCAAAAAAACAATTCACACATCATGTATAAGATCTTTGTGAACAACATCACTAAGAAATCTTTAGTAAGCAAATGTCAATGAGAACCATACGAACACTATACTTAGTTCCTTAAAATGACATGCTTCATGATGTAGTGAAAATAATAAGTTGAGAGATGAAAAACCAAGAATGCAAGCATTAGATACCTTAGCAAGCAGTTTTCATCAAACGCAAAGTCTTCGCCCTTTTTATGATCTCTCTTGGCTTGTTTGTCCTCATGACATCAAGTTATTGGTGTGTCATCCCAAGAGAATAAAAACTTAACAATTCAACTCAAACACATATAAAAATGACTTTCTCTAAAAGTCTTAACATACAATCAACACCATATAGATTACAAAAATGAACTTCTCATGAAGTCAATCAATAGATTTCGACTATCATAACAAATATGTGAGATAGCTAAGTTCATGTCAAGTTATAGAGAAACAAAGCTAACTAGCTAAATCTCTCAACAACTTGACACTAATCTTAAACCTAACTCACATGTGTAACTTACACTAATGGTAAGAGCACTTACCCTTGACCCATTTGATCTTGGGTGTACTGACACAAAAATCATCATGATCATTCTTAACTTTGATGTTGAACCTATAATAAAGATTTTCAACAATTTGATCCATGAGAATATCATTGATACTCATCTCTACAACATCTTTAGCTTTGCAAGCTTTGTCAAGGTTCACACTATTATCAACCTTCTTCATCCAATTCTTTCTAACATGTTTTTTGGAATCATCATGCTTATCAACAAATAACGCCCTAGCATGCTTCAATTTAAGGTCAATCTTCTTATCTCTAGATGCATTTTCTATTTTGTAAAATTCAATATACTTATAACACATTGGTTTGATTGACCAACTGTATTACAAAAATGACAAATAGGAATAAAATGACCAACGGTATAACACCTTGTATCTATTTGATGACTTTGATCAATCTCCTTATCTATGGAAACTATACAATCATCTTCTAGCTTTATGAGAGAAGCTGTAAAAGCAACAAAGTTGCTAACATGCTCTTCTTCACTTGAGGACTCATCACTTGAGCTTTCCTCATTGCTAGAACTATCATCACTCCAAGTGGCCGCTATAGCTTTGCCTTTCTTGTCTTTCTTAGTCTTTCTCTCTTAGGACAATTAGAAGAAAAATGTCCAAGGCCTTGCCATACAAAGCATACAACCTTCTTTTTTTTCTTGGCTTGAGCATTCCTATCAATTCTTGGAGAGGATGACTTCTTGACTTCCTTTTCCTTAGAAAAGTTACCACTAGGCTTGGTGCATCTTCTTAGAAGCTTCTTAAACTTCCTAACCAATAAAGTCATTTCTTCATTCTCATCATCACTATCCTCTTCGATAGCCTTGAGAGCGATACCTTTGCTTTTGGCTTTCGGCTTCAAGCTCATTTCATATGTTTGTAGTGATCCAAGCAATTCATCGATGCTTAAGCAATCAACATCCTTGCTTTCTTTTATAGCTGAAACCTTGGCCCTGAATCTCTTTGGAAGAGTTCTTAAGATCTTCCAATTGAGACAATCTCTTGAGGTTGGCACACCAAGTGCTTGGCATTGACGAGAGCGTTTTTGTCGTTAGAAAATGTCCGTCAAAAATATTTATAAAGTCCTTAAGCAAAATGTTTAAACAAGTATAGTGACAAGCTAGGGCATTGTCCACAGGAAAAGGGAAATTAAATGGCTAAAGCTAGTTAACTAATACTACTAAACTAAACTAAAACAAAGCATTGAAAAATAAATATCAATGTTTGGGTTTTGAAAACTAACATCTAAAATGCAAAATATAATTATATTAATTAATCTAAAGTTAAACTATTAATTAGCAAGAATGCGGAGAGATAAGATAACGAGATGAGTGTGTGTGAAAAGTATATGATGAGAGATATGAGAGTTGATGCAATATAGACACAAATAGTGGGAGTTCTGCTTTTGAAGCCTGACTCGATTTAAATATAGGGCGTATCTTCATAGTTCGAGTTTCCGGGATTGCTTGGATTGGAATGCTCACAATCCACCCCTTTTTCCTAGCTGGGATATGTCGGATTGGAATGCTCACAACATACCCCTTCCAATTCAATTGAGCTTGGTTAAACAAATTAGGTGTAGATGGTTAAAAATATAATTTGGTATCTAATGTAAACCAAGAGTTGGAATGCCTACTTGGCTCATAAAGAAACCACAATTCAATCTCTACAAAGGGCTAGGAGTTGGAATGCCTACCCATTTTCAAAAAGATTTCAATTAAAGATTAGTTACTCTAATAAGTTCAATTAATCCACAAAAATCAAGAGTTGGAATGCCTACTTAATTCAAGGGATAATTAAACACAATTACGCAAATTGAATGGAACTATATTAATCAAGTCAAAAGGTGGAAATCCACAATCTAGGAATTAATTACATCAACCCCCAATTGGGTTTAATTACTCATGCTAAATACAAAATATAAACTAAGAGAAAAGGTTAAGAGAAGACCCATGTAAAGAATCCTCTTTCTTGAAGCTGGAATCCAATCTCCTAGTGGCCTTGAGTAGAAAAGGATGAAGATGATGTAAGAAGGTTAAGATTTGGTCGGGAAAGATTCCCAGATCTAGGGTTAGTAATTAGAGATATAAAAATGGAAGAAATTCGTGATTGGGAGAGGGTAGAGGTTTTGAAGTGTGGAAGAGAGGGTTTTCAATAAGAAAATCGTGTATTTATAGGCTTGGGAGGTTAGGGCATGATCTGGGCATGAAAGGACATCATTGCCTCTCTAAAAATTGCTTAAAACCGGTCATTTTTTATGCTAGAAAGTGTTGTGCACAGGTAAGGTACCCGTCCAGTACTCGTGCAGTACCCGTGCACTGCCGCGCAATAGTCACTAAAATGGCCAAAACTTTCTCTAGAAAATTTGGAATCGTAATCTGTAAAAACCGCTGGAAAGTAGACTCCCAGAGATTTCTAAATATATGTAATCCAAAATATGGTTCAATATTAGTAGAGAGATATGACCCTTCGAAGTTGGATGTGCTGTACAAACTTTTGTTTTTACAATTTCAGCCATTTTGTCACCAAATCTTTCTTTTTGCCTAATCTGCTCCCCGGTTGGACAAGTGCACGAGTTATGCATGGGTAAAGTATCTGTGCAATGCCCGTGCACTGAGATCTTCTTGATTTCAATCCTTCGGTGCACAGGTAATAGCACGGGTATCCTACCCATGCACTATGGCCTTCAAGAATCCCTTTTTGCACCACTTTGTCCTTCTTCGATTCCACTTCCTGAATCTTACCTAATGCCTACAATTATAACAAAAGAGCCATAAGACACATATAAAATCACACGAAAAAGAGAAAAAGGATAAGGATAAGAGGGCCAAAATATATAACAATTTTTGCTCGATCAGGCATTGGTTGGCAATGTTGAGAAGCTTAAATTAGAAGTCATCAAACTTATCTTCTTCACTCATACACAAATTTTCAAATTGCGATGTTGTTAGGGTTTTTTCCCTAAAGCTTGTAATTTGTAAATGTGAAATGAACATAAATAAAAGAAGTAGTTTATTCATTCAAATTGTTTCATACTTTTATATAAAATGTGTATTTAACATCCAAGATTGCCGGATGTAATTCAAACTAAGTATCTGATTGTCATATACAGATGGATTCATTTTGAAACAAACAATCTAAAGAGTCCATAGATAGCAAATAAAGCTGGGTACTTTATTTGTGGTTAATCTACAGCTGCGGTCCATTCCGTAATGTACGGTGATCTTATCCTGGATCATTCATATGGTGATATGAGAATGGAGGCACCTTATATGATGTGATCATATAGGACTGGGCCACGATCTATATGAATCTCTCAATAAGATCCGTTACATGATGAGATTCATATATATCGACAAATGATGGCTATAAATTGGTGATCTTAATCCTGAGTGTCTTATCAACTCCTTCAGGTTAGATAGTGTTTTTTGATATACCATGGGTGAGGTCGGAGTTGCATTCCCGATCAATTTGCTTCGTATGTTGGGATCGCGGTTTGGCTTGTGGCTGGGAAAGGTTTGTACACAATAGTGGAATCCACTCCTTCTTGCGAGAAGTAGATAGTTGTTCCCTTAAGGGTTGATTCAGGGCTTGAACAATATGAGCGCTCTCCTAATTCCATGAGGACTGTAGGATTTATTGTTCATTAGAGAATCAGTGGTACTTGATGGAAAAGATGTAATTAGAGGGGTATAACAGACATTATGACCCAGCTCTAATTATGAACTACTTGTGGAGGATTATACCATATGTAATAGCTATATCGATGGACACCGAAAGTTATTGGTTTGTGTAAAAACATCTACAGTTGAGAGAATGCAGCTTCAGTTTTTTAGTGGAATAACACCGAAGTTAATAATCATGAAATATTAATTAATGAGTTTAATTAATTATTTCTAAGGATTATTGGAGCTCGAAATACTGTGGGTCCATTAGGTCCCCTTGCTAGCCCGATTGATTAAGGTAACAAGGGTCACAGTTTTTTAATTGGATCGTCCAATTAATTGAGTTACGAAAGTAACACGTGTTTATTCGGGAATTAATTGAATAATGAGATTATTTAATTAATGAATGTTAATGATTATGTAATTAAATAATTAGATTATTTAATTATACGATTCGTTAGTTGGAGGGTGTTATACAAGTTGAATTTAAAAGGTTTAAATTCAAACCATTAATTATCTTTTATTAATTAAAGGATTAATTAATAAAGGTTATCAGTTAAAAGAATAAATGAATATAAGATATATATTTGTTTTTGAAAACTGATACATGCATAGAATTGAATAGATCAATTCGCTCGATTCAATTGCATTGAATGAATGAATTGCTTGAAATTAATAGAAGAGAATAAAATCAATTCGTTTGATTCAATTGTTTTTAAGTTCTCTCAATTGTATTGAATACAATTGGTTGCGTGAAACAAAAAGAAGAAATCAGAGAGGTGTGCTGCTAGAGAAAGAGAAAAAAATAATAATTTTTTCTTTGATTCATGGTGGCCGAATTCCACACCTAGAAAACACGAGTTGTTTTCGTGAGTTTCTTCTACCTCCACTTAAGTTCCTGAAACCCGTGACGCGCCCACACACTGTTGCCAATCGCGGGACATAGTCGGGAAGATCTTGTGGTTCAAATCAGGAAGCAGATCGGAAATGAAAGAAGGAGCCTTCAAATGCTGGTATGAAATAGTTTATTCTCCTTCTTATTGTTTTCGATTATTACTGTACAAATAGGTTTACTTGATGATTGCATAAAAAAAATTTAAAATACCATTCCGCTGCACAATCCAAAACCTGGAACCAACAAATGGTATCAGAGCCATTTTTGTACGGTATAATCGAATTCGATCGCTCCTGATTGCTTGTATGAATTTGTAGGCACTGTCTTTATGATTGTATGAATGTTTATAATTAAATTGTTTAATTTAAACATGGTTGATCGTAAATTTTTATGGTACATGGGTTTTAGGATTTTAGGATTTTAAATGTAATATTAATTCCGGGTTGTATTTTTTTTATGCTGTTATTTTATTTTTATTGATGTAAATTGATGAAGATGATGATCCGGTAGACATACCACGACAACACAATTTTAATAGATATGTTGCACAATAAATGGTGCGCATAACAATTTACACATGTCATGTTGCAGCTGTGCACAATTGTTGTGCATGTGTGTGCTGCGCACAATTGTTGTGTGTATGTGCAACATGTTGCAGCTATGCACAATTGTTGTGTATGTGTGTAGCAAGAGCGCGTGGAGTGCAGCAGTCAATCAAGTTTGGGCGAATTTTTTTTTTTGGAAAATCTCGGGCCTCCGAAAAGTGTTAGAGTAACACTTGGGCTTTAGGGATTTAATCCATGTGATGGATCCAATGAAATAAATCAAGTTGGACTTGATTTTGGGCCTGGAAGACACAAAAGATATTACAAATGGGTTTGAAGATTTTTGGAATTACAAGAAGACCTAGGAATGCCTTGGACATTATTGTAATTAGAAATTTTTTAAGTTAGATAAACCCATCGTACTCGGTCAATTCATGTATGCTTTTATTATGTTATAATTAAAGCATTGTCATGCATATACATATCATTTAGATTAGGTATGCCTACACATATATATGCTGATATGTCATACATGCATTATAGCCTTCTTTATTATGTGCTTAATTTTAATTTGATTAAAATGTGTAATTCACATAATTGGCTATAAGTTAATGAGATTAGTTTTTAGGAGTAAAAACTTGGTAATTCTCATTAATTACTAATCTATTTATTAAAGTGTTTAATTACTTAGATTAGTAGGATCCATTATAAATATTAGGTTTAATTCGATTAAGCACCTAATTATAATTGGACCCAATAATGTGTTTAGTTTTAATTGTTAAAACTTGGTAAATACAAATTTAATAATTCTAGTCTTAGTAAATAGTTTACATAGATTAGAATTATAATTAATAAACTAAATTTTTAAGAGTTGAAAATCATATTAGTTTATTAGTTATTGGAATAGGATTCTAATAATTTGAGTTTAATGCACTAGACGTTTAGATTGAAATTAGCCGTTTAATCTTGTTTAATATAGATGCATTAATAGAAAACCCTAATTATAAAATAGTGAGTGGGAGAGGGATATATGACATTATATTCCGCGGTCTCAATCATTAGTTCAACACCGTGAGATTCGAGTGGGGCCTCGTGACGGCTTTGCTTTCGTCCTCCCTAAGGAGGGTTTCCATAAGAATCAACACCAAGGTTGACTTCCTAACGGATAGGATTTCTGAGGGGATTTTGGGATTGACCGACCCTAAGGCGGCAATTCTCGAGTTAAGCTCATGAGATCTGAAATGATGGGTTACGCTCACAAGGTTTTAATTAAATTGGTTAATTAAAAACCTGACTATATAAACGATGGTTGAATGATATTGGAATAAGAGTTATTCTGGTATATCATTTGATTGAGAAGGTCTCGATCCAACATGCAAGAATTTGACCGACCCTAAGGCGGCACTTGCTTGTGGTATGTTAGATTGTCGTGGCATAGAAACATTGTTTTCTTAGGGTTGTTTTTGTTCATTAAACATTTTCATACATCATGTTTAATTTTATGCCGAACATTCGCAGATGTTTTGAATGTATGATTGAATGAATTCTTAATTTATGTTTTTTCAGCCATGTCATCTGCACTATTACAAATCCTTGCTAATGAAAAATTAATTGGTGATAACTACACTAAATGGAAATATAACATAAATGCAATCTTGGTCACTAAGGACCTAAAGTTTGTGCTTACGGAGGAATGTCCTCCAGAGCCTACTGCCGATGCCGCACGAACTGTTCGTGAGGCATATCAAAAATGGGTCTCATCAGATGAGAAAGCCCGAACATATCTGTTAGCTAGTATGACAGACGTGCTTGTCACTAAGCACGAAGCAATGGGTACTGAATTTGAAATAATGGAGTCATTGCAGGCTATGTTCGGGCAACCCTCTGAGCAAAAGCGGCACGAAGCTGTTCGCTCCGCAATGCTTGCTCTAATGAAGGAAGGCTCATCTGTTCGGGAACATGTCCTCAACATGATGTCCTATTTCAACACTGCAGAGATCAATGGCGGGGCCACTGATGAACCCAGTCAGGTGAGCATCATACTAACGACTCTTCCTAAGAGTTTCGATCAGTTCAAGAGTAACTATGAGATGAACAAGCTAAAGTTCAGTCTCACTCAGTTGCTCAATGAGCTCACTCTTTTGAGTCCTTGACTAAGGACAACAAAAGTAAGACCAGTGAGGCAAATGTTGCCGAACCATTTTTCTCTGGAAATAAAAAGAGGAAGAGGTCAGCTGGGAAGGCAAAGGGTAAGCCCAAGCCCAAGAAAGCCCAAGGCAAGAAAAAAGGCTCCTCCACTAACCAAGGCAAAGGAAAATGTTTCCATTGCGAAAAGGTTAGACACTGGAAGAGGAACTGTCCTCAGTATCTGGAGGAGGTTGCAAAGAAGAAAAAAATGAAAGGTAAATATGATTTACTTGTTCTTGAGTCATGTTTAGTGAAAAATGATTCTTCACCCTGGATAGTTGATTCGGGGGCAACTAACCATGTATGTTCTTCTATGCAGTGGACTGATTCTTGGACACAGCTTGAGGAGGGAGCCTTCTCTATGCGTGTTGGGTCGGGGGATGTCGTGTCAGCAAGAGCAGTGGGTGTAGTTAGACTACATTTTGGAAATTGTTTTATTGTTTTGAACAATGTGTTTTTTATTCCTGGATTCACAAGAATTTGATTTCTGTTTCAAAGTTATTGGAACAATTATATTCTGTTTCTTTTAATAATAAGTCTATTATTATTACAAAGAATGGTTTGAATATATGTTCAGGATTAAACGAAAACAATTTGTATGTTTTAAGGCCGTTAATACATACAACACTGCTCAATGCTGAAATGTTTAAAGTTGAAAAACCAAAAATGAAACGACAAAAGATTTCTCCAGAAAACGAATCGTATCTGTGGCATCTAAGACTTGGCCACATTAACCTTGACAGGATAGATAGACTAGTTAAAAGCGGACCTTTAAGTGAGTTAAAGGTTGGCACCTTACCTGTCTGTGAATCCTGTCTAGAAGGTAAAATGACCAAGAGACCTTTTACTGGAAAAGGGCTTAGAGCTAAAGAACCACTAGAGCTTATACATTCAGACGTCTGTGGACCGATGAATGTTAAAGCAAGGGGTGGCAATGAGTATTATGTCACTTTTATAGATGCCTACTCTAGATACGGATATGTCTACCTAATGCAATGGAAGTGTGAAACTTTTGAAAAGTTCAAAGAGTTCCGAGCTGAAGTTGAGAATCAGTTAGGAAAGACTATCAAGTCTCTACGATCGGATCATGGAGGTGAGTACCTTGACCAAGAGTTTGAAGACTTTATGGTAGAGCATGTGATAATGTCCCAACTCACAGCTCCTGGAACACCACAACAGAATGGTGTCGTGGAGAGGAGAAATAGAACCCTTATGGAAATGGTGAGATCTATGATTAGTTTCTCATCATTACCAAATTCCTTTTGGGGATATGCGTTACAAACTGCGGCTTACATTTTGAATGTAGTCCCATCCAAATCTGTTCCTAAGACCCCCTTAGAGTTATGGAATGGTCGTAAAGCTAGTTTACGACATTTCCGCATATGTGGGTGTCCAGCACACGTGCTGAAGAACAGAAGTGGAAAGCTAGACCCCAAGTCTGTAGTCTGCTTGTTTGTGGGATATTCCAAGGAGACCAGAGGTGGATACTTCTATAGTCCTGAAGAGAACAAAGTATTTGTATCGACAAATGCAACATTTCTTGAGGATAACTATATTAGTGATCATAAACCTTGTAGCAAGATTGTATTGAATGAAATGGAGCCTGGTACGACTAGTGCTCAGTCAACAAGAGTTGTTGATCCATTGACATCTGATAGTCGAATGATTCCTAGTCAGAATATACTACCACCTAGACGCAGTGGGAGGGTTGTGAGACAACCTGAACGCTATTTGGGTATAGGTGAGGGACGAGATGTCATTTCTATAGGTAATGTGGATGATCCATTGACATTTAAGAATGCAATAGGAAGATCCTGACAAAGAGGAATGGCTTAAAGCTATGAATCTCGAGATGGAGTCCATGTACTCTAACTCAGTCTGGGAAATGTAGACTTACCGGATGAGGTAAAACCCATAGGGTGTAGGTGGATCTACAAGAGAAAGAGAGGAGTAGACGGGAAGGTAGAGACCTTCAAGGCAAGGCTGGTGGCTAAGGGTTATACCCAGAAAGAGGGGGTCGATTATGAAGAGACCTTCTCGCCAGTAGCCATGTTTAAGTCTATTAGGATTCTCTTATCCATTGCTGCCTATTTTTATTATGAAATTTGGCAAATGGATGTCAAGACTGCATTCTTGAATGGCAATCTTGATGAAAGCATCTACATGATGCAACCAGAGGGATTCGTGTCTCCAGATCAAGAGCAAAAGGTTTGCAAGTTGCAAAGGTCCATTTATGGACTAAAGCAAGCATCTAGATCTTGTAACATAAGGTTTGATGATGTGATCAAAACCTATGGCTTCGAGCAAAATGTTGATGAGCCTTGTGTCTACAAGCGCATCATTGACAAGAAAGTAGTTTTCTTAGTCCTATATGTATATGATATCCTACTCATTGGGAATGATGTAGGGGTATTATCGGAAGTAAAGGGATGGCTGGCTAGCCAATTCCAAATGAAAGATTTGGGAGATGTGAGTTATGTTCCAGGGATAGTAAGAACAAACTCCTAACATTGTCTCAGGCATCGTATATCGACAAGATTCTTATACGATTTTCGATGCAGAACTCCAAGAAAGGTAATTTACCTTCTAGGCATGGAGTTCACTTGTCTAAGGAACAGTGTCCTAAGACACCTCAAGAAGTTGAGGATATGAGACGTGTTCCCTATGCGTCTGCGGTAGGCAGTCTCATGTATGCTATGTTATGCACGAGACCTGATATCTGCTTCGCAGTGGGAGTAGCCAGCAGATACCAGTCAAACCCATGATTAGATCATTGGATTGCTGTCAAGACTATTCTCAAGTATCTTCGGAGAACGAGAAACTATATGCTAGTGTATTCTGGACAGGATTTGATCCCGTTATGATACACATATTCTGATTTTCAGTCAGACATGGATTCTAGGAAATCCACGTCTGGATCTGTATTCACCCTTGGTGGTGGAGCCATTGTCTGGAGGAGTGTTAAGCAATCTTGTATTGCTGACTCCACCATGGAAGCCGAATATGTAGCCGCTTGTGAAGTTGCTAAAGAGGCTGTTTGGCTCCGAAAATTCTTGAGTGATCTGGAAGTTGTTCCAGATCTGGATAAGCCCATCACACTTTATTGTGATAACAGCGGTGCTGTGGCTAACTCCAAAGAACCAAGAAGCCATAAGAGATGGAAGCATATAAAGAGGAAATATCATCTAATCCAAGAGATAGTGCAGAGAAGAGATGTGACTGTAACCAAGATAGTGTTAGGATTATACTCAATGGCAAGAGTGTAATATTGTAATTGACAATCTTCTCATATTAATAAAGTGAATTCTGATTCTTACAATTACTTATAGCATTTATTATTATAATTGTCAAGGTAAATAATCATAAGGTCAAAAGACTATGAGACATGAAGAATTGTTCATACATCTGGATATGTATGAGGTAGACACAATTCTTTAGTTAGTCTTGAATAACGTTCACAACTTAAGTTAAAGGTTGGGCACCTCTATCTTGTTAAAGTTGTAGAATTCTTTTACTAGCATTTGAGTGGGATCAAATGAATATGATGAGTCTAAAATCATCGAAAGGTTTTCGAGTAAAAGAATCTAGTGCACTAGGTGCATTGAACTGGATCACAATGAAATACTTTATCTAGAACCGTCACTAGATTTAAGTCTTTTCATTAAAGAGGACAATCGGAGAGTCTATCTTAATCCTGAGATAAATGATGGACTTATGGTTGCAAGTGTTATCATTAGAGCTATCAATGAGTACGATTATATAGCATAGTCTATCCTCGATAGTTTGGTGGTATACATTTGTTAATCGATAGAGGACTTCATTTATAGATATGGACATCGTGGCTCCATTTATTAAATGAGAGTATAATATCATCATATGGATGTTTTGAGGTATTGGATATTAAATCTCAACGTTGAGTTTTCAATAATGATTATTGAAAACATGGCTTCTGGACAAGTCAAAGTATCCAAGTTCGAAATGTGGTCATATGAGGAAATATGGTAACTTGGAGAGCTATAGGCGGTCTATGAGCTCTTGACGATTACTGATATTATTCACGAGGATACACCATCTCCTATAAGATTGTCTAGGGTATGAATGAGAAACATCTCCTTATTCTATCTTTATTTAAGAGTTCAATTTTAGCTCTTTAGTGGAATGAGTTAAAATTAATAGATTGGACCTAAGTGAATCATTTGTTGATTGTGATTAGGTTGTGTCTATTGAAGCTTAAATTTAGATAGCCTGCCAAGATCCCCAATCCATACGTAATTGCATGGATCACTTGATATATTCTACGGGGCCGATTTAAGGGTCTATCTAGAATTGTTTTTAATATATCAAGAATATAATATGTCTATTATTTAATTAATGGGCTGCACTATTATATTAATATATTAAAAGGAGACATGTGGGCTTGTTTCTTTTAGTAAGAATGGGTCTGGTTCACATATGGGCTTTTATTTCAAGTCCAATGGATTAAATGAAATAAGAAAATAATATATGGCCCATTTATATAAGTGGGGCGGCAAGGTGTATATATTAACCTAATATATTATTTTGTTTCATTGTTTTAATTAAATAAGAATTAGTTAATTTATTAATTAATTGTTTAATTAAGAAACAAATCTTTTTCTAATCAGGAAATTTATTTCCTAAAATTATACTATTGGTAGTAGTATATTAAAAGTAAAAGACTTGTTTGATAAGAAAATAAATAATTAATTTTATTTATTTAATCAAATAAGAAGTCTTTTTATTTAGTCAATAAAAGAATAAAAATATCTATGAGTTGGATTAGGTTTTGAAGTCTAAAGGTTGATGGAAATTATGGTGCAACACAAACGCTTTTTGGTATGTGATTTGCGGCAACCCTAGTCCATTTAGAGGAAGATTTCGGCAATCCTAAATAGAAGAGGAAGCAAAATTTCGGCCACCTATATAATACCACATATAGAATTCGGCCACCATAGTTGATTGAATGATTCAATTTTTCTTCTTCTTCTCAATTCATAGAAAAGGATAATTTTTATTCTACTAAACATAAAAGAGAGAAGATATTATTCTTTGATAGTACACTGATTGCTTGTTCATCAATAAGCTTGTGTGTACAACATCGAATTAGGTTCACGCGAGTTTCGATCATTAGATTGAGAACTCAAAAGTGACCGGAATAATTTTTGTCTTCTTTTGATTGTTTTGTGACTAACAAAAGAAAAAGAAAACTTTTTTCATCCATTCTCAGGTTTGCAATTCAAAGAAAAAGGGAGACCACGCTCTTAGGTGATTCACGTACGTGTTCGGATTGGAAGATCTCGCAGGTACTGTTCACGCGGGTACTGTTCATGGGCATCGGAAAAGATTTTGCGGATTACCAATCGACGTAAGTTAATCGGATCACGCGTCAAGAGGTATTTAACTCTAACCGTATATATTTGAGTTTAATTAATTAAAAGGTTAAGGTTCAACTTTGAGAAAAATTTTAATACCATACGAAATCTATTTTTCGTTTCTTCCGCTGCGTTTTATATCGATTTTTCCCTACAATTGGTATCAGAGCCTTGGTTGTACCTTTTAATTGATTAACGTATACATACGTGAATCTATTTCTTTTTTATTGTGATTATACATGTTTTAGAAAGAGATGGCACTCTAGATATTCGCATATATAATTACATGTTGAATGTATGGATTTATATATGTTTTATAAAGTGAATTGTTATTGCTCGATTTTGGTCCTAGAATTTCAATGTAATTTTTGTTTCGGATTTGTAACAAGAAGGGTGGTCTATTATAGCCATAATTCCTTCTTGGTAGTTGCTAGGGTTTTATTTTTTTTTTGTTTTGTATGTAAAATAAGTGCAGTATTTTTTTTGTAATCACGTGCAGTATTTTTTTTTTGTAAATCTTACTGCAGTAAAATAAAAAAAATAAAAAAAATTTGCTGCAGTAATTTATTCGTAATATGATGTAATGTATTCGAGTATTGAAAATTCGAAGACACGAAGAAAAACGAAGCAACCGGAACCGAGAACGAGCACCGTGCGCACCCTAGGACTGGATTAGGCTGCGCATGGCAAGCCCAATCCTTGGTGGGCTGCGCACGGCAGCCTTGTGTGGCCTTATGGGCTACGCAAGGCAGCCCCTTTGTGGGGTTGTGGGCTGTGCACGTCCATGGGAGGAGGCCGAGGGATGAGCGTATGGTTGATGGCCACCTGAAGATCTTGTATTCTTAACAATTGTAATTTACTTGCTTTTCTAGGATGGGCCAAAATTGTTGCTATTTAATTTTTGCTTAAATATTACAATATTTGTTGTTGTATGATAACATGAAATTTTAGAATAGGAGTGCCACTCATATATCTCTTTTGGTATGAACATGCATTGAATGATTTAGATATCTAATTGGCATCTAGATAACTTGGTAAAAATCATTCTTTGGGATTTAATCACACGCCTTAAATAATTGAGTGGGAGAAGGTGTGCAAGAACGCCTATGGCCTCCAAGATTAGTTGAGTTTTATTATTTTTGGTAATCCCCCCAAGGGGCATCCATAAATGGAATTTAACAATATACTTCCTTACAAGGATAGACTAGACAATTGACTTAAACGAAATCTACTCCCCAAGGAGGGATTTTCGTAAGAGAAAATTGAGGGTCGATATCTTGGTAACACACTCAATGTAATTTTATTAATATCCTCCCAAGAGTTCTTGTTAATAAAAATTACAAGGCTAAAATTAAAAACGCTGGTTGTTATATTAACAATTAGGTGGGACCTAGTCTAACTAGTAAATAGTGCAAACTCCCAAAAGAGGCGTAATATTTATGGGTGTTGGATCACCGTTGAATTTTTATTATTGAATTATTTATTTTAATTCAAGATAAATTTTTAAAAGTGCTATTATCATGATTATTTACTTATATATGTTTTTGTTTTAATCAGAAATCATGACCCCATCACTTATGAAAATCCTGAAAGATAACACCTTAACTGGAGATAACTACGTAACATGGAAAAGGAAAATTGGGTTGTTGCTGCAAAGTGAAAAACATAAGTTTGTTCTGACCACTCCTAAACCACCCCTTCCTAATAATGAATCTAATGTGATGCAAAGAGATGAGTATGAGCAGTGGAAGACTTTCTGATGATATGGCAAAATGTTACATTATGGCCACTGTCTCCGACGTGTTGCAACAGCAACATGAAGGAATGGAGTCCGCTGCTGATATAATGATGTCTCTAGAGGAAATGTTTGCTATGAGGTCTAGGACGACTAAGAGAGAGGCAGTGACTGCTTTTATGAATCTTAGGATGAAACCTGGACAATCTGTGAAAGATCACATGATGAAAGTCATAGCACATCTCAATATTGCTGAACTAAATAGTGCTGAGATTGATGGTGAGACCAAAATTGATATGGTAGTTAACTCACTGTCAGATTCCTTTGATCAGTTCAAGTTGGACTACACCTTGAACAAAAAGGAATACACCTTGCAGGGCCTGATGCAAGATGTTTAAAGCACTGAAAAGATCCTTGTGAAATACAAAGGTCAAGAGATTCATTTGGTTGGTAAAGTTGCTACTGTTAAGACCCGTAAGAAGGTCAAGAAACAACAGACGAAAAAGCAACTTGGGCCTACCAAGAAGGAAACCAAGAAAGTAACCAAGATCAAAGGGAAATGCTTCCTTTGTGGTGAAAAGGGACATTGGAAAAGAGATTGCCCAAAGTCCCAGAAAAAGAAGGAAGAAGGTAATGTTAATTATATAGAAACATGTTTTCTGCCAGATTCTACTGATTCTTGGATTATAGACTCTGGAGCCACCAATCATGTTTGTTATTCCTTGCAGGGGTTTCAGGAAAAGAGAAGGTTGAATGAAGATGAAGTCAATTTGCGCTTGGGCAACGGAACGTTAGTGTCTGCAAGTGCAGTGGGAGATATTAGAGTTATTTTAGATTCTAGTAGGCATTTAGATTTAATAGACGTTTATTATGTACCTCAATTCAAGAGGAATTTAATTTCAGTTTCTTGTTTAAATAAGTTTGGATATTCGGTTACTTTTAATAAAACTTTTATTATTAGTAAGAATGACAAAGTTGTTTGCAAAGTTACATTGGAAAACGGTTTATTCTTTTTGCATAGAAATATCTCTCACTCGTTAGACACAGAAATAACGGAACCTAATCATAAAAGAGTAAAATTATCAAAAGATGAAACCTATCTTTGGCATTTACGCCTATGTCACATTAACCTTAATAGGATTAAAAGATTGGTATGTGACGGACCTTTAAGTGACTTAAAGGTTGATGATCTACCAACTTGTGAATCTTGTTTGGAAGGTAAAATGACCAAAAGGCCGTTCAATACCAAAGGTGCAAGAGCCACTGAATGTTTAGGACTAGTACACACTGATGTATGTGGTCCTATGAGCATTCAAGCTAGAGGTGGATATGAGTACTTCATCACCTTCACGATCATTACTCAAGATTTGGTTATGTGTATCTCATGAGACATAAATCGGATGCATTTGATATGTTCAAAGCATTCAAAGCTGAAGTAGAAAATCAGCTTGAGAAACATATAAAAATCTTGAGATCTGATCGTGGTGGAGAATATCTATCTGGAGAGTTTCAGCAATATTTTATTGATAATGGGATAGTTTCTCAGCTTTCTGCACCAGGTACACCTCAACAAAATGGGGTAGCAGAAAGAAGAAATAGGACTCTTTTAGAGATGGTTAGATCAATGTTGAGTTATTCAACACTTCCTATTTCTTTTTGGGGATATGCTCTACAAACACCAATATATATTCTAAACGATGTACCATTTAAATCTGTCCCTAAAACCCCACATGAATTGTGGACTGGGCGAAAGCCTAGTTTACAACACATGAGGATATTTGGTTGTCCTGCACATGTGTTGAAAGGAAAGACAGAAAAGATGGAGTCCCGTTCGGAAACATGTATATTTGTGGGGTATCCAAAAGGAACTAAAGGATATTATTTCTATAGTCCTTCTGATCTAAAAGTATTTGTTTCAACAAATGCTTCATTTCTAGAAAAGGACTATATGAATAATTTTGTGCCCAAAAGTAGAATTGTCATGAATGAGATGTCAGGAGATACAATTCCACAAGAGGTTTCACAACCCAGCCCAATTGTAAGTTCCACTCTAACACAAGATCAACAACCTACCATTTCTCGTCGTAGTGGAAGGGTTAGAACACAACCCGAAAGATACATCGGTCTAGGAGAATCTGTTGAGAATCTCCCGGACGACGATGATCCCTACACGTACAAGGAAGCTATAGAGGATGTTGATTGTCGTCATTAGCAAAAGGCAATGCAATTCGAGATTGAATCGATGTTCAATAACAAAGTCTGGTCCCTTGTAGACTTGCCTAAAGGGATAAAACCCATTGGGTGCAAGTGGGTATACAAGAGGAAAAAAGGTATGGATGGTAAGGTGGAAACCTTTAAAGCTAGACTAGTAGCTACAGGTTATACACAGAAAGAAGGTATCGATTACGAGGAAACCTTCTCACCCGTGGCTATGCTTAAATCCACTAGGATACTCTTATCCATTGCAGCATCTCTAGACTTAGAGATTTGGCAAATGGACGTCAAGACAGCTTTCCTTAATGGAAGTCTTGACGAGAGCATCTACATGATGCAACCAGAGGGATTCATTGAAAAAGGCCAAGAAGAAAGAGTATGCAAGTTGCAAAAGTCCATATATGGACTAAAGCAAGCATCCAGATCCTGGAACATAAGGTTCGATCAAACTGTAAAGGGTTTTGGATTTATTCAAAACCCTGACGAACCTTGTGTATACAAGAGGATCAAAGGCGACAAGTTGGTTTTCCTCATTCTTTATGTTGATGATATACAACTCATTGGAAACGATGTAGGTGTATTGACATCAGTGAAAGAATGGTTAGGAAAACAATTTATTATGAAGGACTTAGGAGAAGCAAGTTATATTCTTGGTATCCAAGTAATAAGGGATAGAAAGAATAGAACGATTGCATTATCCCAAGCTTCATACATTGATAAAATCTTGTCTAGATTCACCATGCAAGATTCCAAGAAAGGTATGTTACCTTTTAGACATGGAATCAAACTTTCTAAGGGTCAAACACCTAAGAATGTGCATGAAGAGCAATTCATGAGTAGAGTTCCATATGCCTCGGTAGTTGGAAGTCTCATGTATGCAATGCTCTGTACTAGACCAGATATTTGTTTTGCTGTTGGCATAGTTAGCAGGTTTCAATCGAAACCTGGTCCTGATCATTGGACTGCAGTCAAGCATATTTTCAAGTATCTCAAGAGAACTAGAGATTATATGCTTGTATACTCTGGAGGGGATTTAATTCCCGTTGGGTATACAGATTCTGATTTCCAATCAGATTCTGACTCCAGAAAATCCACATCAGGATCTGTGTTTACCATTGGAGGAGGAGCAGTCATATGGAAGAGGATCAAGCAATCTTGTATTGCTGATTCCACCATGGAAGCTGAGTATGTTGCTGCATGCGAAGCTGCCAAAGAGGCTGTTTGGCTCCGCCAATTCTTGATTGACTTAGAAGTGGTTCCTAGTGCGAATAAGCAGATCACTATACACTGTGACAATAGTGATGCAGTGGCTAATTCGAAAGAACCAAGAAGTCATAAGAGAGGTAAACACATTGAAAGGAAGTATCACCTTTTGAGGGAAATTGTTCATAGGGGAGACGTGACGATCACCAAAATCGCGTCAGTAGAAAATCTAGCGGATCTTTTCACAAAGGCTCTACCTCAAAAGAGCTTTGATGGACATCTAGAGAACATGGGAATGAGAGATATGACACACTTGCTATAGAGCAAGTGGGAGATTGTTAGGATTATGCTCAATGGCAAGAGTGTAATATTGTAATTGACAATCTTCTCATATTAATAAAGTGAATTCTGATTCTTACAATTACTTATAGCATTTATTATTATAATTGTCAAGGTAAATAATCATAAGGTCAAAAGACTATGAGACATGAAGAATTGTTCATACATCCGGATATGTATGAGGTAGACACAATTCTTTAGTTAGTCTTGAATAACGTTCACAACTGAAGTTAAAGGTTGGGCACCTCTATCTTGTTAAAGTTGTAGAATTCTTTTACTAGCATTTGAGTGGGATCAAATGAATACGATGAGTCTAAAATCATCGAAAGGTTTTCGAGTAAAAGAATCTAGTGCACTAGGTGCATTGAACTGGATCATAATGAAATACTTTATCTAGAACCGTCACTAGATATAAGTCTTTTCATTAAAAAGGACAATCGGAGAGTCTATCTTAATCCTGAGATAAATGATGGACTTATGGTTGCAAGTGTTATCATTAGAGCTATCAATGAGTACGATTATATAGCATAGTCTATCCTCGATAGTTTGGTGGTATACATTTGTTAATCGATAGAGGACTTCATTTATAGATATGGACATCGTGGCTCCATTTATTAAATGAGAGTATAATATCATCATATGGATGTTTTGAGGTATTGGATATTAAATCTCAACGTTGAGTTTTCAATAATGATTATTGAAAACATGGCTTCTGGACAAGTCAAAGTATCTAAGTGCGAAATGTGGTCATATGAGGAAATATGGTAACTTGGAGAGCTATAGGCGGTCTATGAGCTCTTGGCGATTACTGATATTATTCACGAGGATAAACCATCTCCTATAAGATTGTCTAGGGTATGAATGAGAAACATCTCCTTATTCTATCTTTATTTAAGAGTTCAATTTTAGCTCTTTAGTGGAATGAGTTAAAATTAATAGATCGGACCTAAGTGAATCATTTGTTGATTGTGATTAGGTTGTGTCTATTGAAGCTTAAATTTAGATAGCCCGCCAAGATCCCCAATCCATACGTATTTGCATGGATCATTTGATATATTCTACCGGGCCGATTTAAGGGTCCATCTAGAATTGTTTTTAATATATCAAGAATATAATATGTCTATTATTTAATTAATGGGCTGCACTATTATATTAATATATTAAAAGGAGACATGTGGGCTTGTTTCTTTTAGTAAGAATGGGTCTGTCTGGTTCACATGTGAGCTTTTATTTAAAGTCCAATGGATTAAATGAAATAAGAAAATAATATATGGCCCATTTATATAAGTGTGGCGGCAAGGTGTATATATTAACCTAATATATTATTTTGTTTCATTGTTTTAATTAAATAAGAATTAGTTAATTTATTAATTAATTGTTTAATTAAGAAACAAATCTTTTTCTGATCAGGAAATTTATTTCCTAAAGTTATACTATTGGTAGTAGTATATTAAAAGTAAAAGACTTGTTTGATAAGAAAATAAATAAATAATTTTATTTATTTAATCAAATAAGAAGTCTTTTTATTTAGTCAATAAAAGAATAAAAATATCTATGAGTTGGATTAGGTTTTGAAGTCTAAAGGTTGATGGAAATTATGGTGCAACACAAACTCTTTTTGGTATGTGATTTGCGGCAACCCTATTCCATTTAGAGGAAGATTTCGGCAATCCTAAATAGAAGAGGAAGCAAAATTTCGGCCACCTATATAATACCACATACAGAATTCGGCCATGATAGTTGATTGAATGATTCAATTTTTCTTCTTCTTCTCAATTCATAGAAAAGGATAATTTTTATTCTACTAAATATAAAAGAGAGAAGAGATTATTCTTTGATAGTACACTGATTGCTTGTTCATCAATAAGCTTGTGTGTACAACATCGAATTAGGTTCACGCGAGTTTCGATCATTAGATTGAGAACTCAAAAGTGACCGGAATAATTTTTGTCTTCTTTTGATTGTTTTGTGACTAACAAAAGAAAAATAAAGCTTTGTTCATCCATTCTCAGGTTTGCAATTCAAAGAAAAAGGGAGACCACACTCCTAGGTGATTCACGTTCGTGTTCTGATTGGAAGATCTCGCGGTACTGTTCACGATCACTGTTCACGGGGGGGGGGGGGGGGGGGGGGGGGGGGGGGGTACTGTTCATGCGGGTACTGTTCACGATCACTATTAGCACGGTGCTGTTCACAATCACTGTTCACGCGGGTACTGTTCACGGGCATCGGAAAAGATTTTGTGGATTACCAATCGACGTAAGTCAATCGGATCACGTGTCAAGAGGTATTTAACTCTAACCGTATATATTTGAGTTTAATTAATTAAAAGGTTAAGGTTCTACTTTGAGAAAAATTTTAAAACCAGACGAAATCTATTTTTCGTTTCTTCTGCTGAGTTTTATATCGATTTTTCCCTACAGATAGCGTCACAGGACAATCATGCTGATCCATTTACGAAGACCTTACAGGCTAAAGTGTTTACAGGTCACCTAGAGGGTCTAGGTTTACAAGACATGTCTCACATGCTTTAGTGCAAGTGGGAGATTGTTAGGGTTTTTGCCCTAAAGCTTGTAATTTGTAAATGTGAAATGAACATAAATAAAGGAAGTAGTTTATTCATTCAAATTGTTTCATACTTTTATATAACATGTGTATTTAACATCCAAGATTGCCGGATGTAATTCAAACTGAGTATCTGAGTGTCATATACGGATGGATTCATTTTGAAACAAGCAATCTAAAGAGTCCGTAGATAGTAAATAAAGCTGGGTACTTTATTTGTGGTTAATCTACAGCTGCGGTCCATTCCGTAATGTACGGTGATCTTATCCTAGATCATTCATATGGTGATATGAGAATGGATGCACCTTATATGATGTGATCATATAGGACTGGGCCACGATCTATATGAATCTCTCAATAAGATCCGTTACATGATGAGATTCATATATATCGACAAATGATGGCTATAAATTGGTGATCTTAACCCTGAGTGTCTTATCAACTCCTTCAGGTTAGATCGTGTTTTTTGATGTACCATGGGTGAGGTCGGAGTTGCATTCCCGATCAATATGCTCCATATGTTGGGATCACGGTTTGGCTTGTGGCTGGGAAGGTTTGTACACAATAGTGGAATCCACTCCTTCTTGCGAGAAGTAGATAGTAGTTCCCTTAAGGGTTGATTCGGGGCTTGAACAATATGAGTGCTCTCCTAATTCCGTGAGGAATGTAGGATTTATTGTTCATTAGAGAATCAGTGGTACTTAATGGAAAAGATGTAATTAGAGGGGTATAACGGACATTATGACCCAGCTCTAATTATGAACTACTTATGGAGGATTATACCATATGTAATAGCTATATCGATGGACACCGAAAGTTATTGGTTTGTGTAAAAACATCTACAGTTGAGAGAATGCAGCTTCAGTTTTTTAGTGGAATAACACCGAAGTTAATAATCATAAAATATTAATTAAAGAGTTTAATTAATTATTTCTAAGGATTATTGGAGCTCGAAATACTGTGGGTCCATTAAGTCCCCTTGCTAGCCCGATTGATTAAGGTAACAAGGGTCACGGTTTTTTAATTGGATCGTCCAATTAATTGAGTTACGAAAGTAACACGTGTTTATTCGGGAATTAATTGAATAATGAGATTATTTAATTAATGAATATTAATGATTATGTAATTAAATAATTAGATTATTTAATTATACGATTCGTTAGTTGGAGGGTGTTATACAAGTTGAATTTAAAAGGTTTAAATTCAAACCATTAATTATCTTTTATTAATTAAAGGATTAATTAATAAAGGTTATCAGTTAAAAGAATAAATGAATATAAGATATATATTTGTTTTTGAAAACTGATACACGCATAGAATTGAATAGATAATTCTCTCGATTCAATTGCATTGAATGAATTAATTGCTTGAAATTAATAGAAGAGAATAAAATCAATTCGTTTGATTCAATTGTTTTTAAGTTCTCTCAATTGTATTGAATACAATTGGTTGCATGAAACAAAAAGAAGAAATCAGAGAGGTGTGCTGCTAGAGAAAGAGAAAAAATAATAATAATAATAATAATTTTTTCTTTGATTCATGGTGGCCGAATTCCACACCTAGAAAACAAGAGTTGTTTTCGTGAGTTTCTTCTACCTCCACTTAAGTTTTTGAAACCTGTGACGCGCCCACACGCTGTTGCCAATCGCGGGACATAGCCGGGAAGATCTTGTGGTTCAAATCAGGAAGCAGATCGGAAAAGAAAGAAGGAGCCTTCAAACGCTGGTATGAAATAGTTTCTTCTCCTTCTTATTGTTTTCGATTATTACTGTACAAATAGGTTTACTTGATGATTGCATAAAAAATTTTAAAATACCATTCCGCTGCGCAATCCAAAACCTGGAACCAACAGATGTAAGCATTTGAAGCCATGATTTCCTTACCGCCAAAGTTCCCTCATTGGTAACTTGTAAGCATCCCATGCTTTCTTGGCGGATCAAGATTTTGTATGTAGGAGAATTGATGCCCATCCACTCCTCTAAAAATGGCTTTCAAGGCTCGGTGATGGCATTTGGCCATATCAAAATCATTAACCGTCTACTCACTCCTTGGTTTGGAAATTTCAGAGCCATCTTCCAATGTCTTCCTTGGAGGTGTGTAACCTTCTTCCACAACTATCCATGCTCTCTCATCAATATAGTGGATATATGCTTTCATCCTTAACTTCCAAAACCCATAATTATGTCTTTTAAGCAATGAAGGTCTCGAATTTGAAGCACCCTCGGCCATTACATCCTCTTAAACCAACATAGCTTCAAAGCTTTGCAAATCACAGTGAGTGTATCCCTAGATCTCACTAAGTGTCGTCTAGTGACTTGTTTTGATACCAATTGAAAATACAAACACGGTTAATTTGCCTAAAGCTAACCTAGAGGGGGGGGGGGGGGGGGGGGGGGGTGAAAAGGTTTTTATACCTTTTTCAATCCTTTGAAACAAACACAAGTTTGTCCCTCAAGATAGCTTGTATCACAATCTAATAAGCACATATAGACCGTTGATGAATATATTCAAAGCATTAAAGCTTACAATGTCTATATCATACAATAGAAGAAATACTACAAAAACATAAACTAATAATCAATTGTTCTTACAATTGTAAAACAACACATATACATAAATCAAAGAGTTAATGATAGAGATATGTGACACATGATTTTTACGTGGTAAAACCTCCTAAGAGGAAACATCCACAGGTTGATACCACAACCACCGGCATACCAACTTTCACTGGTAAGATAAAAGTACACCCTCATAAGTGACCAATCCACATGATACACTCCCTATTGGATATCCCTTCAATCCTACCCACATGAAAGTGTTTCCTACTCTCTACCTATAGCACATCACATGACACTAGAGTGCAACTCCTTATCTAAGACACTCTACATGCCTCTAGGAAGATTTTCTTACTTGACTATCTAGATCCTCATGATCCTAGCCAAGACTTCCTTACTTTACTATCTAGATCCTCATGATCCCAGCCAAGACTTCATTGCTTGACTATCTAGATCCTCATGATCCCAACCAAGTCTCCCTTGCTTGACTATCTAGATCCTCATGATCCTAGCCAAGACTTCCGTGCTCAATATGAAACTCCACACTCCGAATGAGACTTCCTACCTTTTGCAAGGAAAACGATCTAAGTGTAATGCAAATGATGCAAACACATACAACATAGAATATGTTATCAATATATCATATGGAAACTAGAATTAAACAATAAGCACACAATGTATGATTTTTCTAGTTTACAATCCTAAAATCATGTCATCACACAAATGATGCATGTACATATGAAATGCATGAATCAATTACACTTTATGAGAAACTAGACATAGTCATCAAAATGCACAAATCAAAATAGTCTAGATCTTATAACAAGAACAAACAACCTAGAACATGTGAAACACCTAACACAAATTAAAGATCTAGATTTTTATTCAAACAACTAAAATATGCTAGAATCAATTAATATGTTAAATACAAAATTCTAGCAAACATTTAGAGCATATATTCACAAGATAATCAATTATACTCTAATAGGCTCTAAATACACAAAAAAAAATGTGCTATTCCTACAAATATTGAATTAACTAGTTCTAGCACATGTATAGGCTATCTATCATCAAAATAAGATCAATCAACACACAAATAGCACTAGATTAAAAGCTAGCACAATACAACTCCCAAGCATGTGGAAACATAGGTTTTAAGAAAACCTAACTCAACATACAAGTCTAATTAAGCTCAAACTAGCTTCAATAGAGTCTCAAACTCTAATCAATATTTACCCAATAAAAACACATATATAGAAGAATAAAACCCAAGGTAATTGAAGACTTGAAGATCAAAAACTCAAGAGTTGAATTATGACCTTAAGAAAAACGAGCTGTCTCGGATTTTGGTGTAGAACCACCAGAAATCTCGGCCAAATGACCTCAAACTCTTTGGAAGATGATAGAGCACTGGTAGACAAAGATTCTCCAACTTGAAGCACTCAAATCGGACACTGAATGAGTGAGATATGGTGTTTGGAAGATGAGAAAATTGGAGAGAAAATTTCAGCAGAGAAAATTTCAGCACAAGTTTTTCAAATTTTCTTCTTGAAATGAAAAGTGGGAGGGAAAGTGAATTTAAAGGAGGGATTTTAAGAACCAATTGAAGCTACCAATGAGGATGTGCCACCTCTACATCCTATGGAGGAGCGTGGCCTCCACAGGGGCAGAAGGCACTCCTTCCCATGGAGGCCACCTGTCTCCACGGGGAGGGGTGCATGGCACCTCCTCTTCCCTTTGCGTAACCCTAGCATTCTTCGACCTTTCGCCTTCCTCCGAACTTTGAATTCAAATCTGTTTTTAGATTACAAATTGGGACTCCCTCACGCACATGGATGTCAATAAAACTTTTGTAAAATATGTAGAAATTGACTCGATAAACAAAGAGGAAAACCATGCACGTTAAAGACATGAAAAGTTTTGTAACTTCCTACTTGGAACTTGAAAGCTAATGAATGAGAAACCGAAATGACCAGAACTTAATGAGAAATAATATAAGTACAAATTCAAGTCCGATATCATACAAACACAAACAAACAAACACATGTGTAGGGAAAAATCGATATAAAACGCAGCGGAAGAAACGAAAAATAGATTTCGTATGGTTTTAAAATTTTTCTCAAAGTTGAACCTTAACCTTTTAATTAATTAAACTCAAATATATACGGTTAGAGTTAAATACCTCTTGACGCATGATCCGATTGACTTACGTCGATTGGTAATCCGTAAAATCTTTTCCGATGCCCGTGAACAGTACCCTAGTGAACAGTACCGGCGTGAACAATGATCGTGAACAGTACCCCCCCCCCCCCCCCCCCCCCCCCCCCCCATGAACAGTGATAGTGAACAGTACCGCGAGATCTTCCAATCCGAACACGTACGTGAATCAGCTAGGAGCGTGGTCTCCCTTTTTCTTTGAATTGCAAACCTGAGAATGGATGAACAAAGTTTTCTTTTTCTTTTGTTAGTCACAAAACAATCAAAAGAAGACAAAATTATTCCGGTCACTTTTGAGTTCTCAATCTAATGATCGAAACTCGCATGAACCTAATTCGATGTTGTACACACAAGCTTATTGATGAACAAGCAATCAGTGTACTATCAAAGAATAATCTCTTCTCTCTTTTATGTTTAGTAGAATAAAAATTATCCATTTCTATGAATTGAGAAGAAGAAGAAAAATTGAATCATTCAATCAACTATAGTGGCCGAATTCTATATGTGGTATTATATAGGTGGCCGAAATTTTGCTTCCTCTTCTATTTAGGATTGCCGAAATCTTCCTCTAAATGGACTAGGGTTGTTGCAAATCACATACCAAAAAGAGTTTGTGTTGCACCCTAATTTCCATCAATCTTTAGACTTCAAAATCTAATCCAACTCATAGATATTTTTATTCTTTTATTGACTAAATAAAAAGACTTCCTATTTGATTAAATAAATAAAATTAATTATTTATTTTCTTATCAAACAAGTCTTTTACTTTTAATATACTACTACCAATAGTATAACTTTAGGAAATATATTTCCTGATCAGAAAAAGATTTGTTTCTTAATTAAATAATTAATTAATAAATTAACTAATTCTTATTTAATTAAAACAATGAAACAAAATAATATATTAGGTTAATATATACACCTTGCCGCCCCACTTATATAAATGGGTCATATATTATTTTCTTATTTCATTTAATCCATTGGACTTTAAATAAAAGCCCACATGTGAACCATACCCATTCTTACTAAAAGAAACAAGCCCACATGTCTCCTTTTAAGATATTAATATAATAGTGCAGCCCATTAATTAAATAATAGACATATTATATTCTTGATATATTAAAAACAATTCTAGATGGACCCTTAAATCGGCCCGGTAGAATATATCAAGTGATCCATGCAAATACGTGTGGATTGGGGATCTTGGCGGGCTATCTAAATTTAAGCTTCAATAGACACAACCTAATCACAATCAACAAATGATTCACTTAGGTCCAATCTATTAATTTTAACTCATTCCACTAAAGAGCTAAAATTGAACTCTTAAATAAAGATAGAATAAGGAGATGTTTCTCATTCATACCCTAGACAATCTTATAGGAGATGGTTGTAGGGAAAAATTGATATAAAATGCAGCGGAAGAAACGAAAAATAGATTTCGTATGGTTTTAAAATTTTTCTCAAAGTTGAACCTTAACCTTTTAATTAATTAAACTCAAATATATAAGGTTAGAGTTGAATACCTCTTGATGCGTGATCTGATTGACATACGTCGATTGGTAATCCGTAAAATCTTTTCCGATGCCCATGAACAGTACCCGCGTGAACAGTACCAGCGTGAACAGTGATTGTGAACAGACTCTTTAGATTGCTTGTATCAAACTGAATCCATTTTTATATGACATTCATATACTCAGTTTGAAATTACATCTGACAATCTTGGATGTTAAATACACATGTTATATAAAAGTATGAAACAATTTGAATGAATAAACTACTTCATTTACAAATTACAAACTTTAGAACAAAAACCCCAACAATCTCCCACTTGTACTAAAGCATGTGAGACATGTCTCGTAAACCTAGACCTTTTAGGTGACCCATAAACACTTTAGCCAGTAAGGTCTTTGTAAATGGATCAGCAAGATTGTCCTGTTATGCTATCTTGGTCACGATCACATCTGCTCTCTCCACTATCTCTCTAATGAGATGATATTTCCTCTCTATATGCTTCCCTCTCTTATGGCTTCAATGGTTCTTTGGAGTTAGCCACAGCACAACTGTTATCACAATAAAGTGTGATGGGCTTATCCAGATCTAGAACAACTTCCAGATCACTCAAGAATTTTTAGAGCCAAACAGCCTCTTTAGCAGCTTTACAAACGGCTACATATTCAGCTTCCATGGTGGAGTCAGCAAGATAAGATTGCTTACAATCCTCCACACAATGGATCCACCACCAAAGATGAATACTAATCTAGACGTGGATTTCCTAGAATCCCTGTTTGACTGAAAATCAGAATCTGTGTATCCTAACGGGATCAAATCTTGTCCAGATTACACTAGCATATAGTTTTTTTTTTCTGAAGATATTTGAGAATAGTCTTGAGAGCAACCCAATGATCCAATCTTGGGTTGGACTGGTACCTATTGGCTACTCCCACTGCAAAGCATATGTTAGGTCTCAGGCTTAACATAACATACATGAGACTGTCTACCGCAGACACATAGGGAACATGCCTCATATCCTCAACTCCTTGAGGTGTCTTAGAACACTGTTCCTTAGACAAGTGAACTCCATGCCTGGAAGGTAAATTACCTTTCTTGGAGTTCTACATCGAAAATCGCACAAGAATCTTGTTGATATACAATGCCTGAGACAATGTAAGAAGTTTATTCTTACGATCCCTTAAGAGTTGGATCCCTAGAACACAACTCGCCTCTCCCAAATCTTTCATTTGGAATTGGCTAGCCAACCAGCTCTTTACTTCCGATAATACACCTACATCATTCCCAATGAGTAGGATATTATCTATGTATAGAACTAAGAAAACTATTTTTTTGTCAATGATGCGCTTGTAAACACAAGACTAATCAACATTTTGCTCGAAGCCATATATTTTGATCACATCATCAAACCTTATGTTCCAAGATCTAGATGCTTGCTTCAGTCCATAAATGGACCTTTGCAACTTGCAAACCTTTGCAACTTGCAAACCTTTTGCTTTTGATTTGGAGACACGAATCTCTTTGGTTGTATCATGTAGATGCTCTCATCAAGATTGCCATTCAAGAATGCAGTCATGACGTCCATTTGCCAAATTTCATAATCGAAATAGGCAACAATGGATAAGAGAATCCTAATAGACTTAAACATGTCTACTGACGAGAAGGTCTCTTCATAATCGACCCCCTCTTTCTGGGTATAACCCGTGGCCACTAGCCTTGTCTTGAAGGTCTCTACCTTCCCGTCTACTCCTCTCTTTCTCTCGTAGATCCACTTCCACCCTATTGGTTTTACCCCATCCGGTAAGTCTACAAGTTCCCAGTGTTAGGATTATGCTCAATAGCAAGAGTGCAATGATGTATTTGACAATATTTTCATATTAATAAAGTAATTTCTAATTTAACAAATCTTATAGCATTTATAGTTTAATTATTATAATTGTCAAAAGTAAATAATCATAAGGTCAAAAGACTATGAGAGATGAATAATTGTTAGTACATTTGGAAATGTATGAGCTAGACACAATTCTTTAGTTAGTCTTGAACAATGTTCACAACTTAAAATAAGGTTGGGCGTCTTTACCTTGTTAAAGTTGTAGATTCTTTTGCTAGCATTTGAGTGAAATCAAATGTGTTATGATCAGTCTAAAATCATCAAAGTGTAGTGTCTTTAGGCAAAAGAATCTAGTGCACTAGGTGCATTGAATAGGATCACTGTGAAATACTTTATCCAGAACCGTCAGTGGATAAAAGTTTTCACTTGAGGACAATCAGAGAGTCTATCTCAATCCTGAGATAAATAATGGACTTATGGTTACAAGTGTTATCATTTGAGCTATCAATGAGTACGATTATATAGCATAGTCTATCATCGATAGTTTGGTGGTATTCATTTGTTAATCGATAGAGGACTTCATTTATAGATATGGACATCGTGACTTCATTTATTAAATATGAGTAGAATATCATCATATGAATATTTTGAGGTATTGGATATAAATCTTAACGTTAATTTTTCAGTCGTGTCTATTGAAACATGGCTTCTGGACAAGTCAAAATATCCAAGTTTAAAATATGGTTATATGAGTAAATATGGTAACTAGGAGAGCTATAAGAGGTCTATGAGCTCTTGGCGATTAGTGATATTTTTCATGAGGATACACTATCTCCAATAAGGTTATCTGGGGTACGAATGAGTAACATTGACTTATTCTATCTTTATTTAAGAGTTCAATTTTAGCTCTTTAGTGGAATGAGTTAAAATTAATAGATTTAACCTAAGTGAATCATTTGTTGATTGTGATTAGGTTATGTCTAAATTAAAATAGCCTGCCAAGATCCCTAATCCCCACGAACTTGCATGGATCACTTGATATATTCTACCGGACTAATTTCTGAGTCCATCTAGAATTGTTTTTGGATTTCGGAATCCAAAAGTTTTGGAGAGGTGCGGTCATGTGTGATCAAGACACGTGGTAACTCTTCAAATTCCTGGAATGGGTGGCCAAGGATGTGGGAATTCTTGGACGGCCCTAATGGGGTGCATTCAGCATTCCATTAATACATTAAGATTCTAATTTGACAATTTTAATTAAATGTGCTGTTAAATTATATTAATGTATTAATTTAAGGCATGTGGACTTGTTTCTTTTATAGTAAGAATTGGTCTAGTTCACATGTAGACGTTTTATTAAAGTCTAATGGATTTAATAAAATGGAAAAACAATATAATACCGAAATATATATACTTTGGGCGGTAAGGCTAATAATATAAGCTTAATATATTGTTTTATTTTTTTAATTAATCAAATTGAAATTAATTAATTAATTATTTGTTTGAAAAAAAGTCAAAATCTTTTTCTAACTAGGAGAAGGATTCGTAGTGTCATACTATTATAAGTAGTTTACTAGGATAGTGACTCTTAGTGTCATAACTATCGATAGTAGTATACTAGAAGAAATACTCTTAGTGTCATACTATTGTTAGTACACTACAAAAAAATGGTCATCAGCGAGGGCTAAATGCCGTCGCAAAAGATGGTTTCCTGTCGAAAATACCCTTTTTCAACAGTAAATGGCCGTCGAATGCCGCCGAAAATACGCTCGTCGGAAATAAACTTTCATCGACGGGCCGTTGAAAATACCACTTTTTTCGACGGTAATGGCTATCGTAAAAAATGAAAATGATCGTCGGTAACATTATTAAAAATGGACGATGAGCCGTCGAAAATACCACTTTTTTCGACGGTCTCGTACTATCGATAATAGTAATAAAAAATAGTCAAAATTAGTTGACTTTTGACGCTCCACCACCCCTTAGACTCTTCTTAGAGAACTCCCAAGATCAACCACATACACCCCACATCACCTAGATCCATTGTTAAATTCCAAATAATTCATGCAACTTCCATGGTTTGAACCATGGACCTTGTAGATGGTAAGTGTTGCTTTTACCGTTTTGCTATAACTTTATATATGATATATTTCGTATACTATTAATATATATATTGTTTATATATTTTACACATTATTCAATTGAATTTATATTTTGCATACTATTTAATATGTTTTGATATTGTTTTTCAAATTAATATTTTATTAAAATATTCCCTGTTTTTACCATTTTGTTACAGCTACTTATTTTAATAGGTAATGCATAATATATCCATATTTTTTTTATAATCAGCATTTTAGTGAAATATTAATAATTTAAACTCATTTAAAAAAATTATAATTATTTTGTAAAATATACAAACAGATATTAAAAAAAAAGTTTTAGAGCATTCTTTTATTAAAATTTAATACAGTCGTGTTTAGTAGACATAATTAAAAATAACTAAATGTTCTTGTAATTACTAATAATTTTGCTATATTTCATACTTGATTAATTTAACCCGGCATGTCCTTAAGTTTTTTTTAATTAATTGATATTTCAAAATTGAACCAAAATACTTGGTGAAAAAAATTCATAGAGTGATTTCGCTAAAAATATAGTGACAAAAAAATAGTACCTATTGTGATGCATTTAAAATATTGACCTATAAGTCTTTTTTTTGTAGTAGATAAATTATCACATATACACATATATTTCATTATAAGTTATTAATTAGTATTATAATATTTAGCTAATTATATATTTTCATGACAATACCGTAACAAATAATATAAAAAATAGTATCAAATTATTCAACTATATCTGATGGCCATTGAGCTGTCGAAATTTTGATATTACTTCTTTCATCATTTTCGACGGTATTTGTACCGTCGGAAATGTAGGTCATTTTCGATGGAAAATATAGTGCCGTCGATAATGTGGGTCATTTTCGACGGTATACATATAGGGCCGTCGAAAATGTTTGTCATTTTCGACGGTACAAATAGCACTGTCGAAAATGTGTATCATTTTCGACGGTACAAACAGTGCCGTCGAAAATGACCCTCATTTCCGACGGTTTATTTGACTATTTTGGACAGCCATATTGGCCTTTAAAAATATGACATTACTTTTTTCAACATTTTTGACGGTGTTAAAATGCCCGTCGAAAAAGGCTGAATCACCGACTGTAATTTGAGCTGTCGAAAATAGTTGGTCGCTAATAGAAACTTTTTTTGTAGTGTAGTATGTTAAGTATCAAATACTTTATTTGATAAGTAGATAAATTAAAAAGAATTTTTATTTATCTAGTCAAATTAGGAAGTATTTGATATCTATCAAAACTCTAATTGATAATCAATTAGGAATTTATTGATAAAGTCACAATTTTTAATTGATATTCAATAATTTATTATTGGATAAATATACTAATGAGTTGGAGTAGGTTTGAACTACTAAGTTGATAAGGTTTTGGTGAAATCAAATCCTCCACAATGTAGGAAAATTTTGGCCACCCTATTTTTTGGTAGTAGTTCAAGAACAAAAAGTTTTTTTTTAGAGAAAGAATTTTTATTCTCTTGCTTTTGAATAATAATAACAAAAAACTTACAACTCAAGAAAGATGTGTAGAATTCGGCCAAAGAGAAGAAGAATAAGGAGAGTTTTATTTTCGATAGTGCACTATAAGCTTTTACATCAAAAGGCTTTATGCACAAGATCGAATTAGGGTTCACGCGAGTTCTTGATTAAAAAGATTAGGAATTCATAAGTGACCAAACGTTTTTTATTTTCTCTAGGAGGATTATTGTGACTAACAAAAGAAAAATGTTTGTTTTTCCATCCTCAGGTTTACAATTCAAAGAAAAGGGAGCCCAGACTCCTAGGTGATTCACGTTCGTGATTGAATTGGAAGATCTTGCGGATTCAATTCGAAGCAAGCGGATTCAAATCGATGCAAAATCGATCGTCATGTGAAAAAGGTACGATACTTTTATTATATGTTAATTAATCAAGGGTTAAGGTTCTTTCTTTTAAAAGGAAAATTTTTGAAATATACCAACCCAATTTTTCACTTCCGCTGAGTGTTTTTTACTACACCCAGACTGAGTTAGAGTACATGGACTACATCTCGAGATTCATGGTTTTAAGCCATTCCTCTTTGTCAGGATTTTCCATTGCATTCCTAAATGTCAATTGATCATCCACACTACAAGTAGAGACGACATCTCTGTTGGGAAAAATACAAAAATGCAACGGAAGCGAGACTAAAAAAAAATTTAGTATAGTTTAAAATTTTTTCAATATTTGAACCTTAACCCTTTAATTAATTAAACATACATATATTCAAAAGATATCATACCTTTTGTCGCGTGATCCGATTGACTTAGCGTCGATGGTAATCCGCAAGATCTTCCAATCCGATCACGAACGTGAATCACCTAGGAGCGTGGTCTCCCTATTCTTTGAATTGCGTACTTGAGAATGGAAAAACGAAATCTTCTTTCTTGATCGTTAATCACAAAAACTCCAAGAGCCTAGAAAGATCGTTCCGGTCACTTTTGAATTCACAATCGTTATGATTGAAACTCGCGTGAACCTAAATCGATAGTGTGCACAAAACGTTTTTATGTAAAGGCTTGCAAGTGCACTATCGAATTTAGAACTATCTTTCTCTCTTCCTCTTGGCCAAATTTTCACTATGTTCTAGAGTTGAAATTTCTTTTTTATTCAAAAGCAAGAGAATAAAAAATTCTTTCTCTAATTATTTTTTCTATCACTATTAATTCCGAAATTAATAATATATATAGATATACAAATCCTTTCCTAAAGAGGATTTACTTGGTGGGCAAGAATCCTATCTCTAGGTGGATTTACTTGGTGACAAAGAATCATTTTTCAAAAAAAGATTTCTTTTCCACACCAAGACTCTTAATCCAACTCAAATAGTGTATTTGTGATTATATTAAAGACTTCCTTATTTGATTAGATAAATAAATTCTTTATTTATCTACTTACCAAATTAAGTCTTTTATATTTATTATACTACTATAATAGTATACTACTAGGAAACATAATTCCTAGTCAGAAAAAGATTTTGATTTTTAATTAAATAATTAATTAATCAATTAATTAATTTCCATTTTATCAAACAATAAAATAAAATAATATTTTGAGAATACAAGTACTCACGATTACTAACATCTTCTAATGTTTGTTACGGGACAGTCTTGGCTTACTTTTTCCCCCTGTCTTATGGGTAGAACCTCTTGAGATGATCAGTATTCCAAGTGTGGTCTACAGGATGCCCATTCATGTCGTCTTGCTTGTATGCCCTACCTTGGATCACCATTCTGATTAGGTAGGGACCTTCCCAATTGGGTGACAGTACCCCGTCTGACCTCTTCCGGGTATTCTGAGTAACCTTTATGAGAACCAAGTCCCCTTCTTTGAAGCTTCTGGCTTTTACTCTCCTATTGAAGTAATGAGACTCTGGTAAACTGCTACCCTTTCTGCAACCCTGTCTTGTTTTTCCTCCAGGAGGTCCAGGTTGGCTCTCAGCTTGTCTTCATTTTCATCGGGGTAGAAATGTTGAACCCCGAAAAAAGTGAGCTTATGTTCTATAGGAAGGACAGCTTCTACCCTGAAAAATAGCGAGTATGGGGTTTCTCTAGTAGCGGTCCTCTTGGTGGTGCGATAAGCCCATAGCACGTCCGACAGTTCATCAGCCCATCTCCATTTCTTCTGTTGAAGTTTCTTCTTTAAGAGCTTCTTGATAAATTTATTTGTGGCCTCTACCAGGCCATTAGTCTGAGGGTGTGCTACAGATGCGAAGCAAAGTTCAATCCCCAGACTCTCGTAGAATTCCCGGAACCTGGCGTTATCAAACTGCTTACCTAGATCAGTGATGATGACCATCGGGGTACCGAACCTGCAGACCACATTCTTCTTGATAAATTATGTTGTATTTGCTTCAGTAATTCTGAAGGGGGTTCTGCTTCCACCCATCTGGTGGAGTAATCAATAGCCACGATCGCATACTTCTGCTGACCTGGCGCGGTTGGTAGAGGCCCAATTAGGTCTATCCCTTAGAAGGCAAACAGATATGGCGAGCTGATGGTAGATAATCGTTCTGGAGGTAGGTGATGCAGGTTGGCCATTTTCTGACATGGTTCACAGGACTGTACGAACTGCCTCGCATCGTGGTGCAAGGTTTGCCAAAAATATCCCATGCGTAGCACCTGGTAAACCAGTGCTTATCCCCCGACATGATTTCCACAGTCTCCTGAATGCACTTCTCTCAATGCCCAGTCTCCATCGTCTAGATGAAGGCATTTAAGCAAGGGGAGTGAACTACCTCTATGGTAAAGGTGCCCCTCTACCAAGCAGTATCGTACCGAGGTTCGCTTGATCTTGCGAGCTTGATCAGGGGTTTCAGGGAGCTTTCCTGACTGAAGATAATCCGCGATGGGATCCATCCAGCATGGGAGTCATGCCACAGGGTTGACTTCCCTACCTTCAGCTATGCTTGATGTAGTGATTATCTGGAGTGGAACTTCTTTCGGCAAAGCTTGTCCTCCACAGGCAACTATCTTAGCTAGGACGTCAGCTCGATGATTCTGCTGCCTAGGTACCTGCTCGATCCTAAAATCTTTGAAATGGGGCAATAGTTCCTGGACTTTTTTGAGGTAGGTTGCCATGCTATCCTTTCTGGAGTGATCCATGCAAGTTCATGCGGATTGGGGATCGTGGCGGACTATCTAATTTAAGCTTCAATAGACATAACCTAATCACAATCAACAAATGATTCACTTAGGTCCGATCTATTAATTTTAGCTCATTCCACTAAAGAGTTAAAATTGAACTCCTAATAAAGATAGAATGAGATAATATTTCTCATTCGTACCCTAGACAATCTTATTGGAGATAGTGTATCCTCGTGAAGAATATCAGTAATCGCCAAGAGCTCATAAACCACATATAGCTCTCCTAGTTACCATATTTACTCATATGACCACATTTTTGAACTTGGATATTTTGACTTGTCTAGAAGCTTTGTTACAATAGACATTATTGAAAACTTAACATTAAGATTTAATATCCAATACCTCGAAACATCCACGATGTCTATATCTATAAATGAAGTCCTCTATCGATTAACAAATGAATACCACCAAACTATCGAGGATAGACTATGCTATATAATCGTACTCATTGATTGCTCAAATGATAACACTTGTAACCATAAGTCCATCATTTATCTCAGGATTGAGATAGACTCTCTGATTGTCCTCAAGTGAAAACTTTTATCCATTGACGGTTCTAGATAAAGTATTTCACTGTGATCCTATTCAATGCACCTAGTGCACTAGATTCTTTTGCCCAAAGACACTACACTTTAATGATTTTAGACTCATCATAACACATTTGATCCCACTCAAATGCTAGCAAAAGAATCTACAACTCTAACAAGGTAAATGCGCCCAACCTTTATCTTTAGTTGTGAACATTGTTCAAGACTAACTAAAGAATTGTGTCTACCTCATACATATCCAGATATATGAACAATTCTTCATCTCTCATATTCTTTTGACCTTATGATTATTTACATTTGACAATTATAATAATTAAACTATAAATGCTATAAGATTTGTTAAACTAGAAATCACTTTATTAATATGAAAAGATTGTCAAATACATCATTACACTCTTGCTATTGAGCATAATCCTAACACTCCTACTCTACCCCGCGGGCCTTTTACAGTGGCACTTGACCAATGCTTGCCAACCCACCCTTGGTTGCAAGACTTTACTTGCTTGTGCAACTTCACCTTGAAGCCACATTACTTTGACTCATGAAGAGTATAAGGTCTAAGTGAATGTGAGACAATATGCTCAAATGCAATAATGTGTAAGACCACACACAAAATGCTTAACTAGATGTTATAATGCAATTTAACAACCTATTTATCAAACAATGCCTACATGCCCATACATGAGGTCTCAATTAGAGTTGTGGAGAATTCTAACAACCTAATTGTCAATTAAATCCACATGAACATACAATAAAGCTTGACTAGATAAATAAACATTAATCTATCAACCTAATTATCAACCAATATCACAAGAATGTTCTAGGGTTAGCTATTTAGGGAAAAACAACCTAATCATGTAAGCTATCACAAACAAAACCCAGTCATGTCATAACTTCACT
Organism: Dipteronia sinensis; assembly: GCA_033220585.1. Taxonomy (NCBI): domain Eukaryota; kingdom Viridiplantae; phylum Streptophyta; class Magnoliopsida; order Sapindales; family Sapindaceae; genus Dipteronia; species Dipteronia sinensis. The sequence goes on along the minus strand of CM065644.1, from coordinate 43,188,384 downwards.
AAATATGCAATAAGAGTGAAGGTTTGCTAAACTAAGCAATCAAAGACATGTCTTGATTGAAATAGAACAATAAATGAAGATATGGTGTTTGTTCTACTTACCAAGTGATGTAATGAAGAAGACCCATGAATGATTGATCCATGAAGGATGTATGGGTTTTGGGTTTAGAGAGTTAAACAAGCTTCAATGGAGCTTTCTCTCTCAAGAGTCTCTCTCTCTCTCTCCAGGGTTCACTTTTTTAGAGTCATTAAATGAAGTAGATGAGAAAGTGATGAATATATAGTTTTTAGATGATAGCCCCATAAATTCCATGAATTGCCCTTCAAAAATGAGCCAAATCGAACTCCAAATGAGTGAGATATGGCCAAATTACGAAACAGGGGCGGAAGGGTACTGGACTAAAAGCGCTAGTCAAGCAGCATAACACCAGCGCCACACCAGTGCAACACCATTGAAGGACATGCGCTTGACGAGCAGCGCAATAAGGGCGCTTGACTAGCAGTGCATAGGCACAATAGTGTATAGGCGCAACAGCGCAACAACTCGATATTCAAGTGCTTCAAAACATGACCAAACGACATTGAAATTTACTAAATAATATACCGTTAGAAAGGTATGGATATCTAATTCCATAGTAGGTTTTACAACCTGGCCCAATTGTAAGTTCCACTCCAACACAAAATCAACAACCTACCATTCCTCATCGTAGTGGGAGGTTTAGTACTCAACCCGAGAGATACATCGGTCTGGGAGAATCAGTGGAGAATCTCCCGGACGACGATGATCCCTACACTTATAAGGAAGCAATAGAGGATGTTGATTGTCGTCATTGGCAAAAGGCAATGCAATCTGAGATTGAATCCAAGTTTGATAACAAAGTCTAGTCCCTTGTAGACTTGCCTGAAGGGATAAAACCCATTGGGTACAAGTGGGTATACAAGAAGAAAAGAGGTATGGATAGAAATGTGGAAACTTTTAAAGCTAGATTGGTAGCTAAAGGTTACACACAAAAAGAAGGTATCAATTTCGAGGAATCCTTCTCTCCTGTTGCCATGCTTAAATCCATTAGGATACTCTTATCCATTGCAGCATCTTTAGATCTAGAGATTTGGCAAATGGACGTCAAGACAGCTTTCCTTAATGGAAATCGTGACGAAAGCATCTATATGATGCAACCAGAAGGATTCATTGAAAAGGGCCAAATGGAAATCGTGACGAAAGCATCTATATGTTGCAACCAGAAGGATTCATTGAAAAGAGCCAAATGGAAAAGGTATGCAAGTTGCAGAAATCCATATATGGATTAAAACAAGCATCCAGATCCTGGAACATAAGGTTCGATCAAGCTGTGAAAGGTTTTGGATTTATTCAGAATCCCGACGAACCTTGTGTATATAAAAGGATAAAGGGCGACAAGTTGGTTTTCCTAATTCTTTATGTTGATGATATACTACTCATTGGAAACGATGTAGGTGTATTGACATTAGTAAAAGAATGGTTAGCAAAACAATTTGATATGAAGGACTTAGGAGAAGCTAGTTTTATTCTAGGTATCCAAGTAATAAGGGATAGAAAGACTAAAACAATTGCATCATCCCAAGCTTCATACATAGACAAAATATTGTCTAGGTTTTCCATGCAGGATTCCAAGAAAGGTATGTTACCTTTCAGACATGGAATCAAACTTTCTAAGGAACAAGTTCCTAAGAATCAGCAAGAAGAGCAATTCATGAGTAGAGTTCCATATGCCTCGGCAGTTGGAAGTCTCATGTATGCAATGCTCTGCACTAGACCGGACATTTGTTTTGCTGTTGTCATAGTTAGCAGGTTTCAATCGAAACCTGGTCCTGATCACTGGACGGCAATCAAGCATATTTTCAAGTATCTCAAGAGAACAAGAGATTATATGCTTGTATACTCTGGAGGGGATTTAATTCCCATTGGGTATACAGATTCTGATTTCCAATCGGATTCTGACTCCAGAAAATCCACATCAGGATCTGTGTTTACTATAGGAGGAGGAACAGTCATATGGAGGAGTATCAAGCAATCCTGTATTGCTGATTCCACCATGGAAGCTGAGTATGTTGCTGCATGCAAAGCTGCCAAAGAGGCTGTTTGGCTCCGCCAATTCTTGATTGACTTGGAAATAGTTCCTAATGTGAATAAGTATATCACTATTTACTGTGACAACAGTGGAGTAGTAGCTAATTCGAGAGAACCAAGAAGTCATAAGAGAGGTAAACACATTGAAAGGAAGTATCATCTTTTAAGGGAGATTGTGCATAGGGGTGACGTGACAATTACCAAAATTGCATCAGCAGAAAATCTAGCGGATCCTTTCACAAAGGCTCTACCTTAGAAGAGTTTTGATGGGCACCTAGAGAACATGGGAATGAGAGATATGACACACTTGCTATAGCGCAAGTGGGAGATTGTTAGGATTATGCTCAATAGCAAGAGTGTAATATTGTAATTGACAATCTTTTCATATTAATAAAGTGATTTTTGGTTTTACAAAATCTTATAGCATTATAATGATAATTGTCAAAGTAAATAATCATAAGGTCAAAAGACTATGAGAAAGGAAGAATTGTTCGTAGATCTAGATATGTATGAGGTAGACACAATTCTTTAGTTAGTCTTGAATAAACGTTCACAACTTAAATTAAAGGTTGGGCACCTTTATCTTGATAAAGTTGTAAAATTCTTTTGCTGGCATTTGAGTGGGATCAAATGAGTTATGATGAGTCTAAAATCATCGAAAGGGTCTTCGAGTAAAAGAATCTAGTGCACTGGGGTGCATTGAACAGGATCACAATGAGATATTTTATCTAGAATTGTCAATAGATACAAGTCTTTTCATTATGAGAACAATCAGAGAGTCTATCTTAATCCTGAGATAAATGATGGACTTATGATTGCAAGTGTTATCATTTGAGCTATCAATGAGTACGATTATATAGCATAGTCTATCCTCGATAGTTTGGTGGTATTCATTTGTTAATCGATAGAGGACTTCATTTATAGATAAGGACATCGTGGCTCAATTTATTGAATGAGAGTATAATATTATCATATGGATATTTTGAGGTATTGGAAATTAAATCTCAACGTTGAGTTTTCGATAATGTATATTGAAAACATGGCTTCTGGACAAGTCAAAATATCCAAGTTCAAAACGTGGTCATATGAGTAAATATGGTAACTAGGAGAGCTATAGGCGGTCTATGAGCTCTTGGCGAATACTGATATTATACACGAGGATACACTATCTCCAATAAGATTGTCTAGGGTATGAATGAGAAACATCTTCTTATTCTATATCTTTATTTAAGAGTTCAATTTTAGCTCTTTAGTGGAATGAGCTAAAATTAATAGATCGGACCTAAGTAAATCATTTTTTGATTGTGATTAGGTTATGTCTCTATTGAAGCTTAAATTTAGATAGCTAGCCAAGATCCCCAATCCACACTGACTTGCATGGATCACTTGATATATTCTACCGGACTAATTTATGGGTCCATCTAGAATTGTATTTAATATATTAAGAATATAATTTGCACATTATTTATTTAATGGGCTGCTCAAATTATATTAATATATTAATGAGAGGCATGTGGGCTTGTTCCTTTTAGTAAGAATGCGTCTGGTTCACATGCAGGCTTTTATTTAAAGCCTAAATGGATTAAATAAAATAAGAAAATAATATTTGGCCCATATTTTTTGTTTGTGGGCGGCAAGACTATAATAATAAATGTTTTTTCTTTCTCCATCTACTTTCTCTACGCCTATCTACGGTGTGTCGCCAATTGAATTCGTTATGGTCATCTTAAAAGACCAGGAGAGCCAGATGGACCGGATTAATCCTTCCAGGAGGATCTCCTCGAGACCAGGATAAGCAGCATGACATTCCTGATGCCCTGACTGGGCACCACCCCCCGCTAGGAAGGATCCAGTATGTAAGAGCATAGTTGCCTTACAAATCAAACCTCGGCCGAGCACCACCCCCCGCTGGGAAGGGTCTGGATAGTAAGTGCATAGTTGCCCGCCAAATCAGGGCCTTAGTCGGGCACCACCCCCCACTAGGAAGGATCCAGTATGTAAGAGCATAGTTGCCTTACGGATCAAACCTTGGCCGGGCACCACCCCCCACTGAGAAGGGTCTGGATAGTAAGTGAATAGTTGCCCGCCAGATCAGGTCCTTAGCCAGGTACCACCCCCTGCTAAGAAAGACTTGGTGCTTAAGTAGCCTTAGTTGCCTACCATGATCTTGTTGCGAGTATGATCGCCTTATTTTTGCCAATAATCGTCTCAAGACCAGAAAGGACCATATGACCTTTCTACTGCCTCGGCAGGGTGCCACCCCCCGCCAGGAAGAATCTGGTTAGCGAGGACGTAGCCGCCTGCCAGATAAAGGTCTTGGCCGGGTACTACCCCCCGCTAAGAAAGACCCGGTTCTAACATGGCCATAGCCGCCTACCAAGATCTTGCTGCCAACATATTCTCCATCACATTCGCCACGGTACTAAGATTTCCAAAGCAGGAATGTAGGGTACCCCGATTCACCAAATTCATTCTCCAAGGCACCAAACGAGAATGCGAAGTGCCCTGTTTCGCTAGAATATCTACCTAGAGACCTAGGTTCCTTGAAACTGGAAGGCTAGGTATCAGGTTATTCGTCGAAGTACCAAGATCCCTGTTAACAGGAATGCGAGGTACCCAGATTCGCCAGAATATTCGCCATAGTACCAAGATTCCTAAAATAGGAAGGCTAGGTACCTAGATTGCAAGATTATTTATCGGAACGTTCATTATCATTAAGGAACCAAGATTCTCAGAACTAGAGTGCGAGGTACCATGGTACCAGTCAACTGCTGTTCCTCTACTTTACTCTCATCAGGGTTCTCGCGTAACCAAGTATTGATTAAGTCAAGTTTATACGGGGGACTTTTACACGAATTTATGCTACAATCAGAAGCGTGCGACTGAATTCAATCGACAGATACAGATGGAAATGAGTTTTCTTTTCATTGATCAAATCAGGGAACCCATCCCTTATTTTAAGCTATATACAAGATACAAGAAAGTAAGTGACAAGTCTGAAAAAGCCAGCTTCCTCTTTAACTTCTCACTTACTTTCTAGATCTGCCTACCTAGCAACATTGATCTTAATCAGAATCTATGTTGACAATGCTGCCACGAACCCCGGAGGTAGGAACAGAGGCCGTGTTGGGGTCAGCAAAAATTAGGGGGGAGTAGAGATTCCCCCCACATCCAAGATGCAACAGGGCATGAAGCTGCTATTCGCCCAGGTAATGTCTACACCATTGGCAAGATTGCAGCACCAAAGCCCATCATTCATCCCGATCCTGGGAATCTCTACCGTTCATATTCCTCTGGTAGTTAAATCCACCGAGCACAGCTCCTTTCATAATACCAAGCATCCTGCCAATCACATAGCCGACATCTCCTCCTTCTCCCATAGTGTTATTTGATACGACGATCATCGGTCAACCTATGGGGGTTGCCTACTAAAATGGAAAAGAAATTGTCCGAAGATCCATAAAACAGATAAGGGATATTTATAGAAGGAAAGATCGAGTATCGAGAGCGAAAGGATAAAGTCATTTATGGACACAACATTCGATAAGTGGGAAAGGGTTGCCTCGCAAAGTGTGCCTCCCCCTGAGGCTTAATGCTTGAGGCAATCAAACCTATCCTGGACTGACATCTGGAAGGGCAGTTGAATATAGAATTCGAACCAATAATGTCTACGTGGGAATCCATAAAAAAATGAGTACCTCGATCTATATCCGGTTGAGGTCTTGGTACCCCTCCCGAACCACTCATGATATCAACTACACCGAGCGCAATAGTGGATGGACCACCGAATCTCCACCTAGGTACTAAGAGTCATCCAAGAGCAAGCATTTATAGAATCGAGATTACATCGCAGATCCTACTTCAGATTTAAGCAAGTTTCAACCTAGGGTGTAATAAACTACACACGCATGAAGTCAAGGAAAATAAAAAAAATCTCAATTCTAAAACTGAGGAGCCCATCCCCCGATCACGGGCTATAAAGAGATAAAATTATCTGGGTACTACTGGGTAAGGGGTCAAGCTGGGTCATGCATCCTCCTACTCCTGATTGGCCATCTTCTCGCCAACTCAACCAGTTAGAGTTCCTCATTCTTCAGCACCGGACATAACCCCGCTTGCTTCTTGGGTGCCCACCATAACAAGAAGCTCCACCTAGGACAGATCGGCCAGAAGTTCTCCCGCTGCTTGGTCAGAATCTCCTCCAACTTCCTTGATCAATGTAGCCTGACCTTCCTCTATCTAGGCATGGTCAGAAGATGAGATAGGCGGGGCCGATTCTCCATCATCAGTAGTAGGCTGATTCCCTACCTCCTTGACGGGCTCTGACAAAGGAGCCGAAGGGGCAGAAATCCCTCATTCACCTTGAGCCACACTAGCCTCAGGATCCTTCAAACTGGGAGTTGCTCTAGCATTGCTTGGTAGAAGAAGAGAGATATAACTCTGGTCTGCCCCTCCAACCACTCCACTGGCTCCAGCAACCTGGGAGGGTCCAGCCACATCAGAAGGCGCTACCCCCGCCAATTCAGCAGCATTTGCCATAATTTCCTCCCGGTTCCATCCAGCGATGGTACTCAGATCAAACGGAGGAGGGAAAGCAAGGGCCACCTGGTATCCGGCAAAAAAGTAACCATCCTCGAAGGCGGTGTCTACTTGGCCATTCAGGTCGGCCACGCTACCACGAAGGGATATAACATCTTTCTCTAGCTGCGCCACCTTTCCCGTAGCAACATCCCTCTCCTCCTTACGGCGAAGGGACCTGAGTCTCTCAGTATCCAAAGCATGCTGCATCCTCTCCCTGTCAACCTTCGCCTCGTCAGCTTTCTTTTGGGCATTTACCAGCGACTGGTTCAGAGCTTCCATTCCATGAGCAGCCTTAGCGAGCTCCTGCTTAGACTTCTCCAGCTCGGCAGTAGCACCTCTAACTTGCTCCAAGAGGGAGTTGACCTGTTGGCTCATGGCCACGTTGAACTTAAAAGCCTGACAAAAACAAAGCACTAGTCATGATATCTCCCACCCTTAATCAGGATAGAAGATTAAAACGAGACAACTTACCTCAGCCAGAAGAGCAGACTCCCTTCTAATTAGCAGTTCAGTGGGCATGGCCATCATGACACCCAAGCTCCCACCTGGGCAGGAGGCAACAAAGTGGGCTAAAACTTTATCCTGGCTGCTGTCCTTCGATCTCGATCGCGCCTTATCCCGAGGTACCACCCGTCTCGCCATAGCAGGGTTAGAACTCTTCTCGACCTGTTTAGATTGACCAGTTGCCACGACGGTCACCAACACCAGCAGCACTGGCGACATTGACTGGTCCGATAGGTGACGTATCCTGCACCCGACCAGAAGCACCTCGATACCTCCCCACTCTAGCTGTAAAGGCCTCTAGTGATCTAACCGAAACAGGGGGAGGGAGAGCTGAAGATTGAGATACCTCGACCGGGACCCTACCAGGTCCAGCAGATATGCCAACTCTTATATTGAGATCAGAGCTGGCAGGAAGCCTGACATGAGAGGGAGAAGGATAATCGACGGCGCCCTCAGCCTGGTTGAGCTCCACCTCAGGGATCGATGAAGGTATTGCTGAAACTACCAAGACAGCACAAGTTAATATCAGCAAAGTTAATAAAGCAGTACAGCGAAAGGAGAATTAGAAAGATGTTCACCAGGAAATGAGTCAAAAATACGGAGGGAATATTCCACCCTCCTTGCATCAAAGGCATCTGAGGTAGAATACTGCAGGTTAACATAATTCCTGGCCATGATGGCCTTCAATATCTTCTATGACTCAGTAAAGAGCTTACCTTTATTCAATGAGGGTTTCCTGCTAATGCAGGTAGGAACCTTGAATTCAGTTCCTCCGATATGAACCGAGCTGCCCCATCCGCCCTTGACGACGACCTATTCCTCCCTCCAGGAGGTATCCTTCTGTTAATAGCCAAAACTGGCTAAGGACCAAAGGAAAATTTTCCACCTTCCAGACCTGGCTTCATGCCCGAAAGTTTCCACTAGGAGACCATTCTACCCAAATCCGAGCTACGATACCACCCTGCAGGAACAAGGACGGGCTCCGGAAACATCCGGGATAGAGCCCGGAACGATCAGATCTAGCCCGCATCACCAAAACTGAAAACAAGAAATTCCCCGAAGTTGAGGTCACCTCGCAATTTCTCCAGAAACTCACTTATACCTCGTTGATACAGGGGGATGCCCCTAGGAAGCCGCACCTAGCTTCGAAAGGTCAAGGGAAGCCAGATCTGGCTCCTAGCTGGATGAAACTTCTAAGATATCGAGGTCGAAACACTGATCGACCTCATTAGTTGATGCACCACACTATGATACATTCAACGACCCCTATGGAAATCGTGCCAGACCCGAAGATACACAGTATCACATCCACAGATATTATACACGTGCAGAACAAGTAATAGAGTTTGAATAGGAAACAAATTGATTTCCAAGATATCCTCAACGGAGCAATTAACTCAAAGTAAACTACATTTAAAGGTAAAAATCCCTTCTGATAAGATGGGGATGAGAAAATCAAGGGGAAATCAATGAGTTCAAACCTATGAAGACATTGTATAAATGAGGGACTTCCTCCTTCATAAAGAAGAGACTACTATTCGACATGCATACGACAAATACCCGACCATACCCTAGAGAGAATTGAGAGCAATTTGAGAGAAATTTGTATACCATACACGTTCAATAAAGAAATTATTTTTGCTTTCTTTTGGGTGATAAATTGTATCATTATCCCTTGTCATTTTATAAAACATTGTTACACATACGATCAATCTTGGCCACCACCTACGTGGTAGTGGTCTCGAGGGTGTTAACTGAGACTTCTCGTCTTGAGCAAAATTTCCGTTAACACCTTCTTTGTGGCTCCTGGTACCACAAATTTTAGGTTATTCTTTGCCAGAGCATAGAATTGCCCCTTCGGACTCGGGGTGTTGGTAGCAATTTGAAACACATATTCGAGCTCGTCAGGTCCCAATTCCCGATCAATGTTGTCCCTCGCACACTGCTCCTTCCATAATACCAGGAACCCCACCAGGTGCCTCCAAAACCCTGGTGTTAGCTAAAGAGGGGCAAGCTGCAAGGCGTACATCGCCCTATGCAAGGTGGGGTGGAGAGGTAGCTTGACTCCACTATCGAAGGCCGCAGTATGAATCAGAAGCTCGCCAGGAATGAGAGAATACATATCATACCCAGGCGGGGGTATGGTAATCAAAATATCCTTAGGGATCTTAAAATCTCTCCTCAAGCGCTTCATAGTATCCAAAGTGCTGGTAGAATCGGGGATGCATCTATACTCGTAAGGAAGGGCGAGTATCCTTCCCACAGTATCTGTAACCTCGCCAGCCCGGTCTTCGACTACCCTGACGATGGTGACTCATTCCGTCTCACACTGTTCCCTCCACAACACCAAGCATCCTGCCAGTTAGAGAAATAGAATCTCCATTTCCTCCCATATGGCCAACCACGGTGACGAAACCATCATCAGCTATATCTCCTAGAGATCCAGAATCATCATTGAAACCTACCTAGGTGGCCATCAATTTGTTTACTGGATTCTTTTTTTACTGAAGGGTAATAAACAATGTGAGAAACAAATGAGCAGATCAGGGTATTTATAGAGGGGAAGACAGTCACCAGTGATGCAAAAGGAAACCATTAACTAGGCGCGGTGTTCGGGACATGGGAAATGGCAGTTTCGTGAAGCGCGCACCGCCGAGACATTTCATTTGTGGTAAGCGACCCTCTCCTGAGTTGACACATGGAAGAACAATTAAATATAGCATCCAAACCGAAGATTCCCGTACAGGAATTCCAAGAAAGGGTTTTCACCGGGGTAATCTCGAATATGACGTGGACCATGACTATCTCGATTACTAGATATCAGGAAACACCGATGCTATGATCTAGCAAAGACTCCATGACCACCTTCTACCACTCCCTCAAAACTGGTACCACTGTTCGTGTTCAACTGATGCCTTGGTACCGCTTCAGGATCAATCCCGTTAACGGCCACCATTGATCGGGGTTTAAGGGAGGACCTTCCACCAAATCTGCACCTAAGTACCAGAATTCCATATGGAACATGTATCCCTGGTACCTGGATTCTGTCGACTAAAGTTTTGCCTAAGTACCAGAGTTCTCAAAACAAGAATGACTGGTACCCTGGTTCTCCTTAAGTAAGATCAGTTGCTAACAATGCTCCTCGGGCATATTATTGAAATTCCTAGGCTAAGTACCAGAAGATCCTCATACCGGCTACAAGTCATGCTACGCTTCCTAATCTCACCAAGATTCAAAGATTCTTCTGTTATCATATATTAGTTAAGCCAGGTTCATACTAGGAACTACTCCTCGGATCAGCTTCACAACCGGGTCAAAGTAGTGAGTAAACAAGTGTCCAGGCAAACAAGTGCAAATGCAAGAAGGAAGAAATGTTTTTTCATTGATTAAACCAAGGAACCCATCTCCCTGTCATGGGCTACATAAAGCAAAAAATCAAGTGAACAGAAAAGTAATTGACAATTGGTCAAGCTGGATCATGCGTTCCCTTATCCCTGGCTGGCCACCTCCTCTACAGCCCCTGCTAAAGCACTTTCTCCCAGACCAGCAGGGGCCTCTCTTGCTACCTGGGCACCTACTACCACTAGGGCTCCACTTGAGATGGATCGGCATGTAGCTCATCTGTTGCCACCATATCAGATTGATCCCCCCCCCCCCCACACTTCCTTTGTCGAAGTAGTTTGGTCCTCCACCTCATTGGCAGAACCGAAAAAGGGGATAAGCATGTCAAACTCTTAATCCTTTGAAGCAAGCTGGTCCCTTACCTCCTCGACGGATCTAGGTGGAGAGACAGGCAGGTCAAGAGCTCCCCCTTCAACTTGGACCACTGCAACATCAAAAGGATTCTTCGAAGTGGAATCTACCCCAACATAGCCTGGTAAGAAAGAGGAAATAGGACCCTGGTCTTCATCATCAGCCTCTCCATTTGCCCAGTAGTCCGAGAAGGGCTAGCTTCATCAGAAGAAGCAGTCTTAGCTAGCTCGGCAGCTTTAGCCATGATCTTCTCCCTGTTTCACCCGTCGATGATGCTCATGTCAAATGGGGGAAGGAGAGCCAGTGCTACCTAGTAGCCCGTGAAGAAGTAGCCATCCCCAAAGGATGTATCCACTTGAGCCTCCAGGCTAGCCATGCTAGCGCGCAGGGCCTAAACCTCATTTTCCAACGCAGCTGCCCTCTCGTTCATGGCATCCCTTACGGTCTTATGGTGAATAGACCTGACTGCTCCATGTCCAAAGCGCGCTCCATTCACTCTATATCCATCCTCGCCTCATCTGCTACCTTCTCAGCCTCCTCGAAGGACTAGTGCAGAATTACCACCCCCTAGGCAGCTTTAGCTAGCTCCTCCTTGGCCATATCTAGTTCGGTGGTAGCATCTTTAGCCTGCTTCCAGATAGAGCTAACTTGATAGTTCATCGTCATATTGAACTCGAAGGCCTTCCAGGTACAAAGCAAGGTTTGAAAATGTTACCAGTACCTAATCAAGATAAAAGTTCAGGATAAAACACTTACCTCAGCTAGAAGAGCAGACCCTTTGGAAATGAGAACCTTCACGGGCATTGAAGTCATAGCTTCTAAACTCCCATATGAGCAGGAAGCAGTAAACCTCGCCAGATCCTCATCTTGGCTGGTGTCCCTCGACCGCGATCGGAACCGGTGGGTTGCTCGGTTTGAGCAATAGAGGTAGAGCGTTGACCACTTTCAACCCTTGTGGGTTTCTCGGTCACCATGGTAGTAGGGGGAGGGGAGATCTGTTAAGTAGCAGTAGCAGCAGTTGCAGGGACAACAGGAACTCGACCTTGCACCTGGCTAGAAGTACCCCTAACCCTAGCCATTCTAGCTACGAGACTCGCCAGAGGTGATCTAGCCGAATCAAGAGGAGGCAGAGGAGATTCCTCAGGCACCGTGGCTGGGGTCAATACTCCCATACTAGACCCAGCGGAGGTACCGGCCCTTGCAACAGGATCAGGGCGAGATGGAAGCCCGATAGGGGAGGCCAGTAGGGAATCATGTGGACCACAAGCCTGGTTTAGCTCCTCCTCTAGAACAGATGGAGGCACTGCAGAGACTACCAAGACAGCAAGAATTAGCACCTACATAATCAATGAAAAAATGTTATCGAGATAAGGTCAGTTACCTAGAGAAGCGTTGGAAACTCGGAGGTAGAGGTCTACCCTTCCTGCCTCAAAGGCATCCGAGGTAGGGTACCTCGTGTTGACATAGGATCAAGCCATGATGGATTTCAAAATCTTCTCTGACTCAGTAGAGAGCTTGCCTTTCTCCAATACGGGCATAACGCTGAAACTTGTAGGGATCGGGAACTCAGACCCTCCAATGTGGACTGAGCTACCCCATTCTTGTTTAACAATGACCCAATCCTCCTTCCTGGAAGTGTCTTTCTTCATTGCCACAGACACCACAAACTTCAGGCTATTCTTGGTCCAGGCATAGAACTGCCTTCTAGGACCTAGAGAGCTGGCAGCAACTTGGAAGACGAATCCTAGTTCATCTGACCCGATTCCCGGTCGATCTTATCCTTCTCACATTGCTCTAGCCATAGCACTAGGAACTCAACCAGGTGCTTCCAAAACCTAGGTGTTAGTATGAGGGGGGCGAGCTGAAGAGCATGTAGCACCATGTGCAAAGTAGGGTGGAGAGGTAGCCTTACTCTAGTATCAAAAGCCGCCGTGTGAATCGAAAGTTCGCCAGCAGGGGGGTGTGCACATCATACCCCCGAGGTGGGACAATGATGATAATATCTTTAGTGACTGTGAAATCTCTCCTCAATTGCCTAATTGTATCTGTGGTAGAGGTCGAGTCAGGTATGCACCATACTGATAAGGAAGAGAGAGCTCCATCGCCACTGAATCTGTAACTTCACCAGCTCGGTCTCTACCTACCTGACAGCGCCTTGACTCCCCACTCAACTCCTTGTCAATTTTGACCGCTCTATCGGGATCGTTTGAGAAACCAGTCAAAATAGCGACATTCCTTATGAGCGGCAGCACTGAAGAGCAGGGACGTCATCTCCGCTATCATCGTCGACGCTAGTCCTTTTCCTATGAGCAAGGTTCCCGCTAGTAGTGGCATCACCGGTGAAGAATTGCTTGATACTATCACTATTGGGGGAAGACATGATAGCTGAATCAAAGTTTTGTTTCTTGAAAGTGGAAGAGATTGAAGGCTGAAAAATGAAGAAGCAGAAAGCTAGAGTTTGCGAGGGTTTGAGAACTTCGTGAAAGCATAAAGAAGTAACTAGAATAAATTATGGAGAAAGGCGAGAAGGATCGAGGTATAAATAGAGGAGAAAACGGTTACTTGCAACGGGAAGAAAGGGTAATTAATAACGCGGGATAATCAGAAAGACAGTTTCGGGAAACGCGCGCCTCCAAGTCTTGCCCTTTTTGAATTCAACCTATCCTGATGAGACACGTGAATAACCTATTAAATCAGCGTGTAAAAAGAGGATTTCCTTCCTGAAAGCAGTTATGGAAAATTCTCCAAACGTTTCAAATCCTAACTCCAACCCCAACCTGGTACCGGTGTTAAAGTCAATGGGGACTTCATTTAACAGCCTTATTTGCAGGGGTCTATAGAAAAATTTTCCACCAAGTTGCTACTGTAGGGAAAAATTAACTAAAACCGCAGCGGAAGGCAAAAAGTAGATTTTCGTATAGTTTAAAATTTTTCTAAAGATTTGAACCTTAACCCTTTAATTAATTAAACAAAAATATACAGTTAGAGTTAAATACCTCTTGTCGCGTGATCCGATTGACTTACGTCGATGGTAATCCGCAAGATCTTCAATCCTAGCACGTACGTGAATCACCTAAGAGCGTGGTCTCCTATTTTTCTTTGAATTGCTTACCTGAGAATGGATGTATGGAAATTCTGATCCTGATCTTCAATCCTAAAACACCAAGAGCCTAGAAAAATAGTTCCGGTCACTTTTGAATTCACAATCGATATGATTGGAACTCGCGTAACCCTAAATCGAAAGTGTGCACAAAACCTTTTGATGTTAAAGGCTTGCAAGTGCACTATCGAATGAGAACTTATTTTTCTTTTTCTCTCTTGGCCGAAATTCTATGTGTATTGAGTAAGATTTTTATTTTTCAAAGCAAACAAAAATCTCTCTCACTCAAGCTTCTAGGTGGCCGAAATTTCTCCTTCTCAAAATAGGGTTGGCCGAATTCTTTGTGTAGGAAATCTAGGGTTGGCCAATTTCCTTACTTGAAAAGGAATTGTGCTTTTCCCTAATTCCTATCAATTTAAGAATCCTAACCCTTATAGGACTAGGGTGGCCGAATTCTTTGTGTGGTATGGAGTGTATATGGACTTAATCCTTACCACATTAGGACTCCTATCACTTAAAAGAATTCTAACCCTAATCCAACACATAGTATTTTATTTACTGACCAGGAAAAGATTTTGATTTAAACTATTAATTAATTAAATAATTAATTAATTTCCATTTAATCAAAACAATAAAATAAAATAATATCTTGGGCTATTTTATTAGCCTTGCCGCCCACACCATATATACATGGGCCTAATATTATTTTTCTTATTTTATTTAATCCATTAGACTTTAAATAAAAGCCCACATGTGAACCAGAATTATTCTTACTAAAAGAAACAAGCCCACATGTCTCCTTTTAATATATTAATATAATAGAGCAGCCCATTAAATAAATAATAGACATATTATATTCTTAATATATTAAATGCAATTCTACATGGACCCATAAATTGGTCCGGTAGAATATATCAAGTGATCCATGCAAGTACGTGTGGATTGTGGATCTTGGCGGGCTATCTAAATTTAAGCTTCAATAGACATAACCTAATCACAATCAACAAATGATTCACTTAGGTCCGATCTATTAATTTTAACTCATTCCACTAAAGAGCTAAAATTGAACTCTTAAATAAAGATAGAATAAGGAGATGTTTCTCATTCATACCCTAGACAATCTTATAGGAGATGGTGTATCCTCGTGAATAATATCAGTAATCGCCAAGAGCTCATAGACCGCCTATAGCTCTCCAAGTTACCATATTTCCTCATATGACCACATTTTGAACTTGGATATTTTGACTTGTCCAGAAGCCATGTCTTCAATAATCATTATTGAAAACTCAACGTTGAGATTTAATATCCAATACCTCAAAAATTTCATATGATGATATTATACTCTCATTTAATAAATGGAGCCACGATGTCCATATCTATAAATGAAGTCCTCTATCGATTAACAAATGAATACCACCAAACTATCGAGGATAGACTATGCTATATAATCGTACTCATTAATAGCTCAAATGATAACACTTGCAACCATAAGTCCATCATTTATCTCAGGATTAAGATCGACTCTCTGATTGTCCTAATAATGAAAAGACTTATATCTAGTGACGGTTCTAGATAAAGTATTTCATTGTGATCCTGTTCAATGCACCCAGTGCACTAGATTCTTTTACTCGAAAACCTTTCGATGATTTTAGACTCATCATAACTCATTTGATCCCACTCAAATGCTAGTAAAAGAATTCTACAACTTTATCAAGATAGAGGTGCCCAACCTTTAACTTAAGTTGTGAACATTATTCAAGACTAACTAAAGAATTGTGTCTACCTCACATATATCCGGATGTATGAACAATTCTTCATTTCTCATAGTCTTTTGACCTTATGATTATTTACCTTGACAATTATAATAATAAATGCTATAAGTATTTGTCAGAATCAGAAAACACTTTATTTATATGAAAAGATTGTCAATTATAATATTACACTCTTGCTATTGAGCATAATCCTAACAGCTACCTGGTAGGAACCATTCCCAGGTTCCCGGAAGCGTTGATACCGCGATCTAGGAAGAACCGATACCTGGTAAGGCTGGAATCACTACCTTCTCGTCCACCTGTCTACCTAGTCAAAGCACCAGAACCAAGACTCAAGAAAGGGCAGGTACCGCGATACCACATGTTCAGTACCTCACAGGTACCCAGCATCTCCTATTTGACACCTAGGTACCATAGACATCTACCCGGTACCCGAGTACCTCGATGTCTACCTAGTACCCAGTACCTCGATATCAACCCAGGATCCAACCAAGAGATACTGGCATGATAGAACAAGCGCCACACCAATAAGATACAGAGCAAGCACCATGCCAGCAAAAGCTGACAGGTACACATGTGTACCGCGATACCAGGATAAGAAGTCAGTTTCTCTTTCCAAGCAACATATGAGGAAAGAATTGACTTCATGGCCATTTAAAGCGCCATAAATTAGACCAAATAGTTAACCGAATCAGAGTTTAAATACGACAGTAATTGGAGGGATCAAATCCCGCGCCTTTAGCCTCACTCAACGTCTTTAAACGCCTAAAGAAGGACTCCAAATAATCCTCATTAATATGACCGGATTCTTAGGAATATTGGTGTCTATAAATACAGCCATGAAGGACAAAGATGGGGATCGATCTTTTTCCAGAAGCTTTCTATTGAGTTTTCTAAAGTCAGTAAGAGGTTCAAAACCATTATTGAGAGGATTTTTGGCCACTTATCGACACATACCATTTCGCCATCGCCATTCTGTGTAGAAAAAAAAAAAAAGAGAGGGTGATAGTGTGATAAATCATTCTCCCTGTAAACAATTTCCTTGATCAATAAGAATAGTACCATTCGCATTGTATCTTTATATATATATATATACCATTCTATTCATTGGATTTCTCTTACTTGGGGGATTTGTTCCTTACTCCTTGCAAGGGAAATCTCGGTACTGAAGGTACCTACCCCGCTGCCACCTACCGGTAACGGTTGAGGGTGCTAACTAGAATTTCACTCCCCGAGTGAATCTTCTCGTTAACAATAGTGTTTGCAAGTTTTCAATGTGATTAAATTGCTGGAGGCGCAAAGTGGGATTCTTGGTGCGAAATAGGTCAAAGTTGAGGGAAGAAGACTTAGTGTGTCGGTAAGGACCCGCACACAACCCGTAAACTGAAGATCGAAAATGCAAAAAGCTCAGTGTTCCTGTATGAACCCGTACATAACCCGTAATCCGAAGATCAGCAATATGAAGAGAAGCCCAGTGTACGGATGCGGACTCACACACTACCTGAAATTCGAAGATCAACAAAAGCTCAGAAGTAGGTGTACGGGTCATACCCGCACACATTGGGAAATCAGACCTGCACACTACACCAGAAAAGTCACTTACATCAGCTTTTCAAACCCATTTTGGGAAAAGATATAAATAGACTCTCTTGTGATTATTCACACACAGCCCCACTGACATTTTTACATCATTTTCTCTCTCTAGATCTAAGAATTTAACTCTCCCACTATATCTAAACACCCATATCCATTTCTTGATTCACCACTCAACAAAGCAAGCAAGGAGATCAAATTGGAGCTTAAGGAAGGAGGATTGTCTTATGGGTTATCTTCTATTCTCTTTTATTTGCTTTATTCTTGTAATAGACATAAGTAGCTAAATACCCACTAAGGGGTTGATGTGATTCATTTGTGAACTTTGGGCTTTGTAATGAACTTTATTCATTTATTTAAACTATCAATTAAGTTTCATTCATTGTTTTAATTGCTTTCAAAAATGAATTGGTATTTGATTGAACCCTACTCTCTTTGCTAGTTTGTTTACAAATTATTTAAGTATATTACTAGGTATACACACTACTTGGTTTTTTGAAGCTAAATTGAATGAAAGGATCAAACAAGAGTACCCTCCTCATGTGAGATCCAGACTTAACAATCTCAATCTCTATTTAATCTGAAATGGGTAATCAATTATATACACTCTAGGTATTTTTGTGAGAGATTAAGTGTTGGGGTTTATGCCCTAAAGATGTAATTTATAAATGGATTTATGAAATAAACAAAATAAAAATTTCAATTCATTCTTGTTGTGTTGTTTATTTTATAACTTGTGCATATATGAACATCCTAGATTGCCAGATGTAATCTCGAACTGTGTATATGAGTGTCATATACAGATGGATACAGTAAGAGATGTGCAATCTAAAGAGTCCATAGATAGCAAATAAAGATGAGTACTTTATTTGTGGTTAATCTATAGCCGCGGTCCATTCCGTAATGTACGGTGATTCTATCCTGAATCATTCGTATGAGATATGGGAATGGAGGCACCTTGTATGGTGTGATCATATAGGACTGGGCCATAATCTATATGAATCTCTCACCAAGATCCGTTTACTGATGAGATTCATATGTATCAACTAATGATGGCTATATGTGGGTGATCTTAATCCTGAGTGTCTTATCGACTCCTTCAGGTTAGATCGTGGTCTTTGATATACCATGGGTGAGGTCAGATGCAATTCCTGATCAATATACTCCGTATGTTGGGATTGCGGTTTGGCTTGTGGCTGGGAAGGTATGTACACAATAGTGGAATCCACTCCTTCTTGTGAGAAGTAGATGGTAGTTCCCTTAAGGGTTGATTCAGGGCTTGGACAATATGAGCGCTCTCCTAATTCCGTGAGAAAATATGATTTATTTTTCATTAGAGAATCAACGGTACTTAAAGGATATATGTAATAAGAGGGGTATAACGGACATTATGACCCAGCTCTAATTATGAACTACTGTGGAGGATCACACCATGTGTAATAGCTATATCGATGGACACCGTGTTGTATCGGTCTGTGTAAAAGCGTCTACAGTTGAGAACGTGCAGCTTCGGGTTTTTAGTGGAATAACACCGGAGTTAATAATCAAGGAATATTAATTAAAGAGTTTAATTAATGATTCCGAGGATTATTGGAGCTCAAAATACTGTGGGTCCATTAGGTCCCCTTGCTAGCCCGATCGATTTAGGTAACAAGGGTCACAATTAATTAATTGGATTGCCCAATGAATTGTGTTACGAAAGTGACACGTATTTATTCTAGAATTAATTGAATAATGAGATTATTTAATTAATGAATAATGGTGATTAAATAAATTAAATAATAAGATTATTTAATTTTGTTATTAATCACTAAATGGAGGATGTTAGTTGATATTTGATTTTAAATAGAATAAGATAATATGATTATTTTATTTTATTAAATTAAATATTTGAAATTGAATTTAAAATGTTCAAATTGAAAATAAATATTTAATTATCTTTTAAAATAAAAGATATGAGATATCAATTATAAAAGATTTTGTTTTAAAATCTAAAGAGATATCAATTTAAGAGTTTTAGTTATAATAATATATATATGATATATATTGATAACAAAAACATAGCACACAAAAAGGATATACACAAGTGTTTGTATAGGATACAAACTGATTATGCGTGTAACAAAAACTTAGAAACGCACAGATGTGCATGAATGATTTTATAAAAAAAAAAAAAGAGAAAGCACAAGTGTGCTGTGCGAAAATCAAACAAAAGAGACAAAAAAGTAGTTTTATGCTATGTGAAGAAAAATTGCATCAGATGCAATTGGTTATGCGCATGAAATAAAATATTGTGCAAGTGTGTACAGTGCAAGTGTTGCACAGTGAACGAGAAGAAATAGTTTCTTCTATTTCTCTCTACATCCTCCTAAGTTCCTGAGTACGTGACGCGCCCACACACAGTTACCAGTTCTGGGAATAGCTAGGAAGATTAGTGGTACAGACCAGGAGCATATCGTAACGTGAATGAGCCTCTAAACGTTGCTAAGGTTCTAAATTTTCTTTTAATATATTGATTACAATTACCTGTGTTTACATATTGTATGTATTAGTTCCTGAAAAAGAATTGCGATCCTAAGTTCACTGGTCCTAGATCGTTTATAATCTGTATAGAAAATTTTAAAACCTATTTCCGCTGCGTTACCAGTGAACGGGTTCCAACATTAAGCACCAATACTATACCCTCTAGGTTGGTGACATTATCAAGTGATTAGTCCCTTAATTTCATAGATGTGCATTCATGGATAATCACTTGTGAGTGGTTAATGCTATACACTCTAGGTTGAACACTCATAAGGGATATATAACCAATTATATACCCTCTAGATTGGTTACAATAGATTGATGTACTTTCATGAGAGTTCTTGATTGCCCATTGTTTGCTTATTAGATCAATCAATTCCTTAGTTCTATCATCATTCATTTATATTCATACTAACTTAGTTGCATTTAGTTTAACTTAGTCTAATTAGTTTAATTGTGGGCTTACCTTTACTTAATCAAATTTTCCAAACCAATCAATCAATTTACTTTATTGCATTTTTGTGCTAGAGTTTGATTTAATCATTGCTCAGTAGAATGATCCCTATGGAACGATACCCGACTTTCCACCATACTTGTTTTCATTCATTTTGAATGCATAGTTATGGTTCTTATAAATTTTGTTTTGATATTGCATATACGGCAAATGTGTGTCACCTAGTCATGAAACTAAGAAGACCTATGCTCAAATGATGATTGATGATGTTACATGCACAGGGATTCTGGTTTGGAAAGATAAAGATTAAATCTTGGTACTTTCTCTCTCAAGGAAACACTTAATCTCTCTAAGGTCTGTTAAACGTGTGTTTCTTAGGATTCAAAGAGAGAAAAAGATGAATTTATAGGGCAAAACACGAGCTGCTATAAAATTACAAAAATGCCCAGAAAACAGGCCAATTGGAGATCTGTGGCCACTGAATGCCAATCGCCAAATTTCTTCAGAGATTGCTGGATTAAAACGGCGGTTTGGTTCAACAGCCCATGACCGCCGATCACCAACCGCAGAATCCTCTAGATTCAAACGGCGGTTCCCAACAGCCGATCCGCGACTGCAGAAACACATTTGGAACCTACTTGTTCCATTATACGGTTTGTATTCAGCGGTCCATGACCGCCGAACAGCAACCGTCGATCAATAAAATCAAGGGAAAACAAGCGGTTGATCATCGAGCTCAGACAAGCTCATCATCGTGCATGTGTGGACATTTCCGATCAATCATCGGGAATGAATTACACCATACTTAGAGATAGAAATAAAGTGCAAGTGTGTTAGTGTAATGAATGCATAACATTAAGAAGATTGAGCACAATGCATAAGCAAGTTCAAATTCTGTTAACAGGGTTTTTTGGCAGTGGTCCAAAGAAGAATTTTCCTCCAAGTAACCACCTGGTAAGGACTATTCCCAGCTCCCAGGTACCAAGCAGGATTGATACCGCGACCTTGGAAGAATCGATACCTGGTAGGGCCAGAACCTCGACTACCTTCCTATCTAGATGAGGCACCAGAGATACGAACCAGGAAAGCAGGTACATCTACCCTGACACCTGATGAAGCTGGTATAGCGATACCATGCACCCAGTACCTTGCATATACTCGGTGCCTCCTACCTGGCACCTAGGTACCGCGACATGTATCTAGTACCCCAGGGTACCACAACATCTACCTGGTGCCCGAATACCTTGATATCTGCCTGGTACCTAGTACCTTGACATCAACCAGGAATCCACCATAGACAGGTATCCTACTTGCCGAGCAGGAAGAATGTCGCCACGAAGCCACTAGCATGCTAGAACAAGCGCCACGCCAGCGAGAAGAGACTGGTACACCAGAGTATCTCGCCTAAAGCATGCAACACCATCTGACCTCATTGATGACCATTCACAACTCCATTAATGAGGGAAGCAGTCAACTCCATTAATTGCCATTCACAACGCCATTAATGAAGGAAGCAGTCAACTCCATTAATAGCGTTACCATTAATGGCCATTCATAACGCCATTAATGAGGAAATCAGTCAACTCTATTAATGGATATAATCAACTCCATTAATGAGAAGATCAGTCAACTCTTTAATGGCCATTCACAACGCCGTTAATGAGGGAATCAGTCAACTCTATTAATGGAGATAATCAGCCCCATTAATGAGAAGATCAGTCAACTCTTTAATGGCCATTCCCAACGCCATTAATGAGAGAATATTCAACTCCATTAATGCTAAGTCAATGTTTCTTTGATTGCGAATTAATCAGTGGAGTGGGCAACAAGAATCATAACATATAAAAATGACCAAGTTCTCTCCAAGAAGGGGGTTCTGACTTGGCCACCAGCTATCTCGAATATCTCCATCTCAGGGGTTCCAACATTTTCTCTGGCCCGACATTCTCTCCACATTCTCTAATAGCCCTCCAACATCTCCATGTCTCAAAGTTGTCTCCGATCCCAGATTTCATCCATTTCTCCAGCACAAATACAATTCGACATCTCCCACCGTTGTATCGACTATTATGCACATTAATTTTCTCCAAATATGTATCGGTACCAAGTGGTACCCCTACAACTATGACCTATCAGGTCTCAGTTTGTACTGATGTAAGCTCTCCGGAGCACCTCTCGAGATATATAAATATAAAGAAGGGTCTTTCTCCCTTCCTATAGATACTGCCTAGGGGTTTTTCAGCATGTGATCAATCGTGATGCGTTTTTCCTTTAGGTCAGTCCACCACTACTAAAAGAGTTGTCATTATCCCATCTATCTCCTTGTTATGAATGCATGTATGCGTGCTAGGCACCGACCATGCTGGTCCTAGCTCTCATGTACCTTTTCTACCATTGCATCTATCTCACTTTCACCTTACCAGAACCACGGTACGAAGTACCTACCACCCGTTGCGACCTCCGGGGTAGCGGGTCGAGGGTGTTAATTGAAATTTTGCTCCCCGAGTAGATTTTTCCGTTAACACTTTTTGGCGCCGTCTGTGGGAAGTTCACCAACGTGGCTTCCATATCTCTACATGAGCATCCTTATCTCTACATGCATGTTCAACTTTCTACTATTGACAAATATGATACGTGGGATTCCTGGCAGAACCGGTCTACCATGCTGCTCCTACGCAACAAACATTCTCATATACTTGTGGAGCTCCTCTACCGTAGATCCGCTCCGGTACTTCTAAAGCTCCTATGTAGCAGAGTTGTATCTCTCCTGCTACCATACAGAGGGTTTGTTCCATTATCAACAGATCTCCTATACAGTAGATCTGCTACGATCTCCTATGCAGCAGATCCGCCACGATCTCCTCTACAATAGATCTGCTCAGGTACATCTAAAGCTTCTATACAGCAGAGTTACACCTCTCTTGCTTCTTTACAGAGGGTTTGCTCAGGTATCGGTAGATCTCTTATGTAGCAGATCCGCTACGATCTCCTATGTAGCAAATCCATTACGATCTCCTATGCAGCATATCCGCTACCAGTAGATCTTCTATCCAGCAGATTCACTGGATTTGCACCTGTTCATGCGGACCTTCTCATGTCACCGGATCCACTTCGAAAGATCTTAGATAGCAGGTCAACACATGTACCCGAGAAGCCAACATAATTATATGATCGTAGGAGCAGAAAGACTGGTGGAGGCCTAGTGGCTCCGTATTTTTTATACCGGGCCGGTCAACGCCCAAGTGAGCCACTGCTGCTCCGATTCTATCCAGGACGGTCCGGAGCCACTTTTCAATTGCAGGGGATTTCTAGGATCCCAAGCATGCCTCTGGACCGGTACCACACCGGTGGCTCCCTACCTCCTGTACTGGGCCACTCAATGCCCTAGTGAGCCACCGAAGCCCTGATCTGTTCGGGGAGAGCCCAGAGGCTTCCCACATTGCTGAGGCCTCATACATGCCTAAGCATGCCTCTGGAGCAGCAGCCTAGCTGCATGGCCCAGTGGCTATTCACTTTTTTTACCGGGCTAGTCAACGTCCAAGTGAGCCACTGTGTCCTGATTCACTCCAGGATGGTCCAGAACCACATTTCAGTTGTTGGGGACTTCTAGGATCCCAAGCATGCCTCTGGACCAGTACCGTGTAGGTGGCTCCCTACCTCTTGTACCGGGCCCTTCAACGCCCTAGTAAGCCATCAATATCCCGATTCGCTCGGGTAGAGCTC
Source organism: Dipteronia sinensis (assembly GCA_033220585.1). Taxonomy (NCBI): domain Eukaryota; kingdom Viridiplantae; phylum Streptophyta; class Magnoliopsida; order Sapindales; family Sapindaceae; genus Dipteronia; species Dipteronia sinensis. The sequence continues at coordinate 43,164,275 of CM065644.1, read as the reverse complement.
TGAGGCTTCGCGCATTACTGAGGGCTCCTACATGCCTAAGTAAGCCTCTGGAGTAGCAGCACTACTGTAAGATCAGTGGTTCCTCACTTATTGTATTGGGCCCCTCATAGCGCCCTTGTGCACTACCTAGATCACAACTGTAAGATTATCAGTTTCTGATCTTTTATACCAGGCTACCCAACGCCACAGCAAGATACCGAGGTCCGGGTTTGTTCGACCAAAGTCTCGAGCCCCATTACGATTTCTGAAGACTCCAAATTACTCCAAGCAGGCTTCTAAACAGGTTACTTCACTTAGGGACTAGAAGCTCACCAGTCTCTATAGTACTCTTGTGGGAGTGGTAGTGACCTCAACATGAGAAGAGTTCTCCTAGTGATCGGTCCACAATAAAGCTCCTTTGCGGAAGGTCGCTCTATTCCTTATACTCAGAACACGAATCACCTCAGAAGGTTTTACCCATGAAGCCTATGGGGTGAGCATTGACCCATATCGCTTTGAGTATGATTGCCTTGGTAGTTCTCTTATGATTACCTTGGTAGTTCTCATACAATCGCCTTTCACCTATGATCGAAACCAGGAAAGCCCCCCGTCAAGAAAGACCTAGTGCTAAAGTGACCTTAGTTGCCTACCAGGACCATCATTTGAAGACTGGGATCCCTTGCACAGAAATGCCTGATGCCCTGGACCAGATTAATCCCTCCAGGAGGATTGCCATAAAACCAGGAGAGCTACACAACACTCCTAATGCCTGGACTGGATTAATTCCTCCAAGAGGATCGACATAAAACTAGGAGAGCCACACAACACTCCTGATGCCCTAGACCGGATTAATCCCTCCAGGAGGATCGCTATAAATCTAGGAAAGCTACACAGCACTCCTGATACCCTGGATCGAATTAATCCCTCCAGGAGGACCGCCTTAAGACCAGGAAAGGCCACATGGCATTCCTACTGCCCTGGCCGGGCACCACCCTCTGCTAGGAAGGATCCGATACTTAAGAGCATAGTTGCCTGACAGATTAAACCTTGGCCGGGCACTACCCCCCGCTAAGAAGGGTCTGTTTTGTAAGAGCATAGTTGCCTGCTAGATCAAGGCCTTTGGCGGGCACCACCCCACGCTAAGAAAGACCTGGTGCTAAAGTGGCCTTAGTTGCCTACCAGGATCTTGTTGCCAATATGTTCGCCTTGTTTTCACCAGAGTACCAAGATTCCTAGAAAGGAATACGAGGTACCTAGATCCGCCAATGTGTTCGCCTTATTTTCGCCAGAGTACTAAGATTCCTAGAAAGAAATGCGAGGTACCTAGATCTGCCAATGTGTTCACCTTGTTTTCGCTAGAGTACCAGGATTCCTAGAAAAGGAATGTGAGGTACCCATTTTCGCCAATATGTTCACCTACGTGTTTTCACCTCAAGACCAGGATAGCTAAACGGCCCTCCTGCTGCCTTGGCCGGGTACCGCCCCCCGCCAAGAAGGATCTGGATGCCATAATTGCCTACTAGGATTGTTTTTGCCTCTGTACCCAAATTCTTGAAAAATGAAAGGCTAGGTACCATGATTCGCTAGTATTTTAGCCTAAGTTTGATTCACCAGCGATTTCGCCTAGGTACCGAGGTTCCTTGAAATAGGAAGGCTGGGTACCGTGATCCGCCAGATCTGAATGCATCATTTCGGCTAAGTACCAGTATCCCTTGAACAGGAATGCCAGGTACCCTGATTTGCCTAAGCTAAGAATGATGGGAGCATTTTCTCGTTTCAAGTAGCGGTTACAAGAAAGAAATGATGAGTAAAATTCTTCAAGCGTTACAGATCCTGACTCCAACCCCAAGTTAATACTGGTGTTTAAGTCAGAAGGAACTTCTGTTAACAGGGTTTTTTGGCAGGGGTCCAAATAAGAATTTTCCTCCAAGTAACCACCTGGTAGGGACCATTCCCAGCTCCCAGGTACCCAGCAGAATCGATACCGTGACCTTGGATGAATCGATACCTGGTAGGGCCAGAACCTCGACTGCTTGTCTATCTAGATGAGGCACTAGAGATACGAACTAGGAAGAGCAAGTACATCTACCTCGACACTTGGTGAAGCTGGTACCGCGATACCATGCACCCAGTACCTTGCATATACCCGGTGCCTCCTACCTGGCACCTAGGTACCGCGACATGTATCCAGTACCCTAGGGTACCTCAACAACTACCTGGTGCCTGAATACCTTGATATCTGTCTGGTACCTAGTACCTTGACATCAACCCGGAATCCACCATAGGCAGGTATCCTACTAGCTGAGCAGGAAGAATGTCGCCACGAAGCCACTAGCATGCTAGAACAAGCGCCACGCCAGCGAGAAGAGACTGGTACACCAGAGTATCTCGCCTAAAGCATGCAACACCATCTGACCTCATTGATGACCATTCACAACTACATTAATGAGGGAAGCAGTCAACTCCATTAATTGCCATTCACAATGCCATTAATGAAGGAAGCAGTCAACTCCATTAATGGCCATTCATAACGCCATTAATGAGGAAATCAGTCAACTCTATTAATGGATATAATCAGCCCCATTAATGAGAAGATCAATCAACTCTTTAATGGCCATTCACAACGCTGTTAATGAGGGAATCAGTTAACTCTATTAATGGAGATAATCAGCCTCATTAATGAGAAAATCAGTCAACTCTTTAATGGCCATTCCCAATGCCATTAATGAGAGAATATTCAACTCCATTAATGCTAAGTCAACGTTTCTTTGATTGCGAATTAATCAGTGGAGTGGGCAACAAGAATCAGAACATATAAATATGACCAAGTTCTCTCCAAGAAAGGGGTTCTGACTTGACCACCAGCTCTCTCGAATATCTCCATCTCAGGGGTTCCAACATTTTCTCTGGCCCGACATTCTCTCCACATTCTCCAACAGCCCTCCAACATCTCCATGTCTCAAAGTTGTCTCCGATCCCAGATTTCATCCATTTCTCCACCACAAATACAATTCGACATCTCCCACCGTTGTATCAACTACTATGCACATTAATTTTCTCCAAATATGTATCGGTACCAAGTGGTACCCTTCCAACTATGACCTATCAGGTCTCAGTTTGTACTGATGTAAGCTCTCCGGAGCACCTCTCGAGATATATAAATATAAAGAAGGGTCTTTCTCCCTTCCTATGGATACTGCCTGGGGGTTTTTCAGCATGTGATCAATCGTGATGCTTTTTTCCTTTAGGTCAGTCCACCACTACTAAAAGAGTTGTCATTCTTCCATCTATCTCCTTGTTATGAATGCATGTATGCGTGCTAGGCACCGACCATGCTGGTCCTAGCTCTCATGTACCTTTCCTACCATGGCATCTATCTCGCTTTCACCTTACCAGAACCACGGTATGAAGTACTTGCCACCCGCTGCGACCTCCGGGGTAGCGGGTCGAGGGTGTTAATTAAAATTTTGCTTCCCGAGTAGATTTTTCCTTTAACAAATTCATTGTAAGTTCCTTATATTTTGATTGGCTCATTTCTATGACAAACCACATTGGGGCATTGCTTGTAAGGGTAGATTAGGCCTTTTTGATCGTGATCAAGCTTCAATGACATCCTTATGCTCAAGAGCACTTCAAGGGTACATCACTTGTGCTTAACTCTCTTTTAAGAGAATTAGTTGCGCACAAACACTTTCATGCATGCCCTACACATATTGCATTTGTGTTTTAATATTTTTATGTGTGCTTTCTTTACATTTATCACAAGTGCACCTTGATGTTAGTTCTAAGTGTGGCTTTGTTTTATGGGTTTTGCTTTCCGTTGGTTGATCAAAAATGTCCGTGCATGCACATTGGTGTGCTTTCCTTAGCAGGTTGAATGACCTCTCTATAGGTTTCTGCTGCACGGATGGTGCATCGGTACCTTACCCACACAATATCCACACACTGTAGCCTGGGTCGTCTCGGGTCACTTTTGTGCGGGTGGTATGCAAGTCCCTACCCGCACAGTACCCGCACACTGAAGACAGGTTTGTCTCAAGTCACTTTTGTATGGGTGGTGTACGGGTCCCTACCCGTACACTAAAGACTGATCGGTCTCATGTGTCTGTTGTACGAGTAGTGCGTGGGTCTTTTACCCATACAGTTACCCATACACTATGTCATTTTCTGGTGTTTTATTTTACTTCTTTCTAAAATGTCATAGATATACTTTGACATCATATATATGTCATATTCTCTCCATTTCGTTCTAAAGAGTCCAGAATTATTTCCTAGTGAGAGAAGGTGATTTTCTAGAGAGAGACTTGATCGGTCTATTTCTATACATATTTTAAGTCCCCATTTCCTATTATTTGTGCTTTGTTCTTGGGTGAAATTAGGTATTTTATGTGTTTGTTGAGCATTTATAGGTCACATTCCATGGAAGAGGTGTTAGAAGTTATTTTGAAGAAAAGGAGCAAAAAGCTGAATTTCGGCCAGTGCAGATCACCCAGATTGCGGGCCCCATATCTCTCTCCTCGGTTTGAATTGTGTGTTCTACCACCTATGGATGGAAAGCCCCGGACTTCTAGTGTTTGGCGCACTTTACGGATCGCAATTCCAATATTCCTAGAAGAAGTTATGCCCGTTTTAGTATTCAATGGTCAGATTAGTCATAATTCCGTAAATAGTGACGGGATTTATTTTGCAAGTTGTGGAACGGGAAATATTACCTTTTTGGACATGAGTGTGAGTCTTGGAAAGCAAGTTGACACCTAATCCTTATCATCCTTCAATAAGTAATCAATTCGAGTGGATTAGGAAAGAATTAAATCCCAAAAAAGGTAGAGTTCCAAAAGGGAACCAATTTCCTTGTTGTTTAAGGACTTGGCTTATCATCTAAAGCCTATTTAAACCCCTGTGAACCCTAATTTCGGAAGAGAGAAGCCAAGGGAGGTCCCAAGCCACCAAGGGGGCTGTCCCCCATCACTCCACCACCATACATCACCACACACTCATCCATCTTTACACATTGACGATTAGAAGACGAAGGAGAATTCATCATTGGAGATCTTAATGGGTTTTATCTTTTCTTTCTCTTCTCTTTTTATTTTCAACATGTGTAACTATTCCCATAACTAGGGAATCAATGTGAACCTTTTGTGAATGCTCATGTTTGGATTAATTATTAATTTATCAACTTAATTCTTGATTTATTCATTATGCTTAATTGCTTAATCCTCATTAGTTTTAATATTTATTCACACCATAGACCAAGGGTGGATGATTATTTGGCATGATTTTAGGGTTAAGACTATATGAGAATTAGGGTTAGAGTATATACCAAACCTAACCTTGATTAATACTCTTTTGAATGAATGAATTTTATCTTTAGCATAGGCCAAGCAAAGTATAGAATTTGGTTCTTATTTCTTGCACTTAAAGGGTTTCTAATCGTTGTTTACACCATAGACCAAGGGTGAATAGTGGTTGGGAGCACGTGACTCATTCCATGACCATACGGTAATAGTCACATTAAAGACAAAGAATGAACCCTAGAATTGATTGAATCTTGTTTACAAATTAATTCCATACATTGAGTGTTCATAATTGGGGATCATTGATGACCTAGTATTTCCTTCTCTTGATCACAACCATATTCTTTTTAATTATTTTCTTAGCTTAATTTAATTTAGTTTAGTTTAATTCAAATCTCAAACAAATCTTTTGTTACTTTTAGTTTAACTTTAATTAGAATTAGTTTTAATTATTAAATCTCTTTTCCTCTTGGGAACGAACTTTACTTGCCGTTGTGCTTATCTTCACGATTCGTGCACTTGCGAGTATAGTTTTTAATAACACGATTTACACCATCAAGACTCCCTAAGAACCCATTTTTACTCAACCAAACTCATACCCGTGTGCATCTGACATCATCCAAGCATTATCTAATCATGGGTTTTTATGCTCTTCTTGACTAGGTAATTATGTTGGGGTTTTCGCCCTAATGCTTGTAATTTGTAAATGTGATTTGAACATAAATAAAAGAAGTAATATATTCATTCATTTTGTGTCATACTTTATATATAACATGTGCACTTTACATCCAAGATTGTCAGATGTAATTTCGAACTGAGTATATAAGTGTCATATACAGATGGATTCAGTTTGAAACGAGCAATCAAAAGAGTCTGTGGATAACAAATAAAGCTGGGTACTTTACTTATGGTTGTTAATAGCCAAATTTGGCTAGGGACCAAAGGAAAATTCTCCCCCCTCCTAGCCCGAATCCAGGCTCAGAAATTATCCACCATGGAACGCCTCCCAAGGTCAGGCCACGAAGCCACCTCGTAAAAAATGATGAAGGGTCATCGAGCTATGGAAACACTCGAGAAGAAGCCCGACACAATCAGATCGAGCTTCCGACACCGAGGTCGAGATTACCTCGTAACCTCCTTGGAAGCCCGCCTTTCTCTCCAAATTCAAAGAGAAATTGTTAGGCTTTACGCTCGTATTACAATGTTTCACCACCCCGCCAAACTGAGTTTCGGACCTATTAGGATGGGTAAGAGGAAGCTTGTCAAAGCCCGTTGCCATCAAAAAAGCGCCGATAGTGAGCCGTTTAAAGCTCCAAGGGACCTAGAAAGGTCGGACCAAGCTCCTAGCACCAAGACCAGGACACTTCGCTCTACCAAACAATAAGTGCCATACTCGCCATCCTCCATGAAGAATCATACCATGGAGATATACGATATCATACCTACAACAAACATGGAAACACTACGTGTAGAACAAGTGATTGTATCTAAAAAGGAAACAAACTTATCTCCGCCTACGATACTCTCGAATCCGTCATTAAACCAAAGTCAATGACTTTTAAATAAAAAGATCCCGCCCGATAAGGAGGGAAAGGATTGAGAAAATCATGGCGGGAAAGTTGCAAATTAAACCTACCTACACTATGTATAAAACGATCAAGCATGAACGGTAGGTAGAGAGCTACTTTTCGACAGGCACGAGAGTGCCACTTGATTGTATCCCAGAGAGACTGAGAGTATTGGAGAGATCTTTGTAAATTATGTCTGATGAATTATAAAGCCATTGTATTCCCTTTCACCTTTTGTTAGCATTATTTTTCAACACCTATTGCAAACTAAGTACTGAAGGTATCTAACCTCGGCCACCACCTACGTGGTAGTGGTCTCGAGGGTGTTAACTGAGATTTCTCGCCCCAAGCGAATTTTTCGTTAACACTTTATGGCGCCGTCTGTGGGAAAACCCACATCTAGGTAATCACATCAACAGTTTATATTTTGGCTGTCTTACAGGAATCATGAGGCTCCACTCCTCCCAAGGACAGCGCGTGGCTTCGGAACAACCTTCGGAGACCCCAACGTGAAAAGCCCTCAGGAGGGGAAAGAAACCTGGACACCGCAGTCAAGTTCCAGAGGAAACGACTAATGCACGGGCTTCTAGCCTTCCTATGATAAGCCAGTCCGCGCTTAATCAACAAGCGGCGCCCTTTGTGGAAAATGTTTGCCTCCACCTGCTCGCTGAAGGCATCATAGTCCAGTCGACAAATCCAAATGACCAGGGAAAGCCGAGCAGGACCGGGACCAGGTAGCCTCCCTTTGATCGCTTAGGACCTCCTCCTCCAGAACCAGCTCCTGATTGGATAGGTCTTCAACCTACGATTCGAGATAGGCTAGGGCCCACGCCTCCAGTTCCTAGAAGGCCATCATAATATCAACCCAGACGAGTTAAGTCCGCAGCGGATGCTCTGACTCGGGAGCAACGAGAGGCCCCTCGCCCGACAGCTTCAAGAAGGGAAGCCCGGGCCCAAGAGGAGGGTAGCCGGTAAATCTCCAGGATAGATCCCGTTCATAAAGGAGGTCGGGTTGAGATCGCCAGTTCATCGGAGGGATCTGATAGCAGAGAATCTGAGGTCGATTCAAAAAAGCCCAGGAACAAGCGATTGAGGGATTAACTGGAAAAGCTACAGAAAGTGGTTCAGTAGATAAGAAGGGGAAAGAATAGGGAGGATAAGAAAGATCCATTAAGCGAAATGAACGATCCCTTCACTAGAAGGATCCAGGAAGCGGAGCTCCCATCAAAATTTAAAATGCCTACATATAAGTTCTCCGGAACAGAAGACCCTTTGAGTCACCTGGAGAACTTCGTCCAGTAGATGGAAGTCCAGAATACAACCAAGGCTGCTATATGCAGGATGTTCCCTAAAACCCTGACCGACTACGTAAAAACTTGGTTCAGGAAGCTGCCTGTTGGTAGCGTGGATTCTTTCATAAAGTTATCGACACATTTTTGTTCGCAGTTCCAAGGAGTCAAACCTCATCCAAAGGATCCCATATATCTTCAGTATATGATTCAGAAGCGAGGGGCAACACTTCGTTCTTACGTGGAATGCTTTCACAAGGAAGTCATCCAAATGGGAGTCTTTACCGAGAAGGAGACTATCACCAATTTCAGGTGGAACCTGTGGGTAGGAAAGCTTTTCTGTTCCTTTGCCAAGAGACCTCTAGACACTTACCTGGAGGCTTATGACCGAGCTCTTGAGCAGGTTGAGATCAACGAACAGCTCAAAGTTAAGATGGAACACGACGATATGAGAACGGTAAAGCGCTAGAAAAAAAAAGCTCCCAGATCTGAGCCAACTCAGAAAAATCAGAACAAACCTCCCAATAGATCTACATACCGCTTCCCCGCTGCTCAGCTCAGGCAAGAAAGGTATCTAACAAGGCGAACCCCTCCACTAGCTTCGCCTCCTCCTAGGACTGTAGCCCTCATAATGCTAGGTGAGAAAGGGTTTGATTACTACACTCCTTTGAACGCTTCCCGGGAAACAATCTACCTTGCTATACGGGACAATGGGTTACTCCAGAAGCCCGCACCCATGAAAGCCGTAGTAGACATGAGGAACCGGTATAAGTACTGTGACTTCCATGAGGACGTGGGCATCAACACTTCAGAGTATTATAATTTACGCAACCAAATCGAAGCCTTGACAAGGGGAGGATGTTTGATCGAGTTCTTGCAGCAGGTCAGAGATAATATTCAAACTGGAAGGGAGGAACAAGCCGAGATCAGCGACCATGCGGAGAAGAGAAAGGAGGAATAGACTAATTTAATGCAGCAAATCCAGGTGATACACACCATCAGCGGAGGGCCTACACTGGCTGGCACCTCTAATAATTCCAGAAAAAGATTAGAGAAACCGGTCCCAATGGCAACGTTTCTGGTTGACCCCCTGTGTTGGGGACTTGGTGGAGAGTCCTCACTATCGAAACTCTTACGTGCTCACTTTCCGTGGGTGAGACTAGTGACTTCCTCGCCATAGACAATAGAATCAACGGAGTCGCGGCTGTTTTTCTACATGGTAGAGAGAGTTTAGCGAGGTTAATGAAAAGAAGAGGAATATTTTTTCAAAAGAAAGTTTGAAACTTGAAAGAAGCGAAAGTGTGAAGAAGGTTGTAGAGCTGTCGAGTTTAAATAGGAGCGGATAGAGCAATGACGACGGCAACCCAAGAGTAAAATCTTCGGTGGGTGGTTGCCTCGAATCACGGAATGGCCGTAACGTAGCCGGATTATTTTGAGAATACCCCAGTCTACATTTGCCACGTCACTTGGGCAATTAATGAAAAGATTTCCACCGAGATTCTGGTAACGGTAACGGAGGGAGAATTTCCCAATTAAAACAGGGAATCTGACTCCAACCCCAAACTCAATCACCGGTATTCAAGTCAGAAGGGACTTCTGTTAATAACCAAATTTGGCTAGGGACCAAAGGAAAATTCTCCCCCCTCATAGTCCAAATCTAGGTCTAGAAATTATCTACCATGGAACGCCTCCCGGGGTCAGGCCATGAAGCCACCTCGTAAAAAACGAGAAAGGGTCATCAATCTAAGGAAACACCCGAGACGAAGCCCGACACAATCAGATTGAGCTTCCGACTACCGAGGTTGAGATTACCTCACAACCTCCCTGGAAGCCTGCCTTTCTCTCCAAATTCAAAGAGAAACAGTTAGGCTTTAAGCTCGTATTACAATGTTTCACCACCCCACCGAATAGAGTTCCGGACCTATTATGATGGGTGGGAGGAAGCTCGTCAAAGCTCATTGCCATCAAAGAAGCACCCACAGTGAGCTGTTTAAAGCTCCAAGGGACTTGGAAAGGTCGGACCAAGCTCCTAGCACCAAGACCAGGACACTTCGCTCTACCAAAAAATAAGTGCCATACTCACCATCCTCCATGAAGAATCATACCACGGAGATACACGAGATCATACCTACAATAAACATGGAAACTACGTGTAGAACAAGTCACTAAATCCAAAAAGGAAAGAAACTTACCTCCGCCTACGATACTCTCGAATTCGTCATTAAACCAAAGTCAATGACTTTTAAATAAAAAAGATCCCGCCTGATAAGAAGGGAAAGGATTGAGAAAATCATGGCGGGAAAGTTGCAAATCGAACCTACCTAGACTATGTATAAAATGATCAAGCATGAACGGTAGGTGGAGAGCTACTTTTCGACAGGCCCGAGAGTGCCACTTGATTGTATCCTAGAGAGATTGAGAGTATTGGAGAGATATTTGTAAATTATGCTTGATGAATGATAAAGCCATTGTATTCCCTTTCACCTTTTGTTAGCATTATTTTTCAACACCCATTGCAAACTAAGTACTGAAGGTATCTAACTCCGGCCACCACCTACGTGGTAGTGGCCTCGAGGGTGTTAACTGAGATTTCTCACCCCGAGCGAATTTTTTGTTAACAATGGTTAATCTACAACTGCAGTTCATTCCGTAATGTACAGTGATTTTATCTTGGATCATTCATATGGTGATATGAGAAAGGAGGCACCTTGTATTGTGTGATCATATAGGACTGGGCCATGATTTATATGAATCTCTTACTAGGATCCGTTTACGCTGAGATTTATATATATCGACAAATGAAGGCTATATGTGGGTGATCTTAATGCTGAGTGTCTTATCGACTCCTACAGTTTAGGTCGTAATCTTTGATGTACCATGGGTGAAGTCGGAGTTGCATTCCCGATCTATATGCTCCGTATGTTTGGAATTGCGGTTTGGCTTGTGGCTGGGAAGGTTTGTACACAATAGTGGAATCCACTCCTTCTTGCAAGAAGTAGATAGTAGGTCCCTTAATGGTTGATTCGGGACTTGAACAATATGAGCGCTCTCCTAATTCCGTGAGGAATGTAGGATTTATTGTTCATTAGAGAATCAATGGTACTTAATGGAAAGATGTAATTATAGGGGTATAACGGATATTGTGACCCAGCTCTAATTATGAACTACTTATGGAGGATCATACCATATGTAATAGCTATATCGATGAACACCGATAGTTATTGGTTTGTGTAAAAACGTCTACAGTTGAGAGAGTGCAGCTTCGGGTTTTTAGTGGAATAACACCGAAGTTAATAATCATGAAATATTACTTAAGGAGTTTAATTAATTATTTCTAACGAATATTGGAGCTCAAAATACTGTGGGTCCATTAGGTCCACTTGCTAACCCGATTGATTCAGGTAACAATGGTCACGGTTAATTAATTGGATTGTCCAATTAATTGTGCTACGAAAGTGGCACGTGTTTAATCGGGAATTAGCTGAATAGTGAGATTAGTAATTAATGGAAAATAATAATTATGTTAATTAAATAATTAGATTATTTAATTATGTAATTAATCATTATTGGAGGGTGTTCTTTGATATTTAATTTTGAAAGATAAGATAATGTGATTATTTTATTTTTAATTAAATATTGAATTTGAATTTAAAAAGTTTAAATTCAAACTTTATTAATATCTATTAAAAGATATCAGATATCTTTTAAAATAATTTAATAAAATTTAAATCAGTTTAATATATATATGATATATATATTTATTTATTTATTAGGTAACTGATAAGTGTACTACACAAGAATACGATCAAAAATTGTTTTGAGCATAAAAAGAACCAGAAAAGAAGAAAGAAAAAAAAAAGCGTTCTTATTTTTTTTCATCGGGCAGAAAAAGTTTCTCCCTTCTCTCTTCTAGCCTCCGACAGTTCCTGAGTTCCGTGAAGCGCCCACACGCCGTTACCAATCCTAAGAGATAGCAAGGAAGATCCTATAGGTTCAGATCAGTAGCAGATCAAATTGAAGAGAATGAGCCTCTAACGCTGGTATGAATAAAAATGTTTTCTTCCTTCTTTCCTTGTTATCGTATTTTACTGTACATAATAGGTTTATGTTTTCGATCGCTTTAAAAAAAATTTAAAAAACCCTTCTGCTGCGCTATCGGGCAACCAGGGCACTAACAAATTCAACATGACTTAGAACTTCCTGTTTCATCTTTATGATCTTATTTTTGCCTAGGGTTAGCAATTATTTGTTGAATAATTGCATGTTTCTTTGGTTAAGTATGTTTTTGAATATGTTTGGAAAGTTGTTTGTTGGTTGAGAATACATGTTCATTGATAGCTAGTCTTTAGGACCATTTTGCCCTTTAGCTAAATCTTCTTGCTTTGCATTTAGATCTTGATATATATATGATTGTTTTAATTGCCATCATTTAATCCTAGATAACCATTTAGTGTATCCTAACATTAATTTCATGTTAGAATATTTATACATATTCACATAGGTTGTTTAATCTCTTCATTGATTGTTAAGCCTTGTGACTAAGTGGATTAGTGCATAAGGTAGTTGGTCTAAGATCACTATTAAAGGCTCGTTGGGTAGAGTTTAAGGGTTAGTGACTAAGAGTGGTGTGACTTGAGGTTAACCTAGGTTGTAAACTTTCATTCAAATAGTGGATTTAAGGACCGTGTGTGGCTAAAAGGATAGCCCGTGAGTTTTGCCCAGTTGGACTGTTTCTCACATAAAACAACTCGTGTGTTTTTATTGTTTTCCGCATTTTATTAATTTATTGAATGCTTGCTAATATGAAGTAGTTTTGTTAATATTGACTTTCAAGAAAAGTTGGTAATTAACTTGATTGAAACCTATTCACCCCCCCAGGTTAGTTTAGACACACACCTTATTTATTTTCATTCATGAATGTGTGTGTGTGTGTGTGTGTGTGTGGGGGGGGGGGGGGGGGGGGGGGGGGGGGGGTGTTGTGTGTGTGTGCGCGCACACACTAATCTCTTCAAGAAGTCAATAACAAGTGAACTACCTTTCGAAGAATGCATTTTTTCGTGAATGCAAAGTCCAAATATTTATATTAAGTTTAACCTCGCTAGTAAGGCACGAGTCAAAAGACATATATAGCAATAAACTTGTACATATCGTTCTGCAAGGAGGTGTGTCCGTGGACCGTTTTGAGTTCTAGTGTTTATTGAAATCAATGTAAATAGAATGCGAAGGTGGTGACAATGGTGTGTGAGGTGTTGTTGTGTGTGTGTGTCAAAGAAAATGAAATGAATAAAAATAAAAACAAACAAAAGAATATAGAGGGGTGAGAATTGTGTTTAAAAATAAAATGTAACCGGGTGTTTGCCTTTCTAAATTACACTACTCCTAATGAAGTTAATCTACTCCTAAAGGCAAACAACCTAAGTTACGAAAATATGGTGGCTTGGAGAGTTGCTTGAAAGTGGTCACACAAGGTATAATAAGCTCACCAAACATAAATGCACATCTATTAGATTGTTGGGCATTTAAGCATATCCACTCAAATCAAGGGTTTGTTCTAGCCTAAATACAACTTAGGGTATCCATTCATTTGAGCTAAGGGCTGAAGAGTGTAGAAAAGCCTTTCAAACACGAAACCACAACCAACATTTGTGAACTATTCTACAAGACCATGCCAAATTGGGCCCCAATATTAGCTTGGTAAAGTAGATAGCAACGTTAGGTCCAATGACTTGAATAAAATCCCAAAAGTGGATATAGCAAATTCATCTCCAACCATGACTCACCTAGAGCCCTAGAGTGAGAAATAGCCAAAGAACCATTTGTGCACAAGAACATATAACCAAAACCTTTTCTAGGAAACCATGCATAAAACAAGTTTTTCCCACTCTTGTGAGATATTAGCCAAGATCATACCTGGAAAGGCCCTTCCAAAGGCACAACCCCGACTAATTCTCGTATACTCAAATCGATCCTAACATGGCATTTCTAATCATCCATCAACATACACACAATCATAGGATGTTTAATTAATCTACTCCTAATCCCAATCATGAATACATATCAATTTCCAATCATCCATACACATGGAATTCACAATAAGAGATTAATTCATAATAATAGCAAGAATGAAACAAGACCCAAATGAATATAAATACAATCATATATAAATAGCCAAAGTGTAGGTTTACAAATACTCCCAAGTGGGGATTACACATTTAAGAAAACAAGAAATACAAGAGATGAGTAAAAGGAGAAAACCCAAGTGGAGAGCCCCTCCATAATGTGCTAAAATCCTTTGATCCATGCTTAGCTCGAATTTTGTCAAAGACCACTCCTATCTCCTGCAATCTACTCTCAAATGTGGTGGATGATGGGTAGAAATGGTGATGGTGAGGCATTCATGGAGGAAAACCTTCATGGATGCTCTTGTAAGCTTCTCTCTCTCTTTTTGGGTGAAGAAGATGAAGTGTGTTCTGTGTATTCACTTTAGGTAGGAGAGGAAGAGGTGATTTTATAGTGAAGGGATGTTAGGGCACAAAGTGGTAGTGAAAGGATGAAAGTGCCCATTGATTTCAGGCTAAAAATGACTTCCAGGTGCTGATTGGCAGTTGTATTTGGTGGCCATTGTACTAGCCGTTCCAAACCACTGAAATCTTTTGAAGTTTCTGGTCGTAAAACGGCAGCCAAAACAGCGGTTTTGGTACCCACCGAATTCAATTTCTGCTATGCTCACTAGTTACTCAAATAGGCATAAATAGCCGACCGGATTTATCTTATTGAAGCTTTGCTTTAGCCAATTTATCTAGCCGATCGCCATATATCAGTAATTAATCGTACTTTCCGATCATTTGCCTCCCAGATCGACAATGGCTTAATCGAACGCTAATCATGTGTAACTGGTGGACTTTTAATGACATGGCACCTTAGATTCCAGACACTTCCGCAAACATGATAACGAGTTTATCTGGTCAAATTTTACAAATGACAAACTTTAATATTATTTTCATTTTATTTTGTATTTACATTTGAATTTAAAGAGTAAATTTTATGAGTAATACTACACAACCTAAATAATTAACTAAAATTATGTAGCAAATGAGTTGTCCTTACCACATAAATCAAGGGACGTGTATTTAATAATTAAACCACCTGCCATATCATTTGGGTTGATTTATAGATTAATTTTTTTGGAATGTCTAGCATAAGTTAAATTTTATTACATTAGATTATTTTTAAATTTTAGTTGAATAGAATCAAACAGGAGAAACCACGAAAAATATGAGATTGGGATTGACTGATTGAGGGAAATGAGTGGGGATGGGACCTGGTTGTAGTTGAGGGTGTCTTACATTGAGCCAACCCGTTTTGTTAGATTAGGTTTTAGTTTAGTGGAAATTGCTAAAAGTGACTGCATTAAATATGGGAAATTCGTTTATAACCAAAAACGAAAATTTAATCGTTAATAACCAATTTTTTGAGAAATTACTTGAATGCCCTCATATAAAAACCATCCCCAAAAACTCACCCTCTCTTTTTCTCTCTTTCTTCCTCTCTCCTCTCCTCTCTCTCTCTCTCCCCAATCTCCCTATCCCCGTCAAATCTAAACCGTGAAACTCATTGCTAGTGTCGTCGCCGTCAAAATCGAACATTTGCTAATCGTCGCCAGTGTCGTCCCCGTCAAAACCTAACCTCTACAAATCCTCGCTGGCTCCCTCTCTCTCTCTCCCCGAACCTCTCTCTCTCTCTCTCTCTCTCTCTCTCTTCGCGACAGCGTCGTCATGCGCTGCTTGGCTTCGTGAACCAAGCGACATCACCAGCGTGCCGTCGTGCTTCGCCTAGGCTTCACGACCGTCCAGCAGCGCCGTCGAGCTCCCCCTCCGCCGGTGATGTGATCTGTAGAAGAAAAAGAGGAAAAACTTAAACCTAATTTGAGGAAGACGAAGAAGGGAAACATTTCAAGTTTCAACATTTCAATTTAGTCAAGATTTCAAGTTTCAAATTTCAAAATTTCATGTTTTTAGGCAAGATTTCAAGTTTTTGAAACATTTCAAGTTTTTAGTCGTGATTTCAAGTTTGGTTCCAGACTTTAGTCATGATTTCAAGTTTGGTTCTAAGTTTTCAAAAAACAAACTAAGTTTTGGGGTACTTTTGTAATTTATAGACATACACTGAAAGTTTTTTAAAAAAAGTGGTTATTAACGATTAAAGTTTCAAGAGTGGTTACTAACGAAAGTTTAATGTTTCCGATGAGTATATTTGGTTTTCTCTCTTTAGTTTAAACATTCTCTCAACTAACTTTACCAACTAAAAAACAATAAAACAAAAACAAAATCTGGATTTAAAAAAAAAAAAAAAAATCTGGATGACCAACAAAACCGGCAACGTGGAAATTCAGTTTTGTTGTCTTCTCTCGCTCTCTCTCTCTCTCGCTCCCTCTCAAACTCACACAAGTAAATGAAGCAACCATTTCTTGAAGTTGAAGCAGGTTAGTTTCCATACAAAGCAAGGTACAGTTACTTTGAGCTGACCTCCATTTTTTTTTCTTTGTTTGTGAAATTCAGACTGATTTAAGGCAAAACCATTGAAATTATGTTCGGTTTCTGTGAAGATGCTAGCTAGAAAAGAATTGAAATCAAGATTTTGATGTATATATGTATCTGGGTACTTGAGTTTTCTCAGAGTTAATGTTGTTTTTATATGCAATTATAGTTGTGAAAAGTGCTGGATTGAATTATGAATCCATATTTGCTTTAAGTTTTGAGTTTATTGAGAGACTGGCTAAGAAGCATGATTGCAGGTTTCAGAATCTGGGAATAATTTATCTTTATATAAATTAAGATGTCAAGTATACTTTTTAATCAAGCAAATTGACCATAATAATGTTTTAAATATATATCATATAGTGTGGGATCCAACACCATTTTTTGTGCGGGATAGCTATGATATCTCGGGAGGTTGATTGATTACTTGATCATCACTTGTTTTGATCAGTGCTTTTTAAGGTATTTCTCAACTTAATTCTTTGGATGTTCTTTAAGGTGGATGTTGGTTTGATTTTGTTATACTATTGTTGTTCTGATGTTAGTCAATCCCTATCGATCGATTCGATTGTAGTTTGATAAATATACCAATTAAGAAAGATGTATGGTAGATACTATGATTTGCTTAGAACAAGAACATCACAGATGTGTTAGACTATCAATTGACAAACGCCCTTTCTGAGGATATATCTGGTTTTGATCTGTGTTTTTGTGTTGTTGTCAAATGATTATTAATCCATGTTAGGGGAGAATATGGAGGAGGAGGAGGAGGAGACGCTGGAGTCTCCTGTTACGTTACGGGATCAGATTTCCAATTTAAGGACTATGGCTTGGGAGGCATACAAGAGAAAGCAAATCTCTCATTGGATTCTTCTGGTACTGAGCAGTGCAGCAATGCTCATCGCGTTCCCTGCTTCAAGTCTTCTGTCTCGTGTCTATTACGCGAACGGGGGCACAAGCAAGTGGATCATTTCATGGGTGTCAGTTGCAGGGTGGCCTTTGACTGCTTTGATCTTATTGCCAACGTATTTCTTCTGTAAAACTTCCCCGACTCCTCTGAACTTAAAGCTCACTGCTTCTTATATTATGTTGGGTTTTCTAAGCGCTGCTGATAACCTCATGTATGCATATGCCTATGCTTATCTTCCCGCGTCAACTGCTTCTCTTCTGGCATCAGCGTCCCTCATTTTCTCCGCTCTATTTGGATATGTCATCGTGAAGAACAAAGTAAATGCTTCCATGATAAATGCTATCGTGATAATAACTGCTGCAATGACCATAATTGCATTGGATTCAGACTCAGATAGGTACGGCAACATTACTGACCGCCAATACATCATGGGTTTCATATGGGATATCTTAGGATCTGCTCTCCACGGGCTCATCTTCGCTCTATCCGAGCTGGTTTTTGTTAAGTTACTTGGCAGAAGATCCTTCCATGTTGTGTTGGAGCAACAAGTCATGGTTTCTTTATTTGCCTTCCTGTTCACCACCATAGGAGTCATTGCCAATAAGGATTTTCAAGGGATGAAATCTGAGGCCAAAACTTTCGAGGGTGGTGCTGCATCGTATTACCAGGTTCTCATATGGGGTGCAATCACTTTCCAGTTGGGTGTACTGGGAGGCACTGCTGTGCTTTTCTTGGCCTCTACTGTGCTAGCTGGTGTTCTCAACGCAATAAGGGTACCACTCACGAGCATTGCCGCTGTTATACTATTACACGATCCCATGAGCGGTTTCAAGATCCTCTCGATGATCATTACCTTCTGGGGATTCGCATCCTACATCTATGGAAGTTCCTCTGTAAGTAAAGTTTCTTCATTATAACCGCAGGATACGATCTTGTTGAAATATTTTGTTGTAACGTACATATTTGGTTTTGATTGTATGCCAAATGCAGATGATTCTCAGTATGAAGTAACTAAAGGAAACTTTACTAGTTTTAACATTGTTTGATGGAATGATTATGGTTTGTCATAGATTTCAATGAGCCTCTTAAATGACACTATATTTGATCAATGAAATGATTGTCTTCTTTTCATGTGCAACAATTAAGAGATCAAATCTGTTGTTTGCCCTCACAAGATTTGGGGATTCAAATCCTCGTGACCACACCACCCAATGTGGTTTAGTGGTGTAGGATGTTCATCCCGTCTATTAATGTCTTATGTTTGAATTGCCGCCACCGTCGGTAGTAAAAAAAAAATCCTAAGAACCATCTACTTAACAAAATATCAGAAGTAATTGGTTTTGTAAAAGATTATTGGATTTCATTTCTTTTTAATTATATTAATAGTAGATTACAACCATTGATTTGAGAGCAAATTAATGAGCCGAGTAGCGGACGTTAAAAGTTTTTAAGTTAATATTACACTGATGCTTTGACAAAAACCATGATTACAAATTCAGGTTTTAAATGAGAGCTCAAGAAATTCTTCATAAGAAAAATCAAGTTATTTAGAAATAAAATATACCTTGCATTATAAACACAATTGGAGGTTTTAAGACACTTATTTCACAAAAAGTATATTTTTGTTATTAGAAAGACTCTAAAAAATGCTTTTAAGTTTTAACAATAATATTCAAACTCTTCGGGAAAAGGTTTCAATAGTTTATATAACCATCCATCTCCTTGTAAGAAAAAAACCATAATGAACGACTTCTAAAATATATCGACCTTCTGGTGTATTTGAAACTACTTTTCTGAAAAGCATTTAATGACTGCTTGGTATGGGGTAATCTTTGTATGAAAATGAGAATCTGATAACATTTCCTTGTTTGTTACCGGTTTTGAGTTTTTTTACTCCTATGTAAAGTATTTACCTCTACGGGGTAATGTGAAACCCACCATCTAATTCCTGCTATGGCACCCAAACTAAAATAATATATATATATATATATATATATATATTTATACAATCTTCATCTTCTTTGTCCAGAAAAGCTGGAAAAAAAATCATCAAACTCCATCATTGAAAAATAAAATTCTTCATTTTCTCTCAAGAAAAAATCATCTAACATATACATCTTCAAATCATCCAACCATCATCGATCCACAAAAAAAAAAAAAAAATCATCTTCGTCAATCCACAAAAATAAAAAAAAATAAAAAAAAATAAAAAATCATATTCATCTTTCTTCCATACCCGATCAGATCTTCATCAAATCCACCAAAATAAGAAAAACAAAATTAAAATATTCTGATGTTCATCAAGAACAGAGATAGAGTCAATCTAAATCTCTAACCATAGATGGGTGGTAATCTTGGTCTTCGGGGAGGAAAGGATGTGGTTGTGCGAGGTCATGGTCGGGGTGTGGGGATCTGTATAGGGATGGCAAAATGTGCTGGGCTTAGAGGGTTCGGCCCTTACCCGCATTATGAGGGATGGGTTCAAACTTGGACCTCATCATTAAAAAGCCCATAGTAAGCCCTTTATTGTAAGCCTATATTAATTACGGGTTGGTTGTGGGTTTTAACTAGGGTTCATTTTAAACCCGCAAATGACCCTCATATAAAAAGAAAATTAGGTTTTTTTTTTCAAAACCTTCTCAGTCTCTCTCTTCTCTGCACCACTCACCGCCTCATCTCTCATTGGCATCGCATAGATCCTCTCGTCGCCGTCGACACAGCACGACTTCCGCCGCCGGTATTCCGCCACCGATCTTCCGCCGCTAGCGCATCATGTTCCCGCCATCGTTGATCTCTCTCCCTTCTTTCTCGATCTTCCTTCTTTCCTGTCATCGTCGTCATCACGTTCCTGTCACCGTCGTGAAACCTAGGATTCGTGGTGGCGTGTGGTGGTGATTTTATTTTGGTGGTGGGAGAGGTTTTTGGGTTGGGTTTTGGTGGTGAGAGGGGGTTTCTGGGTGGGTTTCGTGGTGGGTGGGGTTTGGGGTGTTCGGCTTCGGCGGCGGCGACGTTACTGGCTTCGGCGGTGTGGTGGCTGTCTTGGAGAGGTGATCTGAGAAGAAGAGAATGAGAGAGAAAGAGAAGAGAGAAAGTTAGGGTTTGTAATATTAATTTTTTTAATTTCTAATAATATTAATTAATTTAAATGTTTATTTTACTATTATTATTTTGTGATATTAATTTTTTTTATTTTGGATCTAAATCCAGATTCAATAAATTAAAAGTGCGGGTTAAAATGAGAGTTTGGGTAAAACCCTTACTTTTGCGAGCTGGGCTTCAACCCTACCTGCATATATAAATTTTTGGTATGGGCAGGCTTTAGGCCCTTTGAAAATTTTGAGGGCTTTTTGAGGGTTTGGGTTCAGTGCGGGCTTAGACCCTTAAATTGCCAACCTTAGATCTGTATTTGAGAAATCGTGGGTCGCAGTTCTCGACGACCTTGAGCTTGGCTTTGACAAATTCCACCAGATGATCGTAGATCGTGACGAAAGGAGGTGGCGGTGAGGGCAGGTGTGATTGCGAAGAGGTGGCGAGAGGGGAGGTGGTTGAGGAGGATCGGAGGGCAGTGAGAAGTAGGGGTGGGCAAGGATCGATTCGGTTCGGCTTTGGCCAAAACAGTATTGAACCGATATATTTTCTGTTTTTAAAAATGTGAATCGGTTTGAACCGTTCTAAACTTGAAAACCGAATTGAACCAAACACCTTTATCTCGGTTCGGTTTGGTTAGGTTCGGTTCAATTCGGTTTTGGGTTATTTTATATGTTTTTTTAATTTTTTGGCCTTTAAGCTATTTTTTTGGCATTTTGGCTTAAACCTTTTTAAGAAAACATAATCCGTAAAAAATAATTTAAAGAAAATACAACCCAATTTTCAATCCAAATCTAAAATTTCAATCATATTCGGTTTATATGCTCAATCAAAATATAAAATCTTCATAATTTCTATAAAATAGAAGTCCAAAAATGCAGTACGTAATGTAGTCTAAATAAAACATCATCAACAAATAGTTCATAATTAACTTAAACTTTACAAAATAATTCATTAAGACAATGCGGTTTATTCAGGTCTGTTCGGTTTTGTATGTTCAAAACTGAAACCGAACTAAATTCAATTTGGTTCTCAAATTTCAAATCGGTTTGAACCGAATAGAAGCTATGAACGGACTCAAACACCGTTTTTCGGCTCGGTTTGGCTCAATTCGATTTGGTTCGATTCGGTTTCGGTTTTTGTACCCATCCCTAGTGAGAAGGGTAGGGTTTGGTGAGAAAGGAGATGGGGTCTTTTAAACGTCATTGTTTTGACCAAGTGCGATTTTTCCCTTCTGGTATTTAATAAATTACCAGAGACACCCAGATCTGGTATTTAAAATAAAGTACGGATATTGACACCTATAAATATGATAAGCAACCCCATATTTATAAGTGCATCAATGTCTAAAGTTTAAATTTAAATCATTATTAAAAGCACTTATCTTAATGTCAATAATAACCTTATTTAAATGAATGTACTCATTTTAATACATTTTATTTATAAACCCTCCTAAGTTATTAACACACTCAATTTCATAAATGATAAACTTTTATGTTCTCCAGACTCGAAAACATAAATAAAAACAAAATTAATCTTTTGATATAATGCAAGGCTTGTGAAGAGTTTGGATAATATAATTTCTGGATTTCTGAAGAGTTGGGATTGGGATTTTTTGTTATCTTTATGTTATGATCACAAAATTTGTGTCATTGTCCATTTGTTTGTTTTGTTTGTTCGACATTCTTTGTGAACTTAGATATTAATGGCAGTCATTGATAGTTAATGAAATTATTTATATATATATATCAGAAATTTTCAAGTCAGTACGCACTGATATAACTTCATCAGTGCGTTGGATGTTGACCATTAGATTTACATATTTTGACTCAAAGTGTATGCACTTGTCAAAACTTCTATATAATCAGTGGTCTACATGCAACACACTGATATAAGTTATATCAGTGTGCACTGAGGAGAAAATGACTGTATATATATATATATATATATATATATAAAAACAAATCGACCATAACCAATGAGTGATGCACCATCTTCTGCTCACGTATTTTTCCAGGTCATGAGCTATAATGTTCTCATGGAGTGTGACCTAGAAATCTTGTATCTGTATAATTCTCCTAAAGTCCTTGAATGCCAACTAACAAGACTTACACATAGAACCACCAAGGAGTTTTTAACAGAAAACTATAGTATCTTGTTTCAATAAAGGTTGTAAGGTTGTTTGTGCTATAAAAGTATCTAATAGAGTTTCATTTTTATCGAAACAATATATTATAGTTTTCTGTTAAAAACTCTTTGGTGGTCCTGTGTGTAAGTCTTGTTAGTAGGCATTCAAGGACTTTAGGAGAATTTGAAAACTCATTTTGAATTAGTAAAAACCATGGGATCATGAAAGACCCGTGTAGATAGAAACCCCTTCTTTCTCTTTGGTATCAGAGCTTTGTTACCTTTTGTTAACGGAAATTTTGCTCGGGATGAGAAATCCCAGTTAACGCCCTCAAGACCACTACCACGTAGGTGGTGGCCAAAATTCTTTACATATGTAACAGTGGTTTATAAAATGACAAGTAGGCAAGAATGTTTTTATTTAGCATGCATGGTCCACGAATACAAAGATTCTTCTCTTTTTTCTCTCAAATCTCTCTGGGAAATGGTCGATTGTTAGTCGTATGCCTGTCGAATAGTAGTCTCCTCTTTCATTTTTTTTCTTTTCTATTTATACATGGTTTGTAGGTCAACAGACTGATTCTCCCTTGATTGTCTCAGTAATTGTCTCAGTCTCTTTCTTATCGGACAGGATTTCTTGCGTTAATATCATTTGACTTTTAGATTGACGCCCGAATTGAGAGTATCGTGGTGGAGATCAGTTTGTTTCCTTTTTCGATTTCATTACTTGTTCTGCATGTAGATAACGCTTCCAGGTATGATTTAATGCATTCCTCGTATCCTTTCAGTATGATCCTTATAGAAGTCGCGGGACATGACGATATGGTGTGATGCATCAACCAGGGAGGTTGTTTAGTATTTCGACCTTTATGTCTGAGAAGTTTCATCCAGGTTGGAGCCAGATCTGGCTTCTCTTGACTTTTTCGAAGCTAGATGTGGCCTCGACTGACCTTTTTGAAGCTAGGTGTGGCTTCGACTGACCTCGCGGCTTTCTAGGGATATTCTTTTGTGTCAATCGAGGTACAGACGAGTTTCTTGAGCATTTGCGAGATGACCTTGACTTCGGGGAGCTTCTAGTTTTGATGATACGGGCTAAGTCCGATCATTCCGGGCTCTATCCCGGATGTTTCCGGAGCCCGCCCTTGTTCCTGGGGTGGTATCGCAGTTCGTCCTTAGATAGAGAGGTCTCCTGGTGGAAGCTCTCGGGTCCGGGCTTTATCCCAGATGTTTCTAGAGCCCGCCCTTGTGCCTAGGGTGGTATCGTAGCTTGGCTCTGGATATAGAGGTCTTCAGGTGAAACTTTCGGGTATGGAACCAGGTCTAGGAAGTGGAAAATTTCCCTTTGGTCTTTAGCCAATTTTGGCTATTAACAGAAGTCCCCTCTGACTTGAACACCAGATGACGAGCTCGGGGTTGAGGTCAGATTCTCACTTTATTTGGGAAATCTTCCTCTTTTTACCGTTACCGAAATTTTGGGAAATTTCTTCATTTGAGTGACGTGTTGTGAACCGACTATTTTATCTTCGAATTAATCTGATCACGTTACGGCAGTCCCCGAGATTTTTTACTGTTACCGGGATCTTGGGGAGATCTTCCTCTTAACTGCGTAAATGATGTGGCATGAGATGATTAGCCCGCTTTCAAGTTTAATCCGGTTACGTTACCGAGTCGATTTTTTACCGTTACCAAACGAGTATCCTGGTAACTTGAGCTGTTGCCCTCCTATCTATATATATGTCTGTTTTCCTCCTCATCTTCCTCACATCTTCTCGAGCTAAAAGAACCTTTTGTTGAGAAATATTTCCACAGTTTTTCCTCCAAGCTTGCTTCTTTCTTCATTCTTCGTCTTGTATTCTTTCTTCATTCTTCGTCTTCTATAATGTCGAAAAACAGTCGTGATTCAAATGATTCCATATTCGACGGCGAGGAGGTCGTCAGTCTTAGTCTGGGGAAGCGGGCTAGGAGGAGTTCTGACGGTGATGATTCCCCGCCCACCTCACAACGTCGGCGATCCAGTAGGAACGTATCTATCGGGACTGGGTTCTCTAATCATCCCGACCACCCTTTAGATATCGTCGATGATGATTCTGACAAAGAAACGGCCGGCGGCACTGCGGGGGAGCATCGGTTCTCAGCTCCTGGTCCCCTTGGGGAGAGGCTCCCTCCCTATGATTTCCGGGTTATCCCAGATTCCACTGTTGACCCGGTGTCGATCGACCGCTTGAGGTCAAAGTTTGGCATCCCAGACAGTGTATCCATCTCGGTGCCTCCTAAGAACTTTGAGTTTTTCAACTCCCCTAAAGGCGTGCTTCCGATCCATGTGGCCGCTCTTGAGAACGGGGTCAGGCTTCCCCTCCATCCGACCCTTCGGCGGGCTCTAAACGCCATCCAGCTCGCTCCCCTTCAGTTAACGCTGGGCTTCTGAAGGCATTCGATCGATTTCCTTGTGTTATGGAGGGAACAATACCAGATGAGTAAAGTGACGAGGGAGCCAGGTGCAGAGGAGTTGGCTTATCTTTTTCAGATTGAGAGCTTGTCTGGGGCTCCTCGGGGTCAGTTCTACGCCAAGGCCAAGAATAAGCTCAATTTCATCGTTCCTGGTGCTTCGAAGAAGGATCCCCCGTGGAAAGAAGAATGGATCTTGGCGAGGGATAACTGGGGGAGCTCGATTTTCATCGGAGGGCATGAATTCGAGGTTCCTACAGCTTTCAGTGACAAGCCCTCCTGGGACCGGGATTCCCTGCCTGCCGAGTCCGAAGCCGTCTTAAAGGCCATTCCAGCCTGAAATTACCTGAATTCGAAGTTCCCTACCGCTGAAGCTTTTGACCCTCGTAGGGTGAATAAATATCTGCGGATTTCAGACGCTATTCCTCGTAAGTATCCTTGTGTTGCTTCGTCTTATTACTTAGCTTGGTTCTAACATTTTCTTCTTTAATCTGCTTATTCACAGTTTTTGTCGTGGAGCCAGCCACCCAACACGTCTCACGCTCTCCTCAAGGTGGAGCTTCTCTTCCCTCCTCTGGGGTCGAACCTGCCCTGGCTTCTTCTGTCTCTCCGGCTGGGTCCAAGATGGCCACTCTGGCCTCGCAGGCTTTCCGGGCTTTGGGCAAAGCTCCCCAAGTGGTTGGCCTGGCTGTTTCTGCTCCCTCGGCCGTGGCCGCTAAAGTCGCTACCCCTTTGACTCAAACACCTGATTCTGCGGCGCTTCCAACAACCAAAGCCTCGGAGGTTTCTGGGAAAGATGTCGCGAGGGCTCCTTCCAGCCGCTCTCGGCCTCAGTTGAGCTCGACAGGGCGGGACGAGGTCTTGGAGCAGTTCATAGCGTCCTGTCCAGGTGGCGGGATCTCCAAGATGGCTTCTATGCCTGTGGATGTCCTTATAACGAAGGGGTCCGCTATCTTAGCTGAGGTAATTGTATTTCCTTCACGCTATATTTGTTAACTCGTTTAGTTTATAACTCGGGTTTTATATTTGTAGGCCTTTAAGGTCAATGTCGCGATGGGCCAGCAGGTAGCCCTTCTCCGTGATCGGGCTGCAAAAGCCGAAGCTGAAGCCGAGAAGGCCGAGGAAGTGCTCAAGCAGACTCGGTCTCTAGTGGAAGAGGTGACTTCCAGCCAGGGTAAAATTGAGCTCGAGATGGCTGAGCTTCGCTGCGATCATGAGAGGATGAAGCAATCTTTCGATCATGAGCGTCTTCAATCTCTCCGGTGGGCTAGGCAGCGAGACTCCTGGAGATCTGAGGCTAAGAAGCTGGACCTTGAGAACCGGTCTCTGATTACTCAGGTGGCCAAGCTGCAAGCTGATGCGGAGACCTCCTTCAGCGATGGGTATTTTTATGCTTCCTTTCAGGCCGCAGAAGCTCTTCCTCCTCCTTTTGATTTGTCGTCTATTTCAGGCTGGGACAGACAGGAAATAATGCTCAAAGCTGCCGAGTTATCTCGTCCTGAAGGCGACAAGGTGGTTCCTTCTAGCCCGGCAGGAACTGGGAAGCAGCTCACTCAGTCAGATCCCTCATTCCATCTTCCTTCCTTTATCCCCTCAGGTCCTAGGGAATCTTCCAGCAAAGTGATATCCTCTCGATCCGAGGAGGACCAATCAGGAGCTGGTGAAGAGGTTAGAAGCCCATCTGATGATCCAGCTTTAACAGAGATGGAGGTCGACAGGAGCCAGATGGGGCCCTTAGCTGCTCTTCTCGACGCGGCTATTCCTCCTGAAGTTATGGATGTAATCAATGAAGTTTTGGAGGAAGATCCAGCTGATCATCTGATAGAGCCTCTAAATGGAGGAGCGGTCGGCGAGGATAACCTAGATGGACAACTACCTGTTGAGGGGGTTGATGCTGAGGATCAGCAGGAAGTAGGAGGGCCAGCGGAAGGGAGCCATGATAGCCCCAAAGCTTGAAGTGGATGACTTGCTTCTGATTGCCCGGAAAAGGTGGTAAGCACCCTGCTTTGCCATTGTCAGTTTTTTATTTTTCCTTCTTCTTTTTGTAGCCCGAATTCGGGGGTTGGGCTCCCCATTTGGATGTAGCCTTATCGGGGGATAGGCTCCCCTTGACCTTAATGATAAATTGACGCACCTTTTTGAGAACTTTATTCTGCTTCTGGTCTTGAATGGTATCCAGAGTAGCATCTGTAGCATCAATTAAGATTCGTGTAGGCAATTATGATGATTTTGATCCTGCACACGAAAGCAAACATTATATATATGGGGCGATAACCCAACCAAGACATCAGGAATGCTACTTAGCTATTTCCTAGTCTTTTAGATCTGGCGGGCAACTATGCCTTTACACTCAGATCCTTCTTGGGGGTGGTAGCCCGACCAAGGCATCAGGAGGGCTATCGAGCTATTTCCTGGTCTCGAAATCTGGAGGGCAACTATGCTCTTACACTTAGATCCTTCTTGGGGGTGGTAGCCCGACCAAGGCATCAGGAGGGCTATCGAGCTATTTCCTGGTCTCGAGATCTGGAAGGCAACTATGCTCTTACACTCAGATCCTTCTTGGGGGTGGTAGCCCGACCAAGGCATCATGAGAGCTATCGAGCTATTTCCTGGTCTCGAGATCTGGAAGGCAACTATGCTCTTACACTCAGATCCTTCTTGGGGGTGGTAGCCCGACCATGGCATCAGGAGGGCTATCGAGCTATTTCCTGGTCTCGAGATCCGAAGGTAACTATGCTCTTACACTCAGATCCTTCTTGAGGGTGGTAGCCCGACCAAGGCATCAGGAGGGCTATCGAGCTATTTCCTGGTCTCGAGATCTGGAAGGCAACTATGCTCTTACACTCAGATCCTTCCTGGGGGTGGTTGTTGGAACCTAGGGTTACAGATTGCGCAGCGGAAGGTTTTAAAAATTTTTATGCAATCATTAAACTAACCCATTTGTACAGTAATAATCAAATTAAATAATAAAGTGAAGATTCATACCTACGTAAGAGGCTCCTTCACTTTAATACGAACTGCTCCTGATTTGAACCACGTGATCTTCCTCGCTATCTCCCGGAACT
Organism: Dipteronia sinensis; assembly: GCA_033220585.1. Taxonomy (NCBI): domain Eukaryota; kingdom Viridiplantae; phylum Streptophyta; class Magnoliopsida; order Sapindales; family Sapindaceae; genus Dipteronia; species Dipteronia sinensis. The sequence continues at coordinate 43,135,971 of CM065644.1, read as the reverse complement.
GGTAACAGCGTGTGGGCGCGTCACGATATTCAAGACCTGTATGGAGGAAGAAGAGAAGAATACACACACACAAACAAAACCTTAAAGTGCAGCACTTGTATGTGCTCACCTCACCCTATTTTTTTTTTCTTTTTGGTTTGCTTTTCTGTTTGCTGTGTAACGATGACTTTTCTTCTTCTCTTTTTCAAAGTAATCTCATTACTTTTGTCTCTCTCATTCGGTTATTAAGCAATCTAATCACTTTTTCTTTCATTTAATTAAAATACATATCTCATATATATTTTAAAAAAACAACCGAAATCTATATTTGATTTTTAAAAAAAAACTAAGATATCTCATATCTTTTTTTTAAAAAAAAAAAATTAATTAAATATTTATTTTTGAATTCAAACATTTTAAATTCAAATTCAAATATTTAATTTAATAAAATAAAATAATCATATTATCTTATTTTATTCAAAATCAAATATCAACTAACACCCTCCATTTAGTGATTAACTACATAATTAAATAATCTTATTATTTAATTTATTTAATCACCATTATTCATTAATTAAATAATCTCATTATTCAATTAACTCCCGAATAAATACGTGTCACTTTCGTAACACAATTAATTGGACAATCCAATTAATTAACCGTGACCCTTGTTACCTAAATCGATCGGGCTAGCAAGGGGACCTAATGGACCCACAGTATTTTGAGCTCCAATAATCCTTAGAAATTATTAATTAAACTCTTTAATTAATATTTCATGATTATTAACTTCGGTGTTATTCCACTAAAAACCCGAAGCTGCACTCTCTCAACTGTAGACGTTTTTACACAAACCAATAACTCTCGGTGTCCATCGATATAGCTATTACATATGGTATAATCCTCCACAAGTAGTTCATAATTAGAGCTGGGTCATAATGTCCGTTATACCCCTCTAATCATATCTTTCCATTAAGTACCATTGATTCTCTAATGAACAATAAATCCTACATTCCTTACGGAATTAGGAGAGCGCTCATATTGTTCAAGCCCCGAATCAACCCTTAAGGGAACTACCATCTACTTCTCACAAGAACGAGTGGATTCCACTATTGTGTACAAACCTTCCCAGCCACAAGCCAAACCGTGATCCCAACATACGGAGTATATTGATCGGGAATGCAACTCCGACCTCACTCATGGTATATCAAAGACCACGATCTAACCTGAAGGAGTCGATAAGACACTCAGGATTAAGATCACCCACATATAGCCATCATTAGTTGATATATATGAATCTCATCGTTAAACGGATCTTAGTGAGAGATTCATATAGATCATGGCCCAGTCCTATATGATCACATCATACAAGGTGCCTTCATTCTCATATCTACATATGAATGATCCAGGATAGGATCACCGTACACTACGAAATGGACCGCAGCTGTAGATTAACCACAAATAAAGTACCCAGCTTTATTTGCTATCTACGGACTCTTTAAATTGCTCGTTTCAAACTGAATCCATCTATATATGACACTTATATACTCAGTTCGAAATTACATCCGGCAATTTTGGATGTTAAGTGCACATGTTATATAAAGTATGACACAAAATGAATGAATATACTACTTCTTTTATTTATGTTCAAATTACATTTACATATTACAAGCTTTAGGGCAAAAAACCCCAACAATCTCCCACTTGCACTAAAGCATGTGAGTCATGTCTCGTAACCCTAGACCTTCTAGGTGACCTTCAAACACTTTAGCCGGTAAGGTCTTTGTAAATGGATCAGCATGATTGTCTTGTGAGGCTATCTTGGTGACGATCACATCTCCTCTCTGCACTATCTCTCTAATGAGATGATACTTTCTCTCTATATGCTTCCCTCTCTTGTGGCTTCTTGGTTCTTTGGAATTAGCCACAGCACCACTATTATCACAATAAAGTGTGATGGGCTTTTCCAGATCTGGAACAACTTCCAGATCACTCAAGAACTTACGGAGCCAAACAGCCTCTTTAGCAGCTTCACAAGCGGCTACATATTCGGCTTCCATGGTGGAGTCAGCAATGCAAGATTGCTTTAAACTTCTCCACACAATGGCTCCACCACCTAGGGTGAATACTGATCCAGACGTGGATTTTCTAGAATCCCTGTCTGACTGAAAATCAGAATCTGGATATCCTAACGGGATCAAATCCTGTCCGGAATACACTAGCATATAGTTTCTCGTTCTCCGAAGATACTTGAGAATAGTCTTGATAGCAACCCAATGATCTAATCCTGGGTTGGACTGGTACCTGCTGACTACTCCCATTGCATAGCAGATGTCCGGTCTCGTGCATAACATAGCATATATGAGACTACCTACTGTTGATGCATATGACACGCGTCTCATATCCTCAACTTCTTGAGGTGTCTTAGGACACTGTTCCTTAGACAAATGAACCCCATGTCTAGAAGGTAAATTACCTTTCTTGGAGTTCTGCATCGAAAATCGCATAAGAATCTTGTCGATATATGATGCCTGAGACAATGCTATGAGTTTGTTCTTACGATCCCTTATAAGTTGGATCCCTAGAACATAACTCGCCTCTCTCAAATCTTTCATTTGGAATTGACTAGCCAGCCAGCCCTTTACATCAGACAACACTCTTACATCATTCCCAATGAGTAGGATGTCATCTACGTATAGGACCAAGAAAACTACTTTCTTGTCAATGATGCGCTTGTAGACACAAGGCTCATCAACGTTCTGCTCAAAGCCATAGGTTTTGATCACATCATCAAACCTGATGTTCCAAGATCTAGATGCTTGCTTAAGTCCATAGATGGACCTTTGCAACTTGCAAACCTTTTGCTCTTGATCTGGAGACACGAATCCCTCTGGTTGCATCATATAGATGCTCTCATCAAGATTGCCATTCAAGAATGCAGTCTTAACGTCCATTTGCCAAATTTCATAATCGAAATAGGCAGCAATGGATAAGAGAATCCTAATAGACTTAAACATAGCTACTGGTGAGAAGGTCTCTTCATAATCGACCCCCTCTTTCTGGTTATAACCCTTGGCCACTAGCCTTGCCTTGAAGGTCTCTACCTTCCCGTCTACTCCTCTCTTCCTCTTGTAGATCCACTTACATCCTATGGGTTTTACCCCATTCAGTAAGTCTACAAGTTCCCAGACTGAGTTAGAGTACATAGACTCCATCTCGAGATTCATGGCTTTAAGCCATTCCTCTTTATCAGGATCTTCCATTGCATTCTTAAATGTTAATGGATCATCCACACTATTAGCAGAGACAAGATCTTATCCCTCACTTACACCCAAATAGCGTTCAGGCTGTCTCACAACCCTCTCACTACGTCTAGGTGGTAGTGTATCCTGGCTAGGAATTATCAGACTTTCAGATGTTAATGGATTAACAACTCTAGTTGACTGAGTACTGGTCTCACCAGGCTCCAACTCGTTTAATACAATTTTAGAACGAGGTTTATGATCACTTATATAGTTATCCTCAAGAAACGTTGCATTTGTCGATACAAATACTTTGTTATCTTCAGGACTATAGAAGTATCCACTTCTGGTCTCCTTCGAGTATCCTACAAACAAGCAGACCACAGACTTGGGATCTAGCTTTCCAGTTCTGTTCTTCAGCACGTGTGCTGGACACCCCCATATGCGAAAATGTCGTAAACTAGCTTTACGACCATTCCACAACTCTAGGGGAGTTTCAGGAACAGATTTGGATGGCACTACATTCAAAATGTATGCCGCTGTTTGTAACGCATATCCCCAAAATAAATTTGGTAATGATGAGAAACTAATCATAGATCTCACCATTTCCATTAGAGTTCTATTTCTCCTCTCCGCGACACCATTCTGCTGAGGTGTACCAGGAGCTGTGAGTTGGGACACTATCCCATACTCGACCATAAAGTCTTCAAACTCTTGGTCAAGGTACTCACCTCCACGATCTGATCGTAGAGACTTGATAGTCTTTCCTAACTGGTTCTCAACTTCAGCTCAGAATTCTTTAAACTTTTCAAATGTTTCCGACTTCCGTTGCATTAGGTAGACATATCCGTATCTCGAGTAGTCATCTATAAAGGTGACATAATACTCATAACCACCCCTTGCTTTAACATTCATTGGTCCACAGACGTCTGAATGTATAAGCTCTAGTGGTTGTTTAGCTCTAAGCCCTTTTCCAGTAAAAGGTCTCTTAGTCATCTTACCTTCTAGACAAGATTCACAGACAGGTAAGGTGCTAACCTTTAACTCATTTAAAGATCCGCTTTTTACTAGTCTGTTTATCCGGTCAAGGTTAATATGTCCAAGCCTTAGATGCCAGAGATACGTTTCGTTTTCTGGAGAAATCTTATGTCGTTTAGTTTTAGGTTTTTCAACCTTAAACATTTCGGTGTTAAGCAGTGTAGTATGTATTAACGGTCTTAACACATACAAATTGTTTTCATTAATTCCTGAACAAATATTCAGACCATTCTTTTCAATAATAACAAACTTATTATTAAAAGAAACAGAATACAATTGTTCTAACAACTTAGAAACGGAAATCAAATTCCGTGTAAATCCAGGAATATAAAAAACATTGTTCAATAATAAAAAACTATTATTATTACAAAATTGCAATCTTATTGCTCCCACTGCTTTGGCCGACACGACATCCCCTGACCCTACACGCATGGAGAAGGCTCCCTCCTCTAGCTGTGTCCAAGAATCAGTCTACTGCAAAGAAGAACAAACATGGTTAGTGGCCCCCGAATCAACAATCCAAGGTGAAGAATCATCTTCCACTAAACAAGATTCAAGAACAAGTAAATCATATTTACCTTTCTTCTTCTTCTTGGCTACCTCCTCCAGGTACTGAGGATAGTTCCTCTTCCAGTGCCCGACCTTGTTACAATGGAAACATTTTCTTTTGTCTTGGTCGGTGGAGGTGCCCTTCTTTTTGCTTTGGGCCTTCTTGGGTTTGGGCTTACCCTTCGCCTTTCCAGCAGACCTGTTCCTCTTCTTATTATTGGAGGAAGATGGTTCAGCAACATTTGCCTCACCGGTCTTACTTTTGATGTCCTTGGTCATGGACTCAAAAGTAGCGAGCTCATTGAGCAACTGTGTGAGACTGAACCTTAACTTGTTCATCCCGTAGTTGTTCTTAAACTGATCGAAACTCTTCGGAAGAGTCGTCAGTATGATGCTCACTTGACTGGGTTCATCAATGGCCCCGCCATTGACTTCTGCCGTGTTGAAGTAGGACATCATGCTCAGGACATGTTCCCGAACTGATGAACCTTCCTTCATACGAGCGAGCATAGGGGAACGAACAGCTTCGTGTCGCTTTTGCTCGGAGGGTTGCCCGAACATAGCTTGCAATGACTCCATAATTTCGAATGCTGTAGTCATTGCTTCGTGCTTTGTGACAAGCACATCTGTCATAGAAGCTAACAGATATGTTCGGGCCTTCTCATCAGATGAGACCCATCGCTGGTATGCCTCACGAACAGTTCGTGTGGCATTGGCAGTAGGCACCGGAGGACATTCCTCCGTAAGCACAAACTTGAGGTCTTTTGTGACCAGTATTGCATTAATGTTAAGTTTCCATTTTGTGTAGTTATCACCAGTTAATTTATCGTTTGCAAGTATTTGTAATAGTGCAGATGACATGGCTGAAAAAACATAAATTAAAGATTCATTTAGTCATACATTCTAAACATGTGCTAATGTTCGGCATAAAATTAAACATGATGCATGAAAATGTTTAATGAACAAGAACAACCCTAAAAACAATGTTTCTATGCCACGACAATCCAACATACCACAAACAAGTGCCGCCTTAGGGTCGGTCAAATTCTTGCATGTTGGATCGAGACCTTCTAAGTCAAAGGATATACCAGAATAACTCTTATGCCAATATCATTCAACCATCGTTTATTAGGTCAGGTTTTTAATTAACCAATTTAATTAAAACCTTGTGAGTGTAACCCATCATTTCAGATCTCAAGAGCTTAACTCGAAAATTGCCGCCTTAGGGTCGGTCAATCCCGAAATCCCCTCCGAAATCCTATCTGTTAGGAAGTCAACCTTGGTATTGATTCTTATGGAAACCCTCCTTAGGGAGGACGAAAACAAAGCCGTCACGAGGCCCCACTCGAATCTCACGGTGTTGAACTAATGATGGAGACCGCGGGATATAATGTCATATATCCCTCTCCCACTCACTATTTTATATTAAGGGTTTTCTATTAATAATAATGCACCTAGATTAAACTAGATTAAACGGCTAATATTAATCTAAACGTCAAGTGCATTAATCACAAATTATTAGAATCCTATTCCAATAACTAATAAACTAAATTGATTTTTAACACTTTAAAAATCTAGTTCATTAGTGATAATTCAAATCTATGTAAACTGTTTACTAAGACTAGAATTATTTTTAAATGTGTATTTACCAGGTTTTAACTATTAAAACTAATACACATTATTAGGTCCAATTATTATTAGGAGCTTAATCAAATTAATCCTAATATATATTAAGGACCCTACTAATCTTAGTATTTAAACACTTTAATAAAAAAATTAGTAATTAATGAGATTTACCAAGTTTTTACTCCTAAAAACTAATCCCATTAAAAAAATAGCCAATTATGTGAATAACCCATTTTAATCAAATTAAAAAAAAATAAACACATAATATGGATGGCTATTATGCATGTATGATATATCAACATATATATATGTGTAGGCACAACTAATTTAAATGACATGTATATGCATGGCAATGCTTGATCATCAAATAATTAAAACATACATGAGTTGACCGAGTGTTGTGGATTATTTAACCTAAAAATTGGAATCTAATTACAAAAAAAATATACCCAAGGCATCCCTTGGTCTTCTTGTAATTTCCAAGACTTCCAATCTCTTTAGGTCATGTGCACCGGTAGCATCGCTGGTACGCATCACTGGTCAACATGCGCTGGTCTGCATGCTCGCAGGTGGTAGGTGCGCTACAGTGCTAGTGGCAAGTGCTGGTGTGCATGTGCTGGTAGGCATCTGCGCGCTGGTGGGCATTGCTGATAGGCTGAGCGCTGGTTGGCGCGCGCTGGTAGGCATCTGCGCGCTGGTGGGCATCGCTGATAGGCTGAGCGCTGGTTGGCACGCGCTGATAGGCATCTGTGGGGTAAGCATCGCTGAGGCTGCGCGCTGGTAGGCTTGCTCACGTTGAACTACCAGGTCTCTTCATACGATTACATTTTGTATTTTTTTTTAATAATACAACAGTAAAATAAAAAAAATAAAAAACATTATACAACCCAGAAACACTCTAAATCCACAGCACCATAAAAAATTACGATCAACCATGTTTTTTAAATTAAACAATTTAATTAAAAAAAACATCATACACTCATCAAAAAAAATATGTGCCTACATATTCATACATATCAAGAGTAATCGAATTCGATTATACTGTACAAAAATTGGCTCTGATACCAATTGTTGGAACCTAGGGTTACAGATTGCGCAGCGGAAGGTTTTAAAATTTTTTATGCAATCATTAAACTAACCCATTTGTACAGTAATAATCAAATTAAATAATAAAGTGAAGATTCATACCTACGTAGGAGGCTCCTTCACTTTAATACGAACTGCTCCTGATTTGAACCACGTGATCTTCCTCGCTATCTCCCGGAACTGGTAACAGCGTGTGAGCGCGTCACGATATTCAAGACCTGTATGGAGGAAGAAGAGAAGAATACACACACACAAACAAAACCTTAAAGTGCAGCACTTGTATGTGCTCACCTCACCCTATTTTTTTTTTCTTTTTGGTTTGCTTTTCTGTTTGCTGTGTAACGATGACTTTTCTTCTTCTCTTTTTCAAAGTAATCTCATTACTTTTGTCTCTCTCATTCGGTTATTAAGCAATCTAATCACTTTTTCTTTCATTTAATTAAAATACATATCTCATATATATTTTAAAAAAACAACCGAAATCTATATTTGATTTTTAAAAAAAAACTAAGATATCTCATATCTTTTTAAAAAAAAAAAAAATTAATTAAATATTTATTTTTGAATTCAAACATTTTAAATTCAAATTCAAATATTTAATTTAATAAAATAAAATAATCATATTATCTTATTTTATTCAAAATCAAATATCAACTAACACCCTCCATTTAGTGATTAACTACATAATTAAATAATCTTATTATTTAATTTATTTAATCACCATTATTCATTAATTAAATAATCTCATTATTCAATTAACTCCCGAATAAATACGTGTCACTTTCGTAACACAATTAATTGGACAATCCAATTAATTAACCGTGACCCTTGTTACCTAAATCGATCGGGCTAGCAAGGGGACCTAATGGACCCACAGTATTTTGAGCTCCAATAATCCTTAGAAATTATTAATTAAACTCTTTAATTAATATTTCATGATTATTAACTTCGGTGTTATTCCACTAAAAACCCGAAGCTGCACTCTCTCAACTGTAGACGTTTTTACACAAACCAATAACTCTCGGTGTCCATCGATATAGCTATTACATATGGTATAATCCTCCACAAGTAGTTCATAATTAGAGCTGGGTCATAATGTCCGTTATACCCCTCTAATCATATCTTTCCATTAAGTACCATTGATTCTCTAATGAACAATAAATCCTACATTCCTTACGGAATTAGGAGAGCGCTCATATTGTTCAAGCCCCGAATCAACCCTTAAGGGAACTACCATCTACTTCTCACAAGAAGGAGTGGATTCCACTATTGTGTACAAACCTTCCCAGCCACAAGCCAAACCGTGATCCCAACATACGGAGTATATTGATCGGGAATGCAACTCCGACCTCACTCATGGTATATCAAAGACCACGATCTAACCTGAAGGAGTCGATAAGACACTCAGGATTAAGATCACCCACATATAGCCATCATTAGTTGATATATATGAATCTCATCGTTAAACGGATCTTAGTGAGAGATTCATATAGATCATGGCCCAGTCCTATATGATCACATCATACAAGGTGCCTTCATTCTCATATCTACATATGAATGATCCAGGATAGGATCACCGTACACTACGAAATGGACCGCAGCTGTAGATTAACCACAAATAAAGTACCCAGCTTTATTTGCTATCTACGGACTCTTTAAATTGCTCGTTTCAAACTGAATCCATCTATATATGACACTTATATACTCAGTTCGAAATTACATCCGGCAATTTTGGATGTTAAGTGCACATGTTATATAAAGTATGACACAAAATGAATGAATATACTACTTCTTTTATTTATGTTCAAATTACATTTACATATTACAAGCTTTAGGGCAAAAAACCCAACAGTGGTAGCCCGACCAAGGCATCAGGAGGGCTATCGAGCTATCTCCTGGTTTCTAGAGGTTTATGTCGAATTCCCATACAAGGGTATAGTCTATAACGTTGAACATAGTTGGAGACAAAGATGGAAGAGAGAAGGAAAATGACTTTATTGATGATGGAGATGTAGTACATCTTTATTAGGACCTGTAATGAAAACTAAGTGGGGATAGTCCGCTTGAGAACTATTTTCAATGGTAGAATTTCTTCAAATGATCTGCATTCCAAGTGTGGCTGATGGGTCGTCCGTCCATGTCTTCGAGTTTATAAGCTCCATTGCGAACAACTAGCTTTATCAAATATGGCCCTTCCCAATGTGGACTTAAGACTCCATCCGACCTTTTCCAAGTATTCAGTGTTACTTTCCTAAGTACCAGATCCCCTTCCTTGAATTTCCGGGCTCTAACCTTTTGGTTGAAGTATCTAGCGATCCTGCTCTGGTAGATCGCTACTTTCTCTGCTACCCGGTCTTGTTTTTCTTCTAAGAGGTCTAGACTAGCCCGGAGCTTGACTTCGTTACTTTCGGGCTCAAAGTGTTGTACCCTGAACGAGGTCAATCTATGCTCGATGAGGAGGACTGCTTCAACCCCGTAGGCCAGGGAGTAAGGTGTTTCTCCAGTAGCTGTTCTTTTTGTAGTCCGGTATGCCCAAAGGACTTCTGGTAGCTCTTCGGCCCATTTACCTTTCCTCTGCTGAAGCTTCTTTTTCAGAAGTTCTTGATTGTCTTGTTGGTGGATTCTACCAGCCCGTTAGTCTGGGGATGAGCCACTGAAGCGAGCCTGAGGTCAATCCCCAATTCCTTGCAGAAGTCTTTGAATCGGGCGTTGTCAAATTGCTTTCCTAGGTCGGCTACAATGATGAGAGGGGTCCCAAACCTACATATTATGTTAGTCTTGATGAACTTGGTTGTATTCTTTTCTGATATTCGAGCAAGAGGTTCTGCCTCAACCCATCTTGTGCAGTAGTCGATAGCCACGATAGCATGTTTCATTTGTCCAAGAGCGGTAGGAAGTGGCCCAATTAGGTCGATTCCCCACATGGCAAAGGGGTAAGGTGAGCTGAGGGATGACAGTCGCTCGGGTGGCTGGTGGCTCAAGTTTGAGGTTCTTTGACAAGGTTCGTAGGATTGCACAAAACTCTTTGCATCTTGATGGATGGTCGGCCAGTAGTACCCCATACGAAGCACCTGATAGGCTAGAGCTTCCCCACCTATGTGGTTCCCACAGTCCCTTGAGTGGACCTCTCTCAATGCCCACTTAGCATCATCGGGATGCAAGCACCTAGGTAAGGGGAGGGATCTGCCCTTCCTGTAGAGGTATCCGTCCACCATACAATATCGAACTGAGAGTCTCTTAACTCTTCGGACTTGGTCGGGCTCTTTAGGAAGCTCTCCTTCAAGGAGGTAGGCAACAATTGGGTCCATCCAGCAAGGTAGGCGATCCAGGGAACAAATTTCTCCATTTGTGGCTATGCTTGGCTGGGTGATCACTTGGAGGGGAATTCCCCTTGGCAGGGATTAGCCTCCGTTCGCCGCTATTTTAGCCAGAACATCTGCGCGATGGTTTTGGTGTCGAGGCACCTGATCAATCTTGAGTCCCTTAAATTTGCTTTTCAGCAGTCGAGCTAGATTTAAGTAGGCAACCATATTATCTCCCTTTGCCTGGTAGACCCTAGTCACCTGGTTTACAACAAGCAACGAATCGCTCTTGATATGCAGGTAGTCGGCCTTTAGTTCGATGGCTACCTTCATCCCAGCTAGGAGGGCTTCATATTCCGCTTCGTTGTTAGTAGCTTTAAATTCGAACCTGAAACAGTGACAGAATTCAGTCCCCTCCGGATCTATCAAAACTATGCCAGCTCCTCCCCCAGCTCGTCCGGATGCTCCGTCTGAAAAGAGGATCCATGGCTTGCAGCCCTCCGGCTAATTTTTGACCTCGGATATCTTCTCAGGGACCTCGTTTGATACTGAGGGATCAACTGGGTCTGGGATCGCTGAGAATTCTGCCACGAAGTCTGCTAAAGCCTGTGCCTTATTCGAACTGAGTGAGCTCTAGTGCCCATAAAACTAGCCTTCCTGACACATCTGGTCTTTGCAAGAATTGACGGAGGGGTTGGTCTGTCACCACTGCTATTGTGTGAGCTTGAAAATAGGGACGGAGTTTCCTCGCTGAGATTACCAGAGCATAAGCGAGCTTCTCCAGGAGAACGTAGTTTCTTTCTGATTTGGTCAAGGCATGACTCACATAGTATATGGGTCTTTGAAAACCATCGCTACAATCCTTGGCCAAAGCCCCGCTTACTGCAGTTTCTGATACAGCCAGGTAAATCTACAGCTCATCTCCGAGAACCGGCTTGACTAAGAAAGGGGAGCTTGTTAGGTACTCCTTCAAAGCTTGAAACCCCTGCTCGCTTTCCTGGCTCCATTTTATGTTCTTTCCTTATTTGATGGCCTTGAAGAAAGGGAGACATTTATCGGTGGAGCGAGAGATAAACCTGTTGAGTGCTGCCACCCGTCCAATCAGAATCTGTACTTGCTTGAGCGAGGTTGGGGATTCCAAGTCCAGGATAGTTTTGATTTTTTCTGGGTTGGCTTCTATACCTCTCTCATGAACCATGAAGCCTAGAAACTTTCCTGCCGTTACCCCAAAAGCACATTTGGAGGGGTTCAAACGCATCTGGTTTTCCCTCAGTATGACGAAGGTTTTGCGAAGGTCTTCTCGATGTGCCTTTATGGTTGGGGATTTCGTGATCATGTCGTCGATATATACTTCCATCGTCCTTCCTATCTCGGGCTTGAACAGTTTGTTAACCCGCCGCTGGTATGTGGCCCCTGCATTCTTCAAACCAAACGGCATCACCTTGTAGCAGTATAAGCCCTGCCCAGTAATGAAACTGGTTTTATCCTGGTCAGCCGGGTGCATTATTATTTGGTTGTATCCTGAGAATGCGTCTATAAAACTCAAAAGTTTATTTCCGAATGTGGAGTCAACTAGCTAGTCGATCTTTGGCAAAGGAAAACTATCTTTTGGACAAGCCCGGTTGAGGTCGGTGTAGTCGACACACATACGCCATTTCCCATTCACCTTCGTGACCATGACCACGTTGGTGATCCATTCGGGGTAACGTACTTCTCTGACGAACCCCGCTTTAATCAATTTATCAACTTCTTCCTGCACCGCCGCGTTCCTATCAGTGTTGAAATAACGCCTCTTCTGCTTGACGGGCTTGACTGTTGGATCTACTGCTAGCCGGTGGGTGGCCAACGATGCCAGGATTCCAGGCATTTCATTATGGTTCTAGGCGAAGGTGTCGCTGAATTCCCTGAGAAGATCAACCAGTCCTCTTTTTACTTCTGGATCAAGGGTGGCTCCGACCTTGACAACCTTGGAGGGATCGTCATTCCTGCCGGATATCTCTTCTAGTTTGTCCACGGGCTGCCCGCTGGCCCATTCCTTACTCCGTTCTTCCTCGTAGGGCATGATAGGTTCATCCTCCAGATGCCCAGGATGTTCTACGGGCTCTTTCTCCTCCTGGATTATCCGGGATGTATCCATGTTTTCCTGGATTACTATCACCTGTACACACTACTTCACTAAGGTTGTAGGATTGGCAGATACTGCGTAGCATTTCCTGGCTACCTGCTGGTCTCCGCGTACCTCTCCTACCTTGGTTCCAACCGGGAATTTCAAGATGTTGTTGTATATGGACAAGACTCCCTTCAAGGAGGACAGGAAAGGTCTCCCTAAGATGGCGTTGTAGGCCGATGGGGTGTCCACCACAACAAAGTCGGTCATTACATTCTGTTGGAGCGGGGTGACCCCGATGATTACTGGGAGGATCATTGACCCCACTGGTATGATCGAGTCCCCAGTGAAACCGTAAAGTGGAGTGGTACAGCTGTTGTAGCAATGTTGCTTTAGGTTCAGTTTTTCCAGGGTATCCTTAAAGAGGATATCTACACTACTACCCGTATCCACGAGCACGTGATGGACCAGACAGTTGGCGATCTGTATCATGATGACCATTGGATCATCATGAGGTTGCACAGTGTTGAAGACATCTGCTTCGGTGAATACGATCTGAGCTGACTGGGAGGGCTCTGTCGGGCTCTGGCTGACTTCGAAGATCCCTCGACTCTCTCCAAGGCGGGGAACCTTTCTAGCGTGGTTTTTCCGGGAGTTATTGGAAACGCCGGCCAATGTAGGACCTCCGCTGATAGTGTGTATCACCTGGATCTGTTGCATTAAGTCAGCCTACTCCCCTTTCCTCTTTTCTATGTCCTCACGGATTTCAGCTTGCACCTCCCTTCCAGTTCTGATATTATCTCTGACCTGTTGTAGGAATTCAATCAGGCATCCTCCCCTTATCAAGGCCTCAATCTGGTTGCGCAAGTTATAGCACTCCGAAGTGTTGTGGCCCACGTCTTCGTGAAAGTCGCAGTACTTGTACCGGTTTCTCTTGTCAGATGGGGCCTTCATGGGAGCGGGCTTTTGGAGCAATCCTTTATCCCGTATGGCAAGATAGACTGTTTCCCTGGAAGCATTCAAAAGAGTATAGTGGTCATACCCTTTTTCCCCTTGCATTACTGGAGCCACGGTCCTGGGAGGCGGCGAAGCCCAGGGAGGGGTTCGTTTTGCTGGATATCTTTCTTGCCTATGTGGAGGTGCAGGGGGGCGATAGGTCGACCTATTGGGAGGTTTATTCTGAGCTCTCTGCACCGGCTCAAATTTGGGGGCTTCTTTCTTCAGACGCTTTGCCGTTCTCATGTCGTCATGTTCTATCTTAACCTTGAGTTGTTCGTCGATCTCGACCTGCTCAAGAGCCCGGTCATAGGCCTCCTGGTATGTCTCGGGAGGTCTCTTCGCTAAAGAACGGAAAAGCATTCCTACCCAGAGGTTTCGTCTGAAGTTAGCGAGGGTTTCTTTTTCAGTGAAAACTCCCATTTGTATGACCTCCTTGTGAAATCGCTCTACATACGATCGAAGAGTTTCACTCCGCTCCTGGATCAAATATTGGAGGTGTATGGGATCTTTCGGACGAGGTTTAACTCCTTGGAATTGTGAGCAAAAATCGGTTGACAGCTTTGTGAAAGAATCCACGCTACCCACGGGCAGTTTCCTGAACCAGGTTTTCGCATAGTCGGTCAAGGTTGTTGGAAACATTCTGTACATAGCTGCTCTGGTAGTGTTCTGGACTTTCATCTTTTGAACGAAGCTCTCTAGATGGCTTAGAGGATCCTCCGTTTCAGAGAACTTATCCTCTGGCATTTTTAATTTTGGGGGGAGCTCTGCTTCCCAGATCCTCCTAGTGAAGGGAGAGTTCATCTCGCTCAGGGGATTCTTTTTGTCCTCCTTGCTCTTTCCCTTCCTTATCTGCTGGACCTCTTTTTGTAGCTTGACCTGCTGATCCCTTAGTCGCTTGTTCCCGGGTCTCTTCGAGTTAACCTCAGATTCCTCACTGTTGAATCTTTCTGATGAACTGGCAATTTCTATCCGGTCCTCCTCCTGGACATGATCCACTCGAGGAGTTTGTCTACTTTCCTCCTCTAGGGCCCGGGTTGTTCTCCTAGATGTAGTTGGATGAGATAGCCCTCGCGGCCTCCGGGTAAAAACATCCGCGGCAGACTTAACTAGCGGGGGTTGATATTGTGAAAGTCTTTTAGGAGCTGGGGGCATGGGTCCCAGCCTATCCCGGATTGAACGTTGGGGCCCTGATCTATCTCGAGCCGGCTCGGGAGGAGGAGGGCCTAGGCGATCAAAAGCAAGTGGTCTAGCTCCGAGCCTGCTCGGCTCTCCCTGATCATTCAGGTTGGTTGGCTTGATTGTGATGCCTTCAGCGAGGAGGCGGACGCCGATGGATTCTACGAAGGCTGCCACTTGTTGGTCGAGCGCTGCCTGGCTAACTATGGGGTGGCCAGTAGCCCGCGTATTGGTTGTCTGGATCGGAGCTTGACTTCTATAGTGAGCCAGACTTTCTCCCCTTTCCTGGGGCTTTTCGGGTTGGCCTCGCCGGAGACTGCTCCGGGACTCTGTGTTGGCCTTGGGAGGAGCGGAGCCTCATAGTTCCTTAAAACAATGAAAATATAAATGCAAACGATCGGTTAATCGGGTGTAGGAAAAATTCCCACAGACGGTGCCAGAAAGTGTTAACGGAAATTTTGCTCGGGATGAGAAATCCCAGTTAACGCCCTCAAGACCACTACCACGTGGGTGGTGGCCAAAATTCTCTATATATGTAACAGTGGTTTATAAAATGACAAGTAGGCAAGAATGTTTTTATTTAGCATGCATGGTCCACGAATACAAAGATTCTTCTCTTTTTTCTCTCAAATCTCTCTGGAAAATGGTCGATTGTTAGTCGTATGCCTGTCGAATAGTAGTCTCCTCTTTCATTTCTTTTCTTTTCTATTTATACATAGTTTGTAGGTCAACAGACCGATTCTCCCTTGATTGTCTCAATGATTGTCTCAGTCTCTTCCTTATCGGGCGGGATTTCTTGCGTTAATATCATTTGACTTTTAGATTGACGCACGAATTGAGAGTATCGTGGTGGAGATCAGTTTGTTTCCTTTTTCGATTTCATTACTTGTTCTGCATGTAGATAACGCTTCCATGTATGATTTAATGCATTCCTCGTATCGTTTCAGTATGATCCTTATAGAAGTCGCGGGACATGACGATATGGTGTGATGCATCAACCAGGGAGGTTGTTTAGTATTTCGACCTTGATGTCTGAGAAGTTTCATCTAGCTTGGAGCCAGATCTGGCTTCTCTTGACTTTTTCGAAGCTAGATGTGGCCTCGACTGACCTTTTTGAAGCTAGGTGTGGCTTCGACTGACCTCGTGGCCTTCTAGGGACATTCTTCTGTGTTAATCGAGGTACAGACGAGTTTCTTGAGCATTTGCGAGATGACCTTGACTTAGGGGAGCTTCTAGTTTTGATGATACGGGCTAAGTCCGATCATTCCGGGCTCTATCCCGGATGTTTCCGGAGCCTGCCCTTGTTCCTGGGGTGGTATCGCAGTTCGGCCCTGGATAGAGAGGTCTCCTGGTGGAAGCTCTCGGGTCCGGGCTTTATCCCGGATGTTTCTGGGGCCCGCCCTTGTGCGTGGGTGGTATCGTAGCTTGGCTCTGGATATAGAGGTCTTCAGGTGAAACTTTCGGGTATGGAACCAGGTCTAGGAAGTGGAAAATTTCCCTTTGGTCCTTAGCCAATTTTGGCTATTAATACCTTTAAATTTAATATTTAGCTTATATGAGTAATTATAGAAAGGCAGACTTCTAATTGCAACATCTGAAATTTAAACCTATCATCATCCTTATGTTACAGTTTTTCATTTTGTCTATACAAATGATCATGTTTATTATTACTTTAAGATATTTACTCATTGTTTTATGTCTCTTTAACGTATGAGTATTGTTAATCATATTGATGTTATGGATAGAGCTTTAATAGAATTTGCTGTAAATGATCCGCAAAGCTTAGAATCCTTAAAAAAAACATCACTTAGAGTATATAAAAAATATAGACAAAAGGCTAAAACACCTCTATGATATTTTTGATAATGTTTATGTCCTTAGCAAAGGCAGTCTACCTGAATTCGAAAAAGAATTAAAGGATTTAGAAACTTTAAAGATAAATAGTGAAAATAAGGTTAAGGAACTAGAGCGACTTTTAAAAATAGGACAAGAAAAGTCAAAGGCGTCATCTTCAACATCAACCCTTGATCAGCTTGATTAGATGAACACTGAAATAGAACGCATAAAATAACGTTTAGAATACTGTCACAATACTATAAATCAGTTAACTAGCAAACTAGAAAAAGCTGATCCTTTAGATAGTAAGAGTTTACATGATCTCAAAGCCCGATTAAGTTGTTTTAGGTTAGCAGAAAGATGTTGGAACGAAATTTTGAAAGATGTGAGTAAGAAAAGAAAAGAAATGAGTCACAGTTGTCATAGTCAAGAACATAGCAATTTGGGGATCATGCATGTTGTAGGCATTGAGTTGTGCCAACAAAGTAGCCCTTGAAAGGCCATTTGATCACATGTTATGATCTTTAGATTTAGTGCCCTTTTTTCTCGCAAATGGCTACAAAATGTGGATCAAGGACCATTGCATGCTCTTTTTCTTTCTTAGGAGACTCTCAATGGTATAGGGCACCTTCATGGGGCATATGATATCATAACATTTTATCTGTCAAGCCATCAAAATGGAATCATTTTAACATATATCCATATGTATGTTTTGTCTTTTTTTATTTTTTATCATTTCTTCATTTTACTTTTTATGTTGGGAGATTTCATCCAGGATCATGGACTCTAGTTTTTTTATTTTTTATGGTCGGGTTTGAGATTGCGATGAATACATTATACATCTAGGGCTACTTTCTCAATGTAACCAACATTGGGTTACATTATACATCTAGGATCATTAGGGTTTATCATAATTTTTATTTTAATAAAGAGATATAGTCTAAGATATGAGTGTAATTAATAGGGTACATAGTATTTGATTTATTTTTAATTAAACTAATTTGTCCTTATTAATAAATATCTATTGAGATATTTTTGTAATTAAAATTTTTATTAAAAGATCGTATTTTGAGAATCCAATTTTTTCTTTTTACACTTCTTTTCTAAAAAACACTTCCTTCTTAAAATTTAAAATTTTAAAAAAATCTTAAGACACTCCCTTTTATTCTAAAATTATCCTTTTTATCTTTTGGCACTCATATTCTAAAGATAATCTATTTTATTTTAATAAAAGTTAGGACAAACCATTGTAGCATTTGGATTCATCAGATGGGTAATCTTTTTTGAATTAAATTATTAAAAAAAGAGAAATTATCTCTCTCCTAAATCATTAGATTAAATATTACATATTAAACACACTCTTCTAAATTTTTAATTACCATATTAAACTCTCTCTCTTCTGATACATATCTCTAATTTTCATCTTCATTGTTTCATAAGCAATACTAACATTTACGAAATAAAAAAACTTACGAATAAGCTTGATTTTTAGGAACTGTATATTTGTATCTATTATAAAAAAACTCTAAAAACAAGTACACTATTTTCAAAACAAAATCGAAATATGAAAATGCTTTTTGTTACTTTTGTAGGTATGTGATTGATTAGAGAACCTTAATTCTTTCATTAGTTTTAGAAATTTTGAGTTTAATTGAATCTAGTTACAACAAATCAAGTTTTCATATATATATATATATATATATATAAATATATTGAAAAAACAAGATATTTGTATTGACTTTTTAATATATATATATATATATATATATATATATGTTGTATATGAAATTTATTCAAGTGACATGTCACCTAACTCGACCGGGAATATTGGAAAGAGTCCTTGCCACGTCAACAAAAGTCGACCAGACAGTAAAAAGGGCCAACCTGAGACACGTCATCAAAGAAGCCAATTCGGTAAGTGCCTTATCTAGGAATCTTAACTAAACAAGGAGCCGGCACACCCTAATCTGCTCGGTAAAATAGGAAATGTGTCCTTAACAGGCTAGATTTACTTAGCCAAATAAGGCAAGGCAATCGTAAACAAGTTTCAATACACCAGCCATAAAGGAAGATGACTCCAATAAGGGAACTATTCAATCCTTACCAGAATACCAAGGATACTAGTTGCACTCCAAGTCAACTACTTTAAATGCGTAACAATTCCAAATGGGAAAGAAGTTAAAACAGTTCAGGAAAGAGCAATCCAAAATGGACTCAACAATCCTCCACTTTCACGTCAAGAACCCTAGCAAGCACTATATAAATATGAATGTGATGTCATTTTAAAGGGGATTAAAAAAAAGCAAGAAAAGAGTGGCAGTGAGAGAGAACGAAAGTCTGTAATCATTATCCTTCATAGTGAAACACCTTTTCCGTCGCCTTGCAACACCCGTGGATGTTTCTCCATTACTGGAGTTTTACCACGTAAAATCTCTTGTTATTTCTATTATTATCGTCTTTATTCACAATACATCACTTAATCGTTGACCGGTTGACTTTCTAAAAATCACCGTCAACAATTGGCATTAGAAGGAGGGGGTAACCTTTGAATTTTTACCTTTCAAAGAACCCTTATGAGCAATGGCTGACAATGGAGTCGAGAGTGGTTCCAGGAACATCCATACCATACCAGGTGATGCAGAAATAGCTAACGCCAATCCTGAAGTCACGGGAACATCAGACGTAGCCACCACCGGGAACCAATAAATTGTTATCCCTAGTGTCCAACGATTCCCACCAACTACGGAGGAAATCACCCAACGATTCCGTGAGTCGCTACAACAACTTATAGCAGACGCCGCTAGTCATGGAGTTACCCTTTCAACCACTGCAAGTTTAAATGCACCAAGCAATTTGCACACCCAGACGACCAACCAGGCAAGTTGCGTTCCATAATAGTCGGTCCAACCTTGGATGCACCATTGACGATGGGCCGCAACCCAACAGATCGCCTAGAGACTATGTCGGAAAGACAGACTAGGGACACCAGAGAGCGTGGAGAAGATGAGAACCCTCACAATGGGTATGACCATTACCAGACCGAATAGGATCAGAGTCGAGCCAGTAGGCGTACTCGCCGAAGGGATCGATCATCTTCCTCTGAAGGCAATGATCGGCATAATCGTCGAAAATGGTAGAGGGGATCAGCCCAACAAAATGAGTCCCCACAGAGGACTCGTCAGTAAGACAATGACCTAAAATCTGAGGATTGACTATAAGGCAAAGGTTCAGTCCGAGAGGAGAACCGGTTGGTGAGCGGGACGTACTGATACAGAATTTAACCTAAGAGGTGCAGAGCAACTGGCAGCAAATGAATGCTCTGGTCAAGCGACATAGGCGAAGTGAACTATCAGATGATGAGTCGGATAGCCTATTCATCGGTGACATACTCTGGACACCGTTCCCAGAAAGGTTCAGGAGGCCACACATTGAGTAGTTCAAAAAGGATACTAACCCAAAAGAGCATGTAAGAAGGTATAAAAGCCAATGGCTCCTCAATATGCCATGGATGATGCGATGTTATGCTTAAATTTCCCTTAGACACTCGGGGACTTGGGCTCCATATTGTTTGGGAAGCTCCCGCCAGGCAGCATAAGTAGTTTTAGCGAGCTATGCAAGGCGTTCTAGTGACAATTTTTGGGAATGTGCATAGGAAGAAATCGGCGGCCCACCTTTCTCAGCTCAGGCAAGAAAATGATGAGTTATTAAAGAAGTATCTGACCCGATTCGGTCAAGAAGTGTCGGAGATTGGAAGTGCTAACGATGAAGCCATCATAGTGGCGTTCATCAACAATTTACATAATGGCCGTTTGTCTTTCTATCTCAAGAGAGCATGCCTGACCAGTTATGTAGACATGATGAACATGGCTGGAGGGTATGCGCCAGCCTAAGATGAAGATATTGCAACGGGAGGAAGTTTTATGTGTGGAGGTCGTCTTGAAGAAGCAAAGAAGAAAGATAATGGAAACAAAACCCAGAAACGGGAATCAGTTAATGCAGAAAGGGGATAAGCAAAAAAACAAGACTCAATGAGGGAACCGGGACAATGACCAAAAGGGCGACCGAACAGATTCCAGATTCCAGGGGAAGTATACCAACTATACTCCTTTGAAGAAAAAACATGAGGAGATCCTAACGATCCTAGAAGAGAAAAACTTGTCAAAAGAACCACTTAGACATTCAAAGTTTGCTCGCAAGGATACCATAAAGTATTTTCGTTTCCATAAAGAGAATGGACAAGAAACCTTGAAATGCTTCCAGTTGAAAGACCATATCGAGACATTTATCTGTGAAGGGCATTTGAAAGACATTATCCTTAAGAAAACGGATGATCAGCCCCACCGAGACAACCATTAATAGAAGTACCAAGAAGGAATCGAGAAAGGAAGCCAAGCCCGAGGAAAGCCGAAGATGAGGAGGTAATACATATCATCTTCGGCAGACTTTCGACAGGAAAAAGCAACAGCGAAAGGGGGTCAAAAATCCGAGAAGCTATGGAAGTGAGGAGAGACATGGATGTCAACTCCGTAGAACCCAACCCCAAAAGGATTAAGGAATGATGGGATGCCATAATATTCAACGAGGCAGACTCATATGGGATCGAGCATAGAGATGTGCACCGAATATTGATTGACAACAGAAGTTCGGCGGATATACTGAATGCAGGAGTGTATGACCAGTTGAGGCTGGATAGACGTGACTTACAACCTTTCCATACCCTGCTCCGAGGATTCGGAGGAGTAGAGGTAAGATCGCTTGGAATAGTGAAGCTAGCGGTGAAGATAGGAGAGGCACCTTGCCAGAAAACAGTGATGCTAGATTTAGTGGTGGTAGATGATCGTGCCTAAATTGTTGTATATTTCGGCTCTCATTCCTATTCCTTTGTCTCGTTCTTATGTGTATTTTCTATATATTTTATGTCTAATAGGCTCGTTTGTGCTAATTGCAGGCAATAGATGTAATTCTGGTTTTAGAAGCTAATTGCAGTGGTTCCGGCAGAAAAGGGGCAAAAGGAAAGACAAAGGATCATAAGCAGCTCTACAGTGCGGGTCAAGTGCGGGTCGCAACCGCACTCCAACCGCACTCCTTCCCACAGCCGGGACCTGAATCATGAAGGAAAGATAAAGTGCGGGTAAAGTGCGGGTCATCCAACCGCACTCCACCCGCACTATTGCTCAAGACAGAGGAGCTGATTTGCACCTGACACTAAAGTGCGGGTAATCCAACCGCACTCCACCCGCACTATTGCTCAAGACAGAGGAGTGGATTTACACCTGACACTAGAGTGTGAGTAAAGTGCGGGTAAAGTGTGGGTAAAGTGCGGGGTAATCCAACCGCACTCCACCCGCATTGTTGCCCAGATCAGAGAACTGAAGATGAAGAAAACTCATATAGTGCGGGTACAGTGGGGTAATTCACCTGCACTGCACCCGCACTCTGCGCGCGACAGTTTCTGATTTCAAGCTTAAGTCACCTATTTTTCCATCCTCTATAAATAGAAAAGGATGAGAACGAACCAAAACATCACCATATCTCCCAACACTTGTATTCTAAGCTAGTAACACATCTCCCTATCATCCAAACCATCTCTACTCAATCAAAGGCAACTAGGAGATTTGGATTCAAGCTTCAAGGAAGGAGATCAATCTTCAAGGGTTATCTCTCTACTCTCTCTTAGTTTATTGGTTTGTAATAGAACATGAGTAGCTAAAATACCCCACTATGGGGTTGCTGTTATTTGTATGAGGGATATTTGGGCTTTGTAAATAAACTCTATGTGTTATATTTATTCTATCTCTATGTTTTATTCCATTGCTTGAATTGATTTCCATTATTGATTTGCTTGGATACACCCTCTTTGCATGATTGATTTGGATTCCTGAGTAGGCAATTAGGTTGTCTAATGCTCAATTGAATGGAAGGATTTCCGGAAATCCGGCTCTACAACCATGCCCTTAATCTAATCTTGAATTAGTGGCTTTCACTATACATCCTAGGTTAGCCACTTGTGAGAGAATTAGAAGCCTCCACTATACACCCTAGGTTGTCTACTTTAGTGATTTTACAAGAACTAACCTTCGAGTAGAATTCAGTTGATAACCTCGAACCTCATCCAATCTCAAACGGGTGGCCTTCACTATACATCCTAGGTCGGTCACTTGTGAGGGAATTGGAAGCCATCACTATACACCCTAGGATGGCTACATTAGTAATAGGTTGAGCCATAGCTAGATAGATGAGCATTCATGGAAAAGGTCCCGATTAAGTAACTAGCCATTGTTGGTTGCTTAGGAGGGATTAATCGCTAGTAAGAGGTCTTCGCTATACACCCTAGGTTGACCTCTTGCTAGAGATATATACCAACGCTATACACCCTAGGTTGGTTACATTTGTCAATACGTGCTTAATTGAGAGTTTGTTGCAATTGCCCCAATATTCACTTACGAGTACATCAACTCCGTAGTTCCATCATCATTCATTCATCACTCCATTGTCATCCCATTTTATTTGCTTTCATAGTTTAGTTTATATTGTATCTTCATTCACCATCACTTTACTTTTATGCATACTAGTTATATTAATCCTAACCTTATCACTGCTACCCCGATCTCAGTGGACGACACACGTGCTTACCGCTTTACTTGTATTTCTACTTGTGAACGCATAGCATAGGTTTTATAAATTGTTTTGACAGACGGGTTTCTGACGGTAAAAACCTTCTCATCAGTAGACACTGAAAATTGGCCTTACAACTCCCTCTTAGGCCTACCATTCCTGAACAAGACTAAGGCTGTCACAGCGACTTACGCACTCATGATGAAATTCCCAACGGAGTCTGATGAAAGGGAAATCAAAGGGTCCCAAGAGATGGCTCGAAAGGAAAACCTTTCAGTGTATAGAGATAGAGCAGAAAAGGAAGACCAACAGGATCAACAAGTATGCATGATACACCTGGCTAACCAGGGTGTTGACGAATCTGATGCCCAAGCTGAAGTACCCGAATGATTCAAACTCGATCCTAGGGAGGAGCCTGAGGAACAAAATACTAAGCCAGCAGTGGTGGTGATCCTAGATGATAACGAGTCGACCAAAGTGGTTAAGATAGGAACAAACTTGCCTGAGTCTATTAAAACCGGTCTGACCAATTTACTGAGGGAGTACAAGGATGTGTTAGCCTGGAGCCACGAAGACATGTCGGGGATTGATACGAGAGTGATATCTCACCACTTAGATGTGGATCAGGAAGCCATGCCAGTAATCCAAAAAAAGGCAGTTGTTTAATCCGGAAAGGAGTAAGGCGATTAAAGAGGCAGTAAAAAAATTACTCGCCGCAGGGTCAATTCAGGAAGTCAAATACCCAAAGTGGGTGTCGACTGTGGTCTTGGTAAAGAAAAAGAATAACTAGTGGCGAATGTGTGTGGACTTCATCGATTTAAACAAGGCTTGCCCAAAGGATAGCTTTTCTCTCCCAAGGATTGACCAAATTAGTTGATGACATGGTGGGCCATGAGTTGCTCAGCTTCATGGACGCTTACTCAGGGTATAATCAGATCTGCATGCACTAGCCAGATGAGGAAAAAACTGTGTTTATTACCGACCAAGGTTTGTACTGTTATGCTGTAATGCCATTTGGATTGAAGAACGCTAAGGCCACCTATAAGAGACTCATAAACATGATCTTTGCTAGGTAAATATGGAAAAATATGGAAGTTTACGTGGATTATATGCTGACCAAAAGCGTCACAGCAGAAAAGCACATCTCAGACTTGAAAGAAACTTTCGATATATTGAGGAAGTATAGAATGAAGCTCAACCTTAGTAAATGTTTGTTCGGGGTGCCCTCGGGATGGTTCCTCGGATTTCAAGTCTATCAACGAGGGATCGAGGTCAATCCGGAGAAGATCCAAGCTCTTGCTAACATGACTTTACCAAGGACACTAAAGGAAGTCCAATGACTGACTGGATGCCTTGCCTCACTCAACGGATTCATATCCAAGTCAACCGATAAATGTGCACCATTCTTCAAGGCAATGAAAAAGGGAAATGGGCTCGAATGGAATGAGGATTGTGAAAGAGCTTTTCAAAAACTGAAAGAGTACCTAGGTCGAGCTCTGATTCTCTCTAAACTAGTGGTCGGAGAAACCTTATACCTGTACCTTTCCATCACAGAAGTAACAACCAGCTATGTCTTAGTAAGAATGAAAGATGGCATCCAGAAGCCCGTGTACTACACCATCAAAGCCTTGTTGCATGTCGAAACAAGATACTTACCAGCTGAAAAAATAGATCTTACTTTGGTTGTTGCAGCAAGAAAGCTGAGACCCTACTTTCAAGCACATAGAGTAGATGTATACACCAATTGCCCACTCAAGTAAATCTTACAGAAACCAGAAGTGTCAAGTAGGCTGACCAAGTGGGCGATATAACTGAGCGAATTTGACATTGCATACACCCCAAAGGCCTCCTTCAAAGGGCAAGCAGTAGCTGACTTTATAGCCAAATTCACTGAGCCAGATGTAGAGGTAGCCAGAATGATTCAAGAAAAGCATGAGAAGCCCTTCTTGTGGAAATTACATGTAGACGGCTTATCAAACACCCATGGCAGCATGGCAAGAATAGTAATAACCACTCAGGAGGGAGACACTATAAAGTGTGCCATGAGGTTTGATTTCAAAGCAACAAAGAATCAAGCGGAATACGAAGCACTACTGGCCGGCCCAAGAACGTGTGTGGCGTTAGAGGCAGATGAAGTTAAGATTTTTAGGGATTCACAGGTGGTAGTCAACCAAGTCTTGGACGAGTACCAAGCAAAGGATCAACCCAT
Source organism: Dipteronia sinensis (assembly GCA_033220585.1). Classification (NCBI taxonomy): domain Eukaryota; kingdom Viridiplantae; phylum Streptophyta; class Magnoliopsida; order Sapindales; family Sapindaceae; genus Dipteronia; species Dipteronia sinensis. The sequence continues at coordinate 43,110,210 of CM065644.1, read as the reverse complement.
GATTGCTTACTAAACAGCGGCAAAAGAGTTGCTCAGACAGTTTAAAGAGTATAAGATTACTTAGATCCCACGAGAGGAAAATGAGAAAACAGATGCACTATCCAAACTCGAATCCGTAACAACCTGCATAAGATCTAAAACTATTCCAGTAGCTCACTTGGCCCAACCAAGCATAGCCGAGCAAGAAGGATTTATGATAACTGAGATCCGAGTAAGACCGGACAGCTGGATGACACCCATCAAAAGTTATCTTCAAGAGGATACCTTACCAGAGGACACCCTTAAAGCAATACAAATCAAGTACAAATCAACCCGAAACACTATCATCAATGGGGAACTATACAAGAAGGGATTCTCAAAGGAGTTACAGAGGTGTGTGGAGGCCGAAGAAGTTGACAAGATCCTAAGAGTATCCACAGTGGCATATGCGGGAATCACATTGGGGGTAAGAGCCTGGCACAAAAAGTACTCAGGCAAGGGTTTTATTGGCCGACGTTGTTCGTAGATGCTCAGAAATTTGCAAAAAGCTGTGAAACATGCCAGAAGATTTCCAATGATATTTGATAGCCCCCCGAGTTACTCTGAAGCCTTACATCTCTTTAGCCATTAACCGTGTGGGGTCTTAACCTTATAGAACCAATGCCCACCGGAGTAAAAGGAAGAGCGAAGCATGCAATAGTGGCAGTAGACTACTTCACCAAATGGGTGGAAACAGATGCTCTGGTACACATTACTGAGGCAAACACCACAAGCTTCGTGAAGAAAAAACATATTGTACAAGTTTGGGGTCCCGAGTACCATTATCACAGATAACAGCACTTAGTTTGACAATACAAAATTCAGACAGCTATTCAAGAAATACAGGATCTTGAACTTCTATGCCTTGCCCGCTCATCTTCAAACCAATGGACAGACTGAAGTAGTGAACAAAATCATTAAGCATACGCTGAAGGCAAAGCTGGATGCAAAGAAAGGAAACTAGGTAGATAAGCTTCACGAGGTGTTATGGGCATGCAGAACAACTTCAAGAATCTCTACAGGAGAAACTCCTTTTTCTTTAGCTTTCGGAATGGAGGCAGTTATCTATACAGAAACATCTTACACTTCTCCAAGAGTCCAATTTATGATCCCGAACACAATGCCAACATGCTACACCAAAACTTCGACGAGCTGGAAGAAAGGAGGGACTTGTCAAAGATCAAGAATGCAGTATACCAGCAAAAAGCTGCAAGGTATTATAACTCGCATGTTTGGGTGTGCAAATTTCAACTTAGGGACCTCGTGCTGAGAAGGGTAACCCCCAACACGAAAAACAAAAAGGCAGGATCCCTAGCTAACAAATGGGAAAGGCCGTATGTGATATATGGCATAGCAGGACATGGGGCATACTTGATTGCCCGACCAGATGGAGGAGTTCTGTCCCGACCGTGCATTGCCCAATACCTGAAGAAATTCTATCCCTAAGGGGATCAACTTTAATTTTTTGTTTTTGTTTTTGTTTTTAGTGTTTTTTAGCATTTTTTAGCAAGTCTCGATAGTTAATTGCTTGTTTCAGTAATTTTTGCAGAAGTTAATAAAAACCCTTATAGGGTCATTTTCTTAAAGTTACAAAACATTCATATGCAGACAAATTAATAAGAACATATAATCGTACGATAATGAAAACATATGATCATAAGACCATATGATCATACGATAATGGAAACATATAATAATAAGAACTCAAGCGCCATGAAACCGCGAAGGGTAGATGGAAAGTGCCCGAGGGGCTAAGAAGCTAGATTAGCATGTCCGCCAAGTTAGCTAGATGCTAAGGCACCCAGTAGCAAGAAAAGGCAAACCCGAGGCACTAGATCATCTGGCAAACTACTCGGGGCACCGCCGGGAAACACTCAATGAGAGGCGTAGCTATGTTGGTCGGTACACACTATCCCAACAATTCGGCAAACCCTTGTAACATATAAAACTGGAAGACGCCCTTGGTCACTTGTGCAGGGACCTAGGTGTATGATCGTGGTGAGCCTCGATGTAACACTCAGAGAGATCAAAAAAGAAAAAAAAAGTTTGAAAGCATAAGCTGAGTGAATCAAAAGTTTGTGATTTCATTCCATAAAAGTTTGTACAGAGTAGTGCTTTAAATAGGCGGAGTACATTTTAAAAAATTTAAGCAGGAGGTTTTGTGCCTTGATCATAAGGCATAGGCTAAGTGCTACTGTTGCTACCTTCCTTATCGAATACCATCTAGTACACGTTGAGCAGACTAGCACCTGAAGGCCACGTTATTGAATCCACCTCGTTTCCCATCCAGGCACTAAAATCTCTGCCCACAACTGGCCAACATCTGGTTCATCGCCATTGATTCCACCTTTCTGACACGAGTAAAAGGTGGAAAAGGCACTTTCAGTTGGAACCTCGAGATGCATAGGGTGAGGTTCCTTGCCTACGCTGCAGTAGTATGCTCGTCATTGCTTCATTTGAACCCGGAGAGCTTCCAAAGAAATGTCCAAATGCCTACGGATGGACAAATCCCAGTTAGTCCTAGCCTTATCAGTTGCTCTGTTCTATACTTTAAAGAACTCGCCGGCCGAAACCATCCCCCGATGAAATTCCCTGAGAAGAAAAGCATCATAAGTCAGAGATCTCTTGAAACTATCTACCCCTTGAATCTCCAACTCAAGACAGGCTTCCTTCGACAAAGCCTCAACGGTAAGTGATTGGTGATGCAAGTCTTCGATTTTCTGTTCTTAAGCTGATTTGGCATCCTCAGCTTTCTGCTCGGCCCGCAGCATTGATTCTTGGGCCGCAGTGAGAAGATCATCTAGAGATCGGGTCTCTTCCTCAACAATCGAAGCTTTTTGCGCTGCCACTAACTGAGCAGCAAAGCACCTATCCATGAATTCTTGGTTTACTTCAAGTTTCTCTTGGCAAAACTGCTCTGTTCGGGCGAGAGCTTCTTAGCTTTCTTTAAGTTGAGCCTCCAAGCGTTTGATCTTATTCGCATGAGCAAAGCTGGCATTGAAGGCATCGGCCAACTCAGCAACCATTTGCATGTATTGTAGGGAAAAACGGTTCAAAACAAGGCGGAAGCGAAAAACTTGGTTGGTATATTTCAAAAAATTTCTTTAAAAGAAAGAATCTTAACCCTTGATTAATTAACATATAATAAAATTATCGTACCTTTTTCACGTGACGATTGATATTGCGTCGGTTTGAATCCGCTTGCTTCGAATTGAATCTGCAAGATCTTCCAATCCAATCACGAACTTGAATCACCTAGGAGTGTGGGCTCCCTTTCTTTGAATTGTAAACCTGAGGATGGAAACATAAATCTTTTTCTTTTTGTTAGTCACAATAATCCTCATAGAGAAAATAAAGAACGTTTGGTCACTTATGAATTCTCAATCTTTTAATCGAAAACTCTCATGAACCCTAATTCGATCTTGTACATTAAGCCTTTTGATATAAAAGCTTCTAATGTACTATCGAAAATAAAACGCTCCTTATTCTTCTTCTCTATGGCCGAATTCTACACCTCTTTCTTGAGTTGGAAGTTTTTTTTTTATTATTATTCAAAAGCAAGAGAATAAAAATTCTTTCTTTAAAAAAAAATACTTTTTTTTAACTCACTAATATAGGGTGGCCAAAATTCGCACTCAAGTAGGATTTCTACCTTGTAGTCAAATCCTCACACAAGTTTCTACCTTGTAGCCAAATCCTCACACAAATAGAATTACTTCTTCTCCAAGTCTCCTATCACTAGGTGGATTTACTTGGTGACAACGAATCCTTTTTAAAATTTTTTTTTTTTCCAGACCAATATTCCTAATCCAACTCAAATAGTGTATTTATTCAATAACCAATTATTGAATATAATTAAATTGTGACTAAATCAAAAACTTCCTAATAGAAATCAAATACTTCATAATTTGACTAGATAAATAAATTCCTATTATTTATCCACTTATCAAATATAGTATTTGATATTTATCATATTACCAACAATAATATGACTTTAGGAGACCATCTTCTACTAGGAAAAAGATTTTGACTTTTAATTAAATAATTAATTAATAAATTAATTAATTAATTTCCATTTAATTAAATAATAAAATAAAAACAATATATAAGACTAATAAATAGTCTCTTGCCGCCCAAGCCAATATATAAGGGCCAATATTGTTTTTATTTTATTTTATTTTAGTAAATCCATTGGACCTTAATAAAAAATCCATATGTGAACTAGACTCATTCTTACTAAAAGAAACAAGTCAACATGCCTTAATACAATTCTAGATGGACCCATAAATTGGTCCGGTATAATATATCAAGTGATCCATGCAAGTTCGTGTGAATTGGGGTCTTGGCGGGCTATCTAAATTTAAGCTCCAATAGACATAACCTAATCACAATCAACAAATGATTCACTTAGGTTTGATCTATTAATTTTAGTTTATTCCACTAAATAACTAAAATTGAACTCTTAAATAAAGATAGAATAAGTTAATATTTCTCATTCATACCCTAGACAATCTTAATGGAGATAGTGTATCCTCGTGAAGAATACTAGTAATCGCCAAGAGCTCATAGACCGCCTATAGCTCTCCAAGTTACCATATTTACCCATATGACCACATTTTGAACTTGGATATTTTGACTTGTCCAGAAGCCATATTTCAATAGACACGGTTGAAAACTTAACGTTAAGATTTAATATCCAATACCTCAAAACATCCATATGATGATGTTCTACTCTTATTTAATAAATGGAGCCACGATGTCCATATCTATAAATGAAGTCCTCTATCAATTAACAAATGAATACCACCAAACTATCAAGGATAAACTATGCTAAATAATCGTACTCATTGATAGCTCAAATGATAACACTTGCAACCATAAGTCCATCATTTATCTCAGGATTGTGATAGACTCTCCGATTGTCTTCAAGTGAAAACTTTTCTCCATTGACGGTTCTGGATAAAGTATTTCACTATGATCCTAATCAATGCACCCAGTGCACTAGATTCTTTTGCCCAAAGACACCACACTTTTACGTTTTTAGACTCATCATAACACATTTGATCTCACTCAAATGCTAGCAAAAGAATCTACAACCTTAACAAGATAAAGGCGCCCAACCTTTATCTTAAGTTGTGAATATTATTCAAGATTAACTAAAGAATTGTGTCTACTTCATACATATCCAGATGTACGAACAATTCTTCTTTTCTTATAGTCTTTTGACCTTATGATTATTTACTTTTGACAATTATAATAATTAAACTATAAATGCTATAAGATTTGTTAAACTAGAAATCACTTTATTAATATGAAAAGATTGTCAAATACATTATTACACTCTTGCTATTGAGCATAATCCTAACATGTATAGAGTTAGACTCAACAAACGGCAAAATAAAAATCAGTAAGTAAATCAACTTACATAAGCTAAGATATTGTAGAAGTTCTAGAGTCGAGTGGGAATGGAACCGGATCTAAACTGACTCTATCTATCTTCACCAATGTATGCCTCTCCGGAAGCCATAGTTTTTAGCATAGGTGTCCCCCAGGTTGACCCGAAGAACTTGGCCGACCTAGTCTCGAAGGTGCCCGAGAAGGGATAGAGTCTTCAGCGCCCGTGGTTGAAGAACGATCACCCGGGGAGACGCCAATGGCCTGGATAGTAGAAGGATCCTCGACGGGCGAAATTGGTTGAGGCTCAAGAGCCAGAGGTGGAACTTAAGTTTCTTCGACGATATGCTCAGCCACCTAAATACTTTTGGGATTCATTCCCGAGCACTCTATTTGAACTTGCCATGTGGGAGCCTCCAAAGTAAGAGCAAGAACATCAATATCGGCTTGCGTATCCTTTCCACCAAATGAAGAAGAATCAATGTACGCAACCACTCGGGGAATTTTTGGAGCTGGCTGACTAATTGGGTCAGTAGCTTTTCTCTTTCCTAGCCCTCTCTTTCGAGTGTTTAAGTCAGTAGTAGGATCTTCAACCTCGACCTCATCAACAACTAGTTGGGGAACATCCGGTGGAGACAGAGAGGCCGAGGACTCAACAACTTTACCCTTTCCCTTTCCAAGTACGTCAGAGTCACTCAGCCCAGTGCTCGTCCCGGCCTGAGGAACCTCTACAGCAACTTCTTCAGAAGAATACTCTTGAGCCTCATTCTCGAAGCCTTGTGCGGGAGCTACCCCACTCGCTTCTTAGCGCGAGAACTCTCTATGAATAGTCTCTGCAATAGACTTCGTTCGGCGTGCTTGCAAGTCGCAAACGATATCAGCATCGTACACTAGGGAAACAAAGCTGGAGCAGTTATAAACCAATAGAGGAATATTTAAAAAAAAATGTGACTTACGTCGCTTGTGGTTGGCCGAAAGTTGTGGGAAGAAATTAGCCATGATCATCATCTCTTCATCAAGGAGAAAAGATTTACCCCTTTTCTCTAAAGAGCGCACTGTTGCCTTACCCAAAGCAATCAGTTCTGTGGCTGAAAAATGAGGGAACTGTGTTGTTCCATGATTCAGGAAAAGTGAAGATTCGGGGTATCCAACACTCAACTCGCTGACCGTTGAAGTCGAAGGAAACTCTCTGGCCCCAATTGCCCCCCAACAAAGAACTAGTTGTTATTCTAGAATTTGTTAGAGGACGGGAGGCCCCAGACGAAACCCTTCATTTTCTCGTCAGGAGAAACTTGGACGGTTTAAGAAGAATTTACATCCTTCGGAATCCAATGATCCGACTGACTAGAAAGAAGAAAATAGGTACCTAATCGGCCAGATTGTCTGAGAGTATAGAAGTGTCTGATTTCCCTAGGATTAGAAGCCGGCAAGCCTATTCTGTGCCATATATGCCAAATACACATGAGAATCCCATAATTGTTTGGGGCAAGCTGAGCTGGAGATAGCTGGGCATCAGCAAGGAAGCGTGAGATGAAGGGTTGAAATGGCAGAGTCATGCCGCAACTTAACATTGCCCCATAGATCACCACGGCCCCGGGTGGGGATTCCACGCAACTCTATCTCTAGCAGGGATCAACTGGATGTTATCTGTGTCCAGATCAAACCTGCCCACATTTTGTCACAACTCCCTCTCCCCTACCACGTTCGAATCATAGTCGTATGCGTAAGCTTACCGAGCCGAGAAGGGTATGAAGATTTCTCTGTGTTCTTCTTCAACATTGGACTAATGAACCGTTTAACATCTAATTCTGATATCTCGGGGAATCCTTTGCGCGTGAGTGAGAAATGTGTTTGGATCTCGTCATTGGAGGACGGATATCACTGCACGAAGATATATAATGGTTAGTTTGAAGATTTTCAGTTTCAGAACCAGTATAACCAGTACGCGGGACAAGATCAGGGTAAACATCTATCCCAAAGCTAGAAACGTCTACAGCTAAGAAAGAGGGTTGATCAGAAGATTGAGGTTGGAGCAATCTCTCGAAGCGCTTAATCACAAAAGTATCTCAATGTTCGATTGCGATCATCATCTTGACAAAGATACGGTGTCTGGCTTCAGAATCCATGGTATCTACCTAAAAAATTGTTGTAGCAGAGTCAAAGAAAATAATGACAAAATTTGAAAGAGAGAAATAAGAAGTTAAATCACCTAGAAGGTTTGATTGGAGGTTTGAGACTTCTGAATTTCTGGGGAAAGATGTTGCGCTTCGAAGGAATCTGCTTTCAAGGAAAAGGAAAAATGAAGCAGCCAGAAGATCAATGAGGGTTAAATACTAAATCAAAATTTGAATGAAACCTAAATGATGTCACTCTAAGAAGAGGCTGGAAACTCGAGCGACGTGTGTGATGGTGTGGGAGCAAACTAGTCACGTCCTTCCACAAAAGACGCCTGACATCCCCTCTTATGTGATGACAAGTGGGAAGACCAAAAGACCTTAAGCCCTCAAACGTTACCATCAATAAAGTTTTAATCATCAAGCAGAATAGGGTTTCTGCGGCGGAAATTAATACACGGAATTAATTTCAAAAACTAGTGGGGGTCACATTAATTGCATTTATGAGCATTGATGAGGAAAACGACAAGGTGGAGATTCCTTTTAAATACCTTTCACCGAATATGGACAAGCAGCGAAAGCTGTACCAGTAACACGTCGCCTAACTCGATCGGGAAAATTAGAAAGAGTCCTTGCCACATCAGCAAAAGTCGACCAGTCCGTAGAAAGGGCCAACCCGAGACACGTCATCAAAGAAGCCAATTCGGTAACTGCCCGATCTAGGAATCTTGACTAAACAAGGAGTCGGCACACCTTAATCTACTCGGCAAAATAGGAAATGTGTCCTTAACAGGCTAGATTTACTTAGCCAAATAAGGCAAGACAAATCATAAACAAGTTCCAATACGCCAACCATCAAGAAAGATGACTCCAATAAGGGAACTATCTGATCCTTACCAGAATACCAAGGATACTAGTTGCACTCTAAGTCAACTACTTTAAATGCATAACAATTCCAAACGGCAAAAAAGTTAAAACAGTTCAGGAAAGAGCAATCCAAGGACTCAACAATCCTCCGCCTTCACGTCAAGAACCCTAACAAGCACCATATAAATATGACTGTGATGTCATTGTAAAGGGGATTAAAAAAAAGCAAGAAAAGAGTGGCAGTAAGAGAGAACGAAAGTCTATAATCATTATCCTTCATAGTGAAACACCTTTTCCGTCGCCTTGCGACACCCGTGGATGTTTCTCCGTTACCAGAGTTTTACCACATAAAATCTCTTGTTATTTCTGTTATTATCGCATTTATGCACAATACATCACTTAATCGTTGACCGGTTGACTTTTCAAAAATCACCGTCAACAATATATATTACTGTTAGTAAAAAACCAAAATATTCATAAGTCTTTTTTTTTTTACTAGAGATTGATCAAGAAAATATGAAGAAAGGATTTTTTTTTTTAGAAATTGGAGAAAAAGAGTAATTATAAGAGAATGTTTAATATGATAATAACAGATTTAAGAAAGAGAGTTTACTACGTAATATTTAATCTAATGATTTAAGAGACATAATTTCTTCTTTTAATAATTTAATTTAAAAAATTTAATTGGAATATAAATAGATAATTTATGGATTGTAAAGAGAAGATCCCTTTTATTAAAATATAAATGTGCTTGTCATATTTATAGATGTCAATATCAGTACCCTTTAAAATATATTTTTATCAAAGTTCTCTATGGCAGAGATCCATCCGACAAATTAATAAAAAAAATTATCTTTTAGTTTTCCAGTTTTATCTTCTCATTTTTTTTTAAACATTTTTCAATTTATCTTATAATTTTTTTAATCACCTTGAAAATTAAATTTGACATGTTTTTATGTTTAAAGACAGAAAATTCACATATACAACCAAACACAATTATCTAATATTACCAAAAATCTAACACAACATCTCAATGCACATCCAATCACAAATATATATAGGTTTCCTAAGAATCACATTAACGTGTTTAACTTTCCTAGGAATCAAAAAACTTTGATAACCTCATACCAAACGACCCCTTAAAAGATATCTACACAATTCCTGCATCTAACAAGCAAGAACTTCCAATGAAGCCCCATCAACTCCTCTCACAACCATCAATAATAACACAAAAATTATGATACTCAAACTTAAGTAAACAAATTTGGAAAAACATATAATAGAACACCATATGTATGAATCTGTCAACATAGATTTCGATCACCGGTAGATAGGTGACACTCTACTTTTAAACATCCTTTTATCACAAGCCCAGAAAAGTTTTAATACACAACTAAAATACTATCTTAATAGAACTTTGTTGCACACATGCATAGAAGATGAATCTACATGTTAGCAACATAAAAAGGGTTGGTTCTTGCAATCAGCTATAGCTAAGGCTACAGCATCATATTTAGTTTTTAGGACCAATGTCCTTAAGAGCATTGATCTGTTCCTCTCCCATTGAAGACATAACCGTCACTACAAGGTCCTTTCCTTCAGCAAACCCATCTTTAATCTGAAAAAAAATAATTAATTAATAAATTGTAATAGATGGATGACAAATGAAGAACTTACAAAATACAAACACTTTGTCAATAATGTACCTGGCTAAGCAGATTGTCATCGGTGGGAAGTCTCAGGTCATCTTTTGTGTTCCCATTTTCAGTTAAGAGACTCACCTACAATTCACACAACTCTGATTTGTTAATAACTTGGTAGAATATACAAGGCAAATGGTTTGGCATTATATTCTTTTGCTTTTTGCCTTTTGAGCTAGTACTTTTCTTAGTAACTAGGCAATGTTTAATTAACAAAAGTGAGCTGAAATGCTGAAATTATATTGGGCGGTGAAATTATATTTGAACATTTCCAAGAAACATGTTCCTCGTGTTGCTTCTCAAGAATAATAGCACATCACAGTATTATTAATTTTCTTCGTATCACAATAAAATAAAAGTAAATGCCTACAGAATCTCAATTACAAAAGGTATGCAGTCCATTGAACATAAACAATTTCCCCCCCCCCCCCCCCCCCCCCCCCCCCCCAATAGCATCACTATATTGCAGTGCAATGAAAATAATATTTGATAACTTACAAAACCATCCTCAGAGATATCAATCAGCTGATAGTCAGTACGGTTAACATGGGGAACCTGTAAGAAAATAGCAAACAAATAACAGACCAACAAGCAAATGAGCCCCTGATAGAAAAGACATGAATAAAACAAACATTAGACAAAGATGTTGATATTACGTCACAGTTGTGGGATGAAGGGACAATATCTTCAAGCTTCTTCCCATTAAAAATATCAATTGCCACAAAGTGGCACTTTGCGTGTCCATGCTTGCCTGTCTTTGAAGTGGAAACTTCAACGACCTGTTTCCAAAAAAGAGAGAATGAATAAACCATTACAGTTTATGTACAAGAGCGTATAGAAATATAATACATCAAAAACTAAAACACCAGAATATACTAAATTAAATTGAGAATCTACATTGTTATGCCTCCAAAAATGCGACCACGTCTACAAAAGTAATATTTCCATATATATAAGTTTAAACACAAGAACCACCCAATTCAAAGTTTTTTTTTCCTAGATTTTTCAACTTGTTAATTGCTATAATAGGCACAACTATAGACCGGATTTACGCCTATGTTATTAGTGTTGTCAAAATCGCACCTAGGAGCACAATAATGAGAGGTGCAGCGAGATTCATTTCATTACCGCAAACAATTAACAGTTTCGATAATTTCAAAATACAGTAATACTAAATACAATCTGGATCGAATTTAATCACCACAGAGTAAACAGTCTACACGAAGCAAACTACTTATACAGAGTCAATCTGGCTCGTTAACCACCATCATATCATGAAAATTTTGACATTTATAAGAGCTGTGTGTCCCCATCAAGCTTTGACCAAAAGCATTAAAACTGCACACAAAATCACACTTACACACATGCTTGTATACTGAAAATTACATATATTTTTTAACACCACGTCCTAAAAAATAAAGATCTTCAAAAGGAAACCAGCAAAACAAATCTAGCAATAGCATCAAAATTCAAATTTTGAAAAAGTAGACTCAATCCAAACAAAAAATAAATAAAATCATTAAAAAAAATAACCAAACAAAATATCAACATGTTCATCATCGTCGTCGTCATCACTTATCATGAAAACCAAAAACAATCCATCAAAGATCTGACAAAAACAACACAAACCCAGATGCCAATTCCCATTTAAACCCACAAAAAATAATTATTAATAAAACAAAGAAAAAGAAAGACCTTGCACGGACGGCCCTTGATGACGATGTAGCCATTCTTGCGGATGGTTCCAGCCTGCTGTGGGTAGGTCTTGGAGGCTCCGGCGTCGGCCTTGGACTCGAAGTGATGTTCCTCGTCAGACATGTCTTGATGTGTTTTTTGTTTAGCTTCTCTGACTCTCACTGTGTTTGATAATGAAAACGAAGAGGCAGAGTTTGTATAGGATGTCTCACTTTGTTTTGGTATTTTTTTAATTTTTTTTAAATTTTTTTTTTCTCTTAAGAGACTTTGAGAGGCTCATGTTTGTTTAACCATGGTTAAGATGTGATCAAATCCTGGCCGTTGGAATTCCATTTTAGACTTTAGCTCGCTTTTCGATTTTATTTTTTATTTATATATATATATATATATTATACAATAATTCATAGTTTCTAAGGAGGTGAGAGACTCGAACCCATAATATCATAGTGTGGGTATAAGAGACATACTATTAGACCAACCTCATTTTATTTATTATTTTTATAAAAAGAAGGCCTGACATTGGTCGAATCATGAGCTTGCCCTTGTCTATAAGCTTGCCCTTGTCTATAAGATCAATCGCCGTAAGCACAAGCAACTTCTCACACTTTGTCACTTTATTTCATTTTTTATTTCAATCTAATATATTTTTATTTTTTTTTTGTATTTCATAGATTCTTTCAAAATCTCCCCTAGTTTTAAAAATTATGATGACACTTGTGAGATAAGGATTATAATAGCAAAACCAACATCAATAAAAGACGGTTTATCAAAATTTAAAAACAATTATGCTATGTTTGGTCGGCTAGAAAGGAATGAAAGGAAGACTATTATGAATGTTTGGTTTGCCAATATCGATTGGAAAAGGAATTCTATTAGACTAGTGTTTCCACCATTTTGGTGGAATAGGTTTTCCATTCAAACCCCAATAAATGGAACCCCCTTTCCAATTTTAAAGTAAATTTGGTGTTTCAAAAATACCCTCTTATACCCCAACTCTATAACTCTATATTATAATCTAATATAATAATATATATTATATTATTATAATAAAATAATATATATTATTTTATTATAATATATATAATAATATATATTATATTATTATACATATTAATATATATATATATTATATGTATATTATAATATAATATATTTTATATTATATTACATAATAAAATTATTATTAATAATATTAACGGAAAAATCTGCTCGGAGAGTAAAATTTCAGTTAACACCCTCGTCCCCTACCGGTAGGTGGTAGCGGGATAGGTACATTCGGTACCGGGGGTCCCTTCCTAGGCTGAAGACTGATACGGACAAGTATGAAGGAACCAAGGAGATGTAAGTATTATTAAACGGAAACTTGTATAGTGGTTACAACACTCATTCTCTCCACACTTAACTCTCTTGTAGCTCTTACACATGAAGGTGGTGGAACCTTCGTTTACGTCGATAAGTAGATATACCCTTCCAGTGATCGTCAATGGACTCTCACTGGCTTCAGAAAATTCAAAGAAAAATCTTATGGGAATTAATCTCTCTGTCCTTTTTTCATCCAGAAAAACCATCCCCTCATTTACCCTTCAAAGCTGTAAATATAGTTCTTCAAAGAATGCCCTCAAAATCCAGTTGTAATGATGAGGATTATTGAGAGTCCTATTTTAGGCGTTGAAAGGCATTGTGTGGGGCTGAAGGCGCGAGATTTGATCCCGTTAATCACTGTCGAATTCAAATTCTAATTTGGTTGACCATTTGGTCTCATTAATGGCACTTTATGTTGGCGATAGAGTCAACTTTCCTTCTTCGTGGAGCTTGGAGGGAAACTCTGATTCTGAATTTTGGCGGAATGAGGCATTAGTACATCAGTTCGATCCCACTGGTATGGAACTTGTTTTGCATCTTGCTAGAGTGGTGCTTGTGTCTTCACGTTCATCTTCGTACTACTTGGCAGGTAAGGTACTTGCCTTGGAGGGGCTCCGAATAGACGTACTAGGTACCAGGTGGAAGTTGAGGCAGTACCACAGCGGGTATCGAGGTACCGGGTATCTTGACTGATGTAGAGGTACTTGCGGGGTGCTAGGCGTGCGAGTTACCATTGTACTGGTCTTGAGTTGATATTAGGAGCTTCAGTAGGGTGAGGTACATGCCTTCGTTAACTCGCGAAGCTGATGTCTTATCTAGATAGATAGGTAGTCGAGGTTCTGACCTTATCAAGTATCGGCTCCATCTAGGTAGTGGTACCGATCTCACTGGTTATCTGGAATATCAGGATGGTTCTTCCTAGGTAGATTCGTGTTGGAAAAATCTCATTTGGTCCCTTGCCAAAAAACCCTGTTAACAGAAGTCCCCCCTGACTTGAACACAGGTACCAGGTTGGGGTTAGAGTCAGGATGGATAGTACTTGGAGAATTTTTAGTAATCGTCTTGTAGAAGGAAATCTTCTCTTTGCACGCTAATTTAAATGAGTCTTCCACGTGGCTGACCAGGGTAGGCCAAATTCAAAAAAAAGAAATTTTTTGGGGGCGCATGTTTCTCGAAACCGTTCCCCCACGTCGCCGACTATCCCGCGATACAGATTAATTTCTCTGCCCGTTACAAGTAGTTTCTTCTACATAAGTAGACATTGCTCATTCACCGTGGACTTACTTCTTCTTTCGACAACTTTCCCAATCTATACGGGCAGAAAGACAAGAAAAGCCCTAGCTTTTTCCTCATATTTAACCCTCTAATTTTTCTTTTTCCAGAAACTGAACTCTAAGCCTGTCATCATGTCTTCACCTGGTGGCGACAGTATCAAACAATTGTTTGACGGTGACGCGGTGGCCAGGGGGAACCTCGCCCCTAGAAAAAGGCACGCGTCGATAGTGACAGTGGGGACGACGTTCCCTTTCAACGTCGACGTTCCAACTGAAACGTTGTAATCGGGACGGGTTTTTTGAATAATCCCGATGCTCTAGTTGATGTCGACCGGGAGTCTAGTGGAGGCTCAGAAGTTACCGTCGAGGTAGGTAGAGACCGGGCCGGTGAAGTCACAGACACTGTGGGGAGGGTACTCGCTTTTCCTTACGAGTATAGATGCATTTCCGATTCGACTAGCACATTGGACACTGTAGGGCGCTTGCGAAGGGATTTTAAGATCCCTAAGGATATCTCGATTGTCATTCCCTCACCTGGGTATAATGTGTATACTCCCAATCCTGGTGAACTTTCGATTCATACTGCGGCCTTCGACAGCGGAGTCAGGCTACCTTTCCACCATACCATGCGTAGGGCGCTGTATGCCTTCAGCTAGCCCCTCTTCAGCTGACACCGGGGTTTTGGAGGCACCTGGTAGGGTTCTTGGTATTATGGAGGGAATAGTGTGAGAGATATACAATCGACCGGACGAGCTCGGATACGTGTTCCAGATCGCTGCCAATGCCCAGGTCCAAAATGGCAGTTCTATGCTCGGGCAAAGAACAACTTGAAATTTGTGGTACCAGGGGCCACGAAGAAAGATACCTCCTGGAGAGAGGAATAGGTCATCATCAAGGGCGAATGGGGCAGCTAAATTCATATTGGAGGAACTGAATTTCTGGTTCCTACTTGTTTTAGTAGGAAGCCCAAGTTCGAGAAGGGTAAGCTCTCTGCTGAATTGGAGAAAATCTTTGTTAACTGAAAATTTGCTCGGGGTGAGAAATCTCAATTAACACCCTCGAGACCATTACCACGGAAGTGGTGGCCAGGGTCTGATATACTTTCTACCAAGCTTGTTCAGATGATAATTTAAAATGCTAATATTGGTACAATCGAAAGAGAATAAAGATGCTTTTATTATCGATGATATCTCATGTACAAATATCTCTCAAATGCTCTCCATTTCTCTAGGGTGTAATAGGGTGGTTGTCGTATGCTTGTCGAAAAGTAGTTCTTTTTTTCCTCCTATTTATACATAGTTTAGGTAGGTTAAATTTGTGATTCTCCCTTTGATTTTCTCAATCTCTTCCCTCCTTATCGGACAGGATTTATCATTTAAACGTCATTGACTTTGTGTTGATAACCGAGTTGAGAATATCTTGGTGGAGATCAGTTTATTTCCTCTTTAGACTCTATTACTTGTTCTACACGTAAGTAATGTTTCCAGATATGATCCAGTGTATCTTCGTATCTTCATAGCGTGATTCCTCATAGAGGTAATTGAATATGGTATGTATTGTCTCCTATAGCGAGGTGGATCAGTGTCCCGGCTTCGGTATTCAGGAGCTTAGTCTAGCAAGGAGCTTGGTATGACCTCCTTTAATCTCTTGGAGCTTGATGCGGCCCCCTACGGACATTCTTTTGTGGAAGCGGGGTTTTGGCGTGCTTCTGGAGATGTTACGAGGTAGTCTCGGACCTCGGGGAGCTTGAGTCAGTCTTGACCTCGGGGAGCTTTCCGATTTCTGCTTTGGTGACGCAGGCTCGATCTGATCGCGCTGGGCTCTATTTCGGGTGTTTCTGGAGCTCTCCTTTATTTCTGTGGGGTGATATCGTAACTCGGCTTCAGGAATAGTGGTCCCTTAGTGGATAATCTCGGGCCTGTATTCAGATTATGAGGGTGGAAAATTTCCCTTTGGTCCCCAGCCAAATTTGGCTATTAACAGAAGTCCCCTTAGACTTGAACGCTGGTGATCGAGTTTGGGGTTGGAGTCAGATTTTCTATTTTATTTGGGGAATTTTTCCTTCTTTACCATTACAAGAATCTTGGGCGAATTCTTCCCTTTCATTGCACAAATGACGTGGCGAGAGTCGACCGGTGTATTCCCAAGTCAATCCGACTGCGTTACGGCAGTTCCCGAGATTCGAGGCGATCTTTACCTAAAATTTCGATAGTGCGTGGCCAATGCTACTACTCTATTGCCTATTTATACTTGGTTATTCCAACGCCTTCCTCATACCTTCCTTTTTTTTCAAATTTCAAATTTTCTAAAGAAAGACCTTCTCTTAAGTAACATCTCCCTTCTCATTCTTCGTCCTCGCAGACTTCATTCCACCATGTCGAAAGCCAGTCGCGACTCCGTTGATTCTATTGTCGATGGCGAGGAGGTCACCAGTCTCACCCATAGAAAACGGGCACGAAGGAGCCCAGATAACGATGATTCTCCACCAAATCCGCAACGTCAAGGTTCGAACAGGAACGTGTCCATTGGGACCGGGTTTTCTAATCGTCCCGACCATCCTCTGGATTTAGTCGACGAAGATTCTGATAGAGAGATTGGTCGTGACACCGTGGGGAAGGGTCAAGTCCCGGATACTGATCCTTCTTTGGAGAGGCTTCCTCCCTATGACTTCAGGGTTGTTCCCGACTCTATCACTGACCCTAATTCGATCGATCGTCTGAGGTCCAAGTATGGCATCCCTGATAATATTTCTATCTCAATTCCTCCCAAAAACTACGCCTTCTTTAATCCTCCAAAAGGTATGCTTCTGATTCATGTAGCGGCCTCTAAGAACGGGGTCAGGCTTCCTCTTCACTCTTCCCTCCGGCGAGCTCTCAATGCCATACAGCTAGCTTCTCTCCAGCTGACCCCCAACGTCTGGAGACATCTGATCGACTTTCTCGTGCTGTGGAGGGAACAGTGCCGGCTAAGTGAGGTGATTAGGGAGCCCGGGGCTGAGGAGCTGGCTTACCTTTTTTAAGTCGGAAGCTTGTCTGGTGCTCCCTAGTGGCAAGCCAAGAACAAGCTCAACTTTATCATTTCTGGTGCTTCAAAGAAAGATCCTACCTGTAAGGATGAGTGGATCCTGGTAGGGGTGATTGGGGAATCTCGGTATTCATTGGCGGGCACGAGTTTGTGGTTCCCACAGCTTTTAGTGACAAACCTTCATGGGACCGGGATTCCTTATCAGCTGAGTCAGAAACCGTTTTGAATGCCATCCTTGCAAGGAACTATTTGAACCCGACGCTCCCAACTGCTGATCCCTTCGACCCTCATAGGGTAAATAAATACCTAAGGATCTCCGATGCTACTCCTAGTAAGGAACTCTGAACTATCTTGCTTTGCTTTGTTGACTAGCTCAGTTCAGATATTTTTTTTTTAGTTTATGTTGTGGCCACAGCTTCCCGCGAAGCTCAGCAACTCCGGCAAGCTCGCACTCCTCCATCATCTATCAGATTAACACGGGGGGCTTCCCCTGCCACTTCAGAGAAAGAATGGCTGATTGTCTCGGCCAGGATCACGCCTGCTCTTACTCCATCGCCTTCCTAAGCAAGATCCAAGATGGCTACCTTTGCGTCTTGGGCTTCTAGAGCGGTAAACAGAGAGGCCTCTATTCCCCGGGTAGCTGGTATTACTACCCATGCCTCTTCTGCTCCTTCTGCTGCTACTGCTGCCCCCGCTGCCCCTACGACTAACCTACCCAACGCCTCTGAGCCTCCAATTCCTCCAGCTTTGAAGGACCACAAGGCTAGCATTGTCGAAGTTGATCATGTCCGCACCTACCGCCAGTCGAGCTTGGTGAAGCCGTATGAGGCTTTGGAGCAATTTATTGCCTCTTGTCCGGGTGGTGGGCTTTTCAAGATAGCTTTCATGCCCGTAGATGCTTTGATCACTAAAGGATCCGCTCTCTTGGCTGAGGTAACCATTTTCCTCTATACTTACATATATATTTCTATAACTGCTAGCATGGTCCTTGGTAGCTTTCTAGCTCTAACTTTGCATCATATAGGCCTTCAAGTTTAACGTGGCTATGGGCCACCAGGTAGCCCTCATTCGTGATCGGGCTGCTAAGGATGAAGCCGAAGATGAGAGAGCCATAAGATTGCTCAAGCGAGCTCAGACACTAGTACAAGAGATGACCTCCAACTAAGGGAAAATGGAGACCGAGCTGGCCGAGCTTCGCTGTGATTATGAGAGGACGAAGCTGTCCTTTGATCAAGAAATCCTCCAATCTACCCGGTGGGCCAAGCAGAGGGATTCCTGGAAAACCGAGGCTAAGAAGTTGGACCTCGAGAATCAGGATCTGATTGCTTAGGTGGCCAAGCTGCAAGCTGAGACGGAGACCTCTTTTAGTGACAGATATTTCTATGCTTCCTTTTAGGTTGCAGAAGCTCTCCCCTTTCCCTTTGATCTATCATCCATCTTCGGTTGGGATAGAGAGGAGATAATGACCAAGGCTGCTGAACTGTCTCACCCTGAAGATGACGAAGCGGTTCCTTCTAACCTGGCTGGAATCAGAAAGCAACCTGTCCAGGTAGATCCTCCTCTTCCTTCTCCCATCTATTCTATATCAGGTCTTGGAGAATCTTCTAGTAGGGTTCTGCCTGCTCATTCTGAAGGAGGTCAACTAGAAACCGGGGAAGAAGCAAGGGACCTGCCTAAGGAATCCTCTGTAACGAAACTGGAGGTTGACAGGAGCCAGATAGGATCCATGGATGTCCTTCTTGATGGGGCCATCCCTTCTGAAGTTATGGATGTGATCAATGAAGTTTTGGAGGAGGATCCGGCTGGGCTGCGGAAAGACCCTCTAGAGGGAGAGATGGTTGGCGAGGGTAACCAAGACGGGCAGCCACCTGAAGGAAGAGCTGATGGCGAGGATCAGCATGAGGGGGGAGTAGCAGGAGGGAATCAGGAGGGTGCGGAAGCTTAATGTGATTAGCTCTGGCTGTCCGCTTGACTCATGATCAGTTGAATCAATGTTTCACTTTCCCATGTAGCCCGGAACTAGGGTTTGGGCTCCCTTTTTGATGACATGTAGCCTTTACTAGGGGATAGGCTCCCTTATGGTTAATAAAAATTTAGTTACGATTTCCTCGTATTTGTTTTGACTACTCTTGATGACGAGATTCCATCTTGATTGAGAACTCCTTGCATTATTCCTGATCCCGATCGTGAATCGACCCTGCATCTTTGATGATAATTTATTCATACTTTAATCTGACTTCGTAGGAAACTCTTATCATGATGATCTTAATCATGCAAACGAAACTGTTAACAGTCATTTTTGGCAGGGGTCCAAATAAGAACTTTCCATCCGACAGGTACCTGGTAGGACCTAGATCAGGACCGATACCTAGATACCGGGGATATTGTACAGTATAAATCGGAAAGAAGTCAGTACCACGTCTCACAGTCTACCAGGTACCAAGCAAGGCTATACCATGATACCTTTTACCTGGTTCCTAGGTACCACGATACCTCCTACCTGATACCTAGGTACCGCAACATCTACCCGGTACCCAAATACCACGATATCAGTCCATGATCTAACCAGAATGTGTATCCTACCCGCCAAGTAAGAAGAATGGAACAAGGAAGAGGTACCAGCATGCTAGAACAAGCGCCATGCCAGAGAGCACTCTGGTACACCAGTGTACCATACCAGCGGGATACAGAGTCAGAATTCTTCTTCAAGCAACGCAAAACAGAAAGTTGACCTCTCTGGTAAATTAAAGGAGATAATAAACACCATTAATGAGGGAATCAGTCAACTCCATTAATGGCCATTCACAACACCATGAATGAGGGAGTCAACTTTATTAATGAAGATAATCAGACTCCATTAACGAGAAGATATTCAACTCCATCAATGAGAATATATTCAACTCCATTAATGAGAAGATATTCAACTCCATCAATGAGAAGATATTCAACTCCATCAATGAGAAGATATTCAACTCCATTAATGAGAAGATATTCAACTCATTAATGTCGATAAACCAATGGAGTGGGATACAAGGATGAACAGATATAAATATAACAAGTCACTCTCCATGAAAAGGGTCGATTCCTAAATATTTCTCCAATCGGACATTTCTCTAACAGGAGGTTCGAACAATAGACTGCGATGTCCGTGCATTAGTTGGTCGAGCACCGCATGGCTTATCATAGGGTGGCCAGAAGCCCGCACATTAGCCGCCTGGACCAGAACTTGACTGCGATGTCCGGATTTCTTCCCCCTCCTTAGGGCATTTCGCGTTGGCATCACCGAAGGTTGTTTCGAAGCCCCGGGCTATCCTTTGGAGGAGCAGAGCCTCATGTTTCCTGTAAAACAATAAAAATGTTAACGGTTGATTTGATTAACTGGGTGCGGGTTATTCCCCACAGACGGCGCCAGAAAGTGTAAACTAAAAATTTACTCGGGGTGAGAAATCTCAATTAACACCCTCGAGACCACTACCACGGAGGTGGTGGCCAGGGTCTGATATACTTTCTACCAAGCTTGTTCAGATGATAATTTAAAATGCTAATATTGGTACAATCGAAAGAGAATAAAGATGCTTTTATTATCGATGATATCTCATGTACAAATATCTCTCAAATGCTCTCCATTTCTCTAGGGTGTAATAGGGTGGTTGTCGTATGCTTGTCGAAAAGTAGTTCTTTTTTTCCTCCTATTTATACATAGTTTTGGTAGGTTAAATTTGTGATTCTCCCTTTGATTTTCTCAATCTCTTCCCTCCTTATCGGACAGGATTTATCATTTAAACGTCATTGACTTTGTGTTGATAACCGAGTTGAGAATATCTTGGTGGAGATCAGTTTATTTCCTCTTTAGACTCTATTACTTGTTCTACACGTAAGTAATGTTTCCAGATATGATCCAGTGTATCTTCGTATCTTCATAGCGTGATTCCTCATAGAGGTAATTGAATATGGTATGTATTGTCTCCTATAGCGAGGTGGATCAGTGTCCCGGCTTCGGTATTCAGGAGCTTAGTCTAGCAAGGAGCTTGGTATGACCTCCTTTAATCTCTTGGAGCTTGATGCGGCCCCCTACGGACATTCTTTTGTGGAAGCGGGGTTTTGGCGTGCTTCTGGAGATGTTACGAGGTAGTCTCGGACCTCGGGGAGCTTGAGTCAGTCTTGACCTCGGGGAGCTTTCCGATTTCTGCTTTGGTGACGCAGGCTCGATCTGATCGCGCTGGGCTCTATTTCGGGTGTTTCTGGAGCTCTCCTTTATTTCTGTGGGGTGATATCGTAGCTCGGCTTCAGGAATAGTGGTCCCTTAGTGGATAATCTCGGGCCTGTATTCAGATTATGAGGGTGGAAAATTTCCCTTTGGTCCCCAGCCAAATTTGGCTATTAACAATCTTGAAGGGTATCATGGCCCGGAACTACATCAATATGGAATATCCTGTTAACAGGGTTTTTTGATTGGGGTCCAAAGAAGAATTTTCCACCAAGTAACCACCTGGTAGGGACCATTCCCAGATCCCAAGTACCCAGCAGGATCGATACCGCGACCATGGAAGAATCGACACCTAGTAGGGCTAGTGTTAGGATTATGCTCAATAGCAAGAGTGTAATATTGTAATTGACAATCTTCTCATATTAATAAAGTGAATTCTGATTCTTACAATTACTTATAGCATTTATTATTATAATTGTCAAGGTAAATAATCATAAGGTCAAAAGACTATGAGACATGAAGAATTGTTCATACATCCGGATATGTATGAGGTAGACACAATTCTTTAGTTAGTCTTGAATAACGTTCACAACTTAAGTTAAAGGTTGGGCACCTCTATCTTGTTAAAGTTGTAGAATTCTTTTACTAGCATTTGAGTGGGATCAAATGAATATGATGAGTCTAAAATCATCGAAAGGTTTTCGAGTAAAAGAATCTAGTGCACTAGGTGCATTGAACTGGATCACAATGAAATACTTTATCTAGAACCGTCACTAGATATAAGTCTTTTCATTAAAGAGGACATTCGGAGAGTCTATCTTAATCCTGAGATAAATGATGGACTTATGGTTGCAAGTGTTATCATTAGAGCTATCAATGAGTACGATTATATAGCATAGTCTATCCTCGATAGTTTGGTGGTATACATTTGTTAATCGATAGAGGACTTCATTTATAGATATAGACATCGTGGCTCCATTTATTAAATGAGAGTATAATATCATCATATGGATGTTTTGAGGTATTGGATATTAAATCTCAAAGTTGAGTTTTCAATAATGATTATTGAAAACATGGCTTCTGGACAAGTCAAAGTATCCAAGTTCGAAATGTGGTCATATGAGGAACTATGGTAACTTGGAGAGCTATAGGCGGTCTATGAGCTCTTGGCGATTATTGATATTATTCACGAGGATACACCATCTCCTATAAGATTGTCTAGGGTATGAATGAGAAACATCTCCTTATTCTATCTTTATTTAAGAGTTCAATTTTAGCTCTTTAGTGGAATGAGTTAAAATTAATAGATTGGACCTAAGTGAATCATTTGTTGATTGTGATTAGGTTGTGTCTATTGAAGCTTAAATTTAGATAGCCCACCAAGATCCCCAATCCACACGTATTTGCATGGATCACTTGATATATTCTACCGGGCCGATTTAAGGGTCCATCTAGAATTGTTTTTAATATATCAAGAATATAATATGTCTATTATTTAATTAATGGGCTGCACTATTATATTAATATATTAAAAGGAGACATGTGGGCTTGTTTCTTTTAGTAAGAATGGGTCTGGTTCACATGTGGGCTTTTATTTAAAGTCCAATGGATTAAATGAAATAAGAAAATAATATATGGCCCATTTATATAAGTGGGGCGGCAAGGTATATTTATTAACCTAATATATTATTTTGTTTCATTGTTTTAATTAAATAAGAATTAGTTAATTTATTAATTAATTGTTTAATTAAGAAACAAATCTTTTTCTGATCAGGAAATATATTTCCTAAAGTTATACTATTGGTAGTAGTATATTAAAAGTAAAAGACTTGTTTGATAAGAAAATAAATAATTAATTTTATTTATTTAATCAAATAAGAAGTCTTTTTATTTAGAAAATAAAAGAATAAAAATATCTATGAGTTGGATTAGGTTTTGAAGTCTAAAGGTTGATGGAAATTAGGGTGCAACACAAACTCTTTTTGGTATGTGATTTGCGGCAACCCTAGTCCATTTAGAGGAAGATTTCGGCAATCCTAAATAGAAGAGGAAGCAAAATTTCTGCCACCTATATAATACCACATACAGAATTCGGCCACGATAGTTGATTGAATGATTCAATTTTTCTTCTTCTTCTCAATTCATAGAAAAGGATAATTTTTATTCTACTAAATATAAAAGAGAGAAGAGATTATTCTTTGATAGTACACTGATTGCTTGTTCATCAATAAGCTTGTGTGTACAACATCGAATTAGGTTCACGCGAGTTTCGATCATTAGATTGAGAACTCAAAAGTGACCGGAATAATTTTTGTCTTCTTTTGATTGTTTTGTGACTAACAAAAGAAAAAGAAAACTTTGTTCATCCATTCTCAGGTTTGCAATTCAAAGAAAAAGGGAGACCACGCTCCTAGGTGATTCACGTACGTGTTCGGATTGGAAGATCTCACGGTACTGTTCACGATCACTGTTCACGGGGGGGGGGGGGGGGGTACTGTTCACGATCACTATTAGCACGGGTACTGTTCACAATCATTGTTCACGCGGGTACTGTTCACGGGCATCGGAAAAGATTTTACGGATTACCAATCGACGTAAGTCAATCGGATCACGCGTCAAGAGGTATTTAACTCTAACCGTATATATTTGAGTTTAATTAATTAAAAGGTTAAGGTTCAACTTTGAGAAAAATTTTAAAACCATACGAAATCTATTTTTCGTTTCTTTCGTTGCGTTTTATATCGATTTTTCCCTACAGCTAGAACCTCGACTGCCTGTCTACCTAGATGAGGCACCAGAAATTCGAACCAGGAAGAGTAGGTACATCTACCCCGACACCTGGTGAAGCTGGTATCGCGATACCATGCACCCAGTACCTCGCATATACCCAGTGCCTCCTGCCTGTCACCTAGGTACCGCGACATGTATCTGGTACCCTAGGGTACCTCAACATCTACCTGGTGCCCGAATACCTCGATATTTGTCTGGTACCCAGTATCTTGACATAAACTCGGAATCCACCCCAGACAGGTATCCTACTCGTCGGGGTGAACATCTCAATTAACGGAAAGATATTCAACTCCATTAATGAGAAGATATTTGTTAACGGAAAAATTCACTCGGGGTGAACATCTCAATTAACACCCTCAACCCGCTATCCCGGAGGTTGTAGCGGGGGGTAGGTACTTCGTACCGTGGTTCTGACAAGGTGATACAGTAAGGTGTGGTAGGTACCTCGAGGTACCGTGGCTCTTGTATAGCTGAGAGAGGCAAGGTGAGGGCAAGGTAGGTAGGAGAACCTTCATCCCGCCTATCTGGTGTAGTAGGCTGGTACCCGATCTAGGTATCTGATCCAGGTACCTGGTTACCTCTCTAGGTGCCCTCCATAATTCCCCGACCTAGATAACGTGCAAATAGAGGTACATAAGAGCTAAGAATAGCGAGGTCGATACTTAGCTCATATACTAGTATAATGAATGAGATAAAAGAGAGAATGACAACTCATTTGGTAGAGGTGGACTGACCTAGGGGGAAAAAGCATCACAATTGATCACATGCTGAAAAACCCCCAAGCAGTATCCATAGGAAGGAGGAAGATCCTTCTTTATATTTATATATCTCGAGAGGTGCTCCGGAGAGCTTACATAAATACAATCCGGGACCTGGTAGGTCACCGTTGGAGGGATACCATTAGGTAGTGATACATTCATAGAGAAAATTGACATGTACAATAGTCGGTACAATGGTAGGAGATGTCGAACTGTATTTCTGGTGAAGAAGTGGGCGAAATCTAGGATCAGAGACACCTTGGAGATATGAGAGAGCTGAGAGGTATATTGTTGACCATCAGAGAGTGGAGATATCAGACATGAGTTCTGCGATTGGAGCCCGAGCATGGTGACGAAGTCAGACCCTGAGCTGGTGAACTCTCTTTATCGTTTGAACCCAGCTATAGGCTGTGGTTACTGTCTTTTGGACTCCACCCCTTCCTTGGAGAGAACTCGGTCATATTTATATGTCTCATTCTTGTTACCCACTCCATTAATTAATACGTAATCAAAGGAATGTTGATACGGCATTAATGGAGTTGAATATTCTCTCATTAATGGCGTTGTGAATGGCCATTAATGGATTTGACTGATTCCTTCTTTAATGGTGTTGTGAATGGCCATTAATGTAGTTGACTGATTCCTTCATTAATGGCATTGTGAATGGCCATTAATGGAGTTGACTGATTCCTTCATTAATGGCATTGTGAATGGCCGTTAATGGAGTTGACTGATTCCCTCATTAATGGAGTTATGAATGACCATTAATGAGGTCAGATGGTGTTGCATGCTTCTTCCCTTCAGGCGAGGTATTCTGGTGTACCAGTCCCTTCTCACTGGCGTGGCACTTGTTCTAGCATGCTAGTATCTTCATGGTACCATTCTTCCTGCTCGATGAGTAGGATACCTGTTTGGGGTGGATAGGATACCTATCTAGGACGGGTTCTGGGTGGATAGCGAGGTACCCAGGTACCAGATAGATGTCGAGGTACCTGGGTGCTAGGCCGCTATCGAGATACTCAGGTACTAGGAGTGTGTCGAGGTATCTGGATTCCATAAGAGAGGTACCAGGTACCTTGAGATACCAAGTGCGGGGTATCGTGGTACCAGCTTTAGAGTAGATACATAGTGTGATACCTACTTTTTTTGGTTCGTATCTCTGGCGCTTCATCTAGGTAGATAGGTAGTCAAGGTTCTGGCCCTACCATGTATTGATTCCTTCAAGGTCGAGGTATCGATCCCGCTAGATACCTGGGAGCTGGGAATGGTCCCTACCAGGTGGTTACTTGGTGGAAAATTCTTCTTTGGACCCCTGCCAAAAAACACTGTTAACAATATTTATCTCCATTAATGAGAAGATATTCAACTCCATCAGTGAGAAGATGTTCAACTCCATCAATGAGAAGATATTCAACTCCATCAGTGAGAAGATATTCAACTCAATCAATGAGAAGATATTCAACTTCATTAATGAGAAGATATTCAACTCCATCAATGAGAAGATATTCAACTCATTAATGTCGATAAACCAATGGAGTGGACAACAAGACTGAGACATATAAATATGCCCAAATTCTCTCCAAGAAGGGGGTTCAAATGATAAACACAGTTCACCAGCTCTGGTTCTGACTGGGTCACCATGCTCGGGACTCGACTTTGGATTCCATATTGGATCTCGATAAGATCATCAGATTTCACCACTTTTCCACAGAGAGGGAGTTTTCACCATCGCCATCGCCATCACCATAGAGGAATTATCCACCTTTCCACCAGAAAAACAGTTCGCCATATTCCTACCATTGTATTGATTACTATATATGTCAACTTTCATCATGAATGTACCGGTGCCAAATGGTACCCCTTTAACTATGACTTACCAGGTCTTAGTTTGTACTAATGTAAGCTCTCCAGAGCACCTCTCTTGATATGTAAAGAAGGGTCTTTCTCCCTTTCTATAGATACTGCATGGGGGTTTTTCAGCATGTGATCAATCGTGATGCTTTTTCCCCCTAGGTCAGTCCACCACTACTAAAAGAGTTGTCATCCTCCCAGCTATCTATTTGTTAGGAATACATGTATGTGTGGTAGGAGCATGTCCTAGCTCTCATGTACCTCTCCTGGCTCAATATCTAGGTTGGGGGATATTGAAGGCACCTAAAGAGGTGACTAGGTACCAGGAATAGATACCAGGACCGGGTACCTGCCAACTGCACCAGATGGGCAGGATAATTGTTCTCCTTTCTATCTTACCTCTCTCGCGGTATCTACCCCATCTAAGGACGTTGATCGATCTGATTCTATACTTCACTCTTATCAGAATAACAGTACGAAGTACCTACCCCCCGCTGCGACCTCCGGGGTAGCAGGTTGAGGGTGTTAACTAAAATTTCACTCCCCGAGTGGATTTTTCTATTAACATATTCTATCACGAAGGCCTTTGAAGCAAATAGGGTAGATTGCTACCTCCGCATTTCCGGTACTTTCCCAGGTAACGGAATTTCTGACTTTGCTTCTACTATACTGCTTCATTGATTCTGTAGATATTGACTCTAGCTATCCTTGCAGTTTCAGCAGTATCTCCATCGGTTCCTAAGGTGGAGCTCAACCAAGCTGGTGGTACCGTTGATTCTCCTCTAACTTCCCCTGTCAGGCTTCCAGCTAGTTCTGATCTTGATGCAGGGGTTGGCATATCTGCTGGGTCTGGTAGGACCCCGGTCGGGGTATCCGGATCACCGGCTCCCCTTCATCCTATCTCGGCTAGGTCGCTGGAGACTTTTATAGCCAGAGTGTGGAGGTACCGAGGTGCTCCTCGTCGGGTGTAGGATACGTCACCCACCGAGCCAGTCAATGTTGCAGCTACTACTGATGCTGGTGCCTCAACTCTCTCTGCCTCTCCCGTTGTGGTAACTAGTCGATCTAAACCAGTCGAGAAAAATTCTGATCTCGCTATGGCTAGTCGAGTGGTACCTCAGGATAGGCCGCGATGGAGGTCTAAAGACAGTAGCCAGGATGAAGTCTTGGCCTACTTTGTTGCCTCCTGCCCAGGCGAGAGATTAGATGTCATGATGGCCATGCCCACTGAGCTTCTAATTAGAAGGGGATCAGCCCTCCTGGCTGAGGTAAGACGGCTTCTTTTGCCCTCTATCCCGGTTAAGTGTTGGTAATATCCTGATTAGTGCTTTGTTCTTGGCAGGCTTTTAAGTTCAATGTGGCATTGAGCCAGCAGGTCTGCTCCCTCTTGGAGTAAGTTAAAAGTGATACTACCGAGTTGCAGAGGTCCAACGAAGAGCTTTCTAAGGCTGCTAAAGGCGTGGAAGCTTTGAACCAGTCTCTGAAGAATGCTAAGAAGGAAGCAGACGAAGCAAATGTTGATAGGGAGATGATGCAGTTTGCTTTGGATACTGAGATACTCAGATCCCTTCGCCGCAAGGAAGAGAGGGAGATTGCTAAGGGAAGATTAACAGAGCTAGAGAAAGAGGTTCAGTCCCTTCGCGACAGTGTGGCCAACCTGGATGCTCAAGTAGACACTGCCTTCGGGGATGGCTACTTTTTTGGAGGTGGCTTTAGCCTTCCCTCCTCCGTTTGACCTGAGTGTTATCGCGGGGTGGAATCGGGAGGAGATTATGGCAAAGGCTGCTAAACTTGCTGTGGTAACGCCCTCTGATGTGGCTGGACCTTCCCAGATTGCTGGAGCCAGTGGAGTGGCAGGAGGTGAAGACCAGAGTTTTGTCTCCCTTCCTCCATCAAACAATGTTGGAGCAGATCCCAATTTGAAGGCTTCTGAAGCTGGAGTGGCTTAAGCTGAAGGAGGGGTTTCTGCCCCTTCTGATTCTCCGTCAAAGTTTACAAATGAGGTAGGGGACCATCCTGCTACTGATGATGGAGAATCTACTCTGCCTATCTCATCTTCTGACCCTGCCCAGGTAGTGGAGGGTCAGGCTGCTTCGACCAAGGAAGTTGGAGGAAATTCTGACCAAGCAGCAGCAAGGGAGCTTCGGGGCGATCTGCCTCAGGTGGAGCTTCTGGTTGCGGTGGGTATTCAGGAAGCAGGTGAGGATCTAACTGGTTCGAAAGATGGAGAGACTCTAACTGGTGGAGCTGGAGAGAAGACGGCCAACCAGGAGCAGGAGGATGCATGATCCAGTTCGATTCTTTACCTAATAAACCTTATCTTTTCTTTATTTTATAGCCCGTGATCAGGGGATGGGCTCCCCAGTTTTAGTAATGAAAATGTCTCTTTTCTTCTCTTTTTTTAAATCTAAGCGTGTTTCGTTTACCGATTTCCTGATTGACATTTGCTATTGATCTAAATAAAGGTCCCTAGTGTGGATTTGATTTAATAAATTTCTGATAACAGAGGGGGCTCTGAAATCTGGCCAGATTGAAAAACGTAGCACAACTTGTAACTAGTACAAGGATCTCTTGGGACTTACCGGTCGATCTCACTTGGGCGAGAAGACTGGGTACCCGGCATTCTTGTTTTGGGAATCCTAGTAGGCATTTGGACTCAAGGTATCGGGCATTCTTGTTCGGAGCATCCTAGTATCCAGGTGTAGATTTGGTTATACATCTTCTACTGGGCCCTAATTTAATGTAGTTGATAACGTGATTGGTCCAGAAGTGGTACCAAGGCATCAACCAGATATGGATTGCCGTACCTGGTAATCGAGATTGCTGCGGTCCATGCTACCTTCGAGGTTACCCTAATCAAAAAGCCTCTTTTTTAGATTTCCCGCGTGGGAATTTTTGTTTTGAGCTCTATATTCAATTGTTCTTCCACATGTCAGTCTAGGACATGTTCGATTGTTTTAAACATTAAACTTCACGGGGGCACGCTTTACGAAGCTGCCCTTTCCCACACACCGAATGTTGTGTCCCATTAATGACCTTATCCTCTCGTTCCCGATACTCGATCTCTCCTTCTATGAATACCTCTACCTGCTTGACAGTTCCTCATACTACCTCTTTACTTATTTAGTGGAGCAATAAATCCCAGCAGATCGACCAATGATCCTCGTGTTAGTTAACACTGTGGGATGAGGAGAAGATGTAAGTTCTGTGACTGGCAGGATGCTGGGTATTGTGGGGGAGCTATATGAGATGGATTTAATTACCAGGGTATCATAACTGGTTGTGGTCCCATGGATCGAGAGGAGCGGTGGATCACGATGCTGCACCCTTGCCAATGGTGTAGACATTACCTAGGCAAACCGCAGCTTCGCGTCCAGTTGCATCTTGAATATGGAGGGTTTCAAGGTTACCCTCTTATGCTCAATGACTCTAACACAGCCTCTGTTCCTACCTTCAGGGGTTACGGCCGTATCGTCGACATATGCCTTGGTGGAAAATAATGTTGCTAGGTAGGCAGATCGAGAAAGTAGGCAAGGAACTGAAGATGACACCGACATTTCTGAATCTCTAGTTTACTTTCTATCATTTTCTTTCTTGTTTCTTATATGTAGCTTGAAATAATAGCTGGGTTCCCTGATTTGATCAGTAGAGATACCCTCGTTCCTTTCTTGTATATATCTTGAAATAAGGGTTGGGTTCCCTGATTTGATCAATAAAGAAAAACCCATTTCCCTTTATATTTGTTAACTGAATTCTGCCACATGCTCCCGACTGTAACATATACTCAAGCAATAGTCCCCAGCGTAAAACCTGACTTAATCAACAGTTGGTAACGCCAGGAATCTGAAAAGAACAAAAGTAGAGAAACGGCGGGTGACTGGTACCATGGTACCTAATCGAAGAATCTCGGGATCCTTTCCCCGAGGCTCAATATGGCTCATCGTTACCAGTGATCGTTTTACGCAGGTAAGTCAAGGTACCAAGCGCTCCATTTCAAGGAACCTTTGTAGCTTGGCTGAGATTTAGTTGAAAGAAGCCTGGGTACCAGAGATCCTTATTCTTCTGAGGACCTCAGTACTTTGGTGGAGTAATCTGTTGAATTCGGGTACCTCGCATTCCTGTTCTAAGAATCTTGGTACTTTGATGGAACGGTGAACGTACTAGCAAACAATCTTGCAATCTAGGTATCTTGCATTCCTATTCTAGGAATCTTGGTACCATGACGAATAATCTGGCGGATCTGGGTACCTCGCATTCCCGTTTGCAGGGATCTTGGTACCTCAGTGAATAATCTGGTACCTAGCCTTCCTGTTTCAAGGAAACTAGGTCTCTAGGTGAACATTCTGGCGAGTCTGGGCGCCTTGCCTTCCAGTTTGTAGGAATCTTAGTGCCTTGGCTAACAAATTTGGTGAATCCGGGCACCTCGCATTCCTGCTCTAGGAATCTTAGTATCATGGCGGACATGATGGAGAACGTGTTGGCAGCAAGATCTTGGTAGGCGGCTACGGCCATTTTAACACCAGGTCTTTCTTAGCGAGGGGTGGTACCCTGCCAATGCCTTAATCTGGAAGGTAACTATGCTCTTACTAACCAGACCCTTCCTAGCGGGGGGTGGTACCCAGACAAGGCAGTAGGAAGGCCATATGGTCCTTTCTGGTCTTGAGGCGATCGTTGGCGAAAATAAGGCGATCATACTGGCAACAAGATCCTGGTTGGCAACTAAGGCCAATTTAGCACCAAGTCTTTCTTAGCAGGGGGTGGTACCCGGCCAAGGCCTTGATCTAGCAGGCAACTATGCACTTATTATCCAGACCATTCTCAGCAGGGGGTGGTACCTGGCCGAGGTTCGATCTGTCAGGTAACTATGCTCTGACATACCGGATCCTTCCCAGCGGGGGGTAGTGCCCGGCCATGGCATCATGGATTCTATGTGGCTTACCCTGGTCTTCGAGGAGATCCTCTTGGAGGGATTAATCCGGTCCAGGGCATTAGGAGTGCTGTGTAGCTCTCTTGGTTTTAAGGTGATCCTCCTAGAGGGATTTGTCTTGTCCAGGGCATCAAGAGAGCCATCTGGCTTTCCTAGTCTTTAAGGCGACCGTGACAGATTCGATTGGCGACACAAAGTAGATAGGTGTAGATAAACATAGACAAAAGTAGATGGAGAAAGAAACCTTCTTTATTGATGATAAAAAAAAGGGAATACAAGCACTCACGATTACTAACATCTTCTAGTATTGGGTACAGGGCGATTCTGACTGATTTCTACTGCATGGCTTATGGGTAGAACCTCTTGAGGTGATCAGCATTCCAAGTGTGGTCTAAAGGATGTCCATTCATGTTGTCTAGCTTGTAGGCCCCACCCTGGATCACCATTCTAATTAGATAGGGACCTTCCCAATTAGGTGACAGTACTCTGTCCGACCTCTTCTGGGTATTCTGAGTAACCTTTCTAAGTACCAAGTCCCCTTCCTTGAAGCTTTGGACT
Source organism: Dipteronia sinensis (assembly GCA_033220585.1). Classification (NCBI taxonomy): domain Eukaryota; kingdom Viridiplantae; phylum Streptophyta; class Magnoliopsida; order Sapindales; family Sapindaceae; genus Dipteronia; species Dipteronia sinensis. The sequence goes on along the minus strand of CM065644.1, from coordinate 43,077,671 downwards.
CTTACTCTCCTGTTGAAGTGACGGGCAATCTGATTCTGGTAAACTGCTACCCTTTCTGCAACCCTGTTCTGTTTCTTTTCCATAAGGTCTAGGTTGGCTCTTAATTTATCCTCGTTTCCCTATGGGTCGAAGTGCTGAACCCGGAAGGAGGTGAGTTTATGCTCGATCGGAAGGACAGCCTCTACCCCGAAAGCTAGAGAATATATGGTTTCTCTAGTAGCAGTCCTTCTGGTGTTACAGTAGGCCCACATCACATCTGGGAGCTCATCTGCCCATCTACCCTTCTTCTGTTGGAGTTTCTTCTTCAGAAGCCTCTTGATAGTCTTATTTGTGGCCTCTACCAGGCCATTAGTCTAAGGGTGTGCTACAGATGCAAAAGGAAGCTCAATCCCCAGATTCTCACAGAATTCCTGGAATCTGGCATCATCAAATTGCTTACCCAGATCTGTGATGATGACCATCGGGGTTCCAAACCTGTAAACTACATTTTTCTTGATGAATTTTGTTGTATTTGCTTCGGTAATTCTGGAGAGGGGTTCCACTTCCACCCACATAGTGAAATAATCGATAGCCACGATCGCATGCTTATGTTGACCTAGCGTGGTTGGGAAGGGTCCAATCAGATCTACTCTCCAGAAGGCAAACGGATACGGTGAGCTGATGGTAGATATTCGTTCTATAGGTAGGTGATACAGGTTGACCGTTTTCTGATATGGTTCACAAGACTGCACGAACTGCCTTGCATCATGGTGCAAGGTTGGCCAGAAATATCCCATGCACAATACCTGGAAAGCTAGCGCTTCTCCCTTGGTATGATTTCCACAGTCCCCTGAATGCACCTCTCTCAGTGCCCAGTTCGCATCGTCGGGATGTAGGCATCTAAGCAAGGGGAGTGACCTTCCACTGCGGTAAAGGTGTCCTTCTACCAAGCAGTAACAGACAGAGGTTCTCTTGACCTTGCGAGCTTGATCATGGTTTTCAGGGAGCTTTTCTGACTGGAGATAATCCACGATGGGATCCATCCAGCACGGAAGTCATTCCACGGGGTTGACTTCCTTGCCTTCAACTATGCTTGATGTAGTGATTATCTGGAGTGGTATCCCTTTCGGCAGTGCTTGTCCTCCACTTGCAGCTATCTTGGCTAGGACGTCAGCTCGATGATTCTGCTGCCTAGGTATCTGCTCGATCCTAAAACCTTTGAAGCGAGGTAACAGCTCCTGAACCTTTTCGAGGTAGGTTGCCATGTTATCCCATTTTGCCTTGTATAGACCTGTTATCTGATTAACTACCAGTTGTGAGTCGCATTTGTCAATGAGGTAATCAGCTCCCAGCTCTACTGCTGTTCTCATTCCTGCTAACAAGGCTTCATATTCAGCTTTGTTGTTGGTGGTGCTAAACTCGAATCTGAAACAATGACAGCACTCAACTTTTCCTGGGTTGGTTAGAATGATCTCACCCCCGCTTCCTGCTTGATTGGATGCCCCATCGGTATATAAGATCCAGATTTCTCGATTGGTATGCCAATCTGTAAGCTCTTGCTTCTTCTGAAGAGCTTGATTCAGGCTCGGGGTAGCACCCTGATCGGGGATTGCACTGAATTCTACCACGAAATCCACCAAAGCCTGGGCCTTGATGGTAATCCTAGCTTTATACTTGGTGTCAAACTAAGGGAGCTCGAGGGCCCATAACACAAGTCTTCCCGATACGTCCGGCCTTTGGAGAAATTGACGTAGAGGTTGATCAGTGACTACAAAGATTGTGTGAGCAAGGAAATAAGTGCAGAGCTTCCTGGCAGCAACCACTAATGCGAAGGCGAGCTTCTCCAAGAGAGTGTAGTTCTTTTCTGATTTGGTTAGGGCGTGGCTCATATAGTAGATAGGGCGCTGGACCCCATCTCTGCATTCTTTTACCAATGCTCCGCTGACAGCGGTTTCAAAAACTGTCAGGTATAACTGTAATTCTTCTCCTGGTATCGGGCTAGCTACCAGGGGTTGGCTAGCGAGGTACCTCTTCAATGATTGGAAAGCTAGCTCGCTATCCTGGTCCAACTTCATGTTCTTCCCTTGTTTGATTGCCTTGAAGAATGGGATACATTTGTCAGTGAATCATGATATGAAGCGGTTCAGAGCTGCAATTCGTCCAATCAAACCTTGCACTTATTTGAGTGAGGTGGGAGACTCAAGATCTATGATGGCTTTGATCTTCTCTGGATTAGTTTCAATCCCTCTCTCATGGACCATGAACCCGAGAAATTTCCCGGTTGTAACTCCGAAGGTGCATTTAGCAGGGTTTAACCGCATCTGATTTTTTCTGACTATCTAGAAAGTCTGGCAGAGGTGGTCCTGGTGATGCTCAGCTACCTGAGACTTCGTGATCATATCATCGATGTATACCTCCATTGACTTTCCTATTATTCCTTTGAACAAACGGTTGACCAGGTGCTGGTAGGTAGCCTAGCGTTTTTGAGCCCGAATGTCATGACCTTGTTACAGTATAGGCCCTGCCCGGTTATGAAACTGGTTTTATCCTGGTCAGCTGGGTACATCATAATCTAGTTGTATCCTGAAAAGGCGTCTATAAAGCTTAGGAGCTTGTTGCCCGCGATCGAATCTAGCAGTTGGTCGATTTTCGGTAGCGGGAAGCTGTTCTTCGAGCAGGGGCGGTTAAGGTCAACACATATGCGCCATTTTCCGTTTGCTTTGGTCACCATGACCACGTTGACAATCAACTCGGGGTACTAAGACTCCCTGATGAATTCTGCCTTTAGTAGTTTGTTTACCTCCTCTTGTACCGCAACATTTCTTGCTTGGTTGAAATGTCTTCTCTTCTGTTTGACTGGCTAGAAGGTGGGATCTACAGCTAACCTATGAGCTGCTAAGGTAATGGGTATCCCTGGCATCTCCTCATGACTCCATACAAAGATGTCATTATATTCTTGTAAGAGCTTTATCAGATCCTCCTTTACCTCCGCCTTCAATGTTGAACCTATCCTGACTACCTTGGAAGGATCGCCCTTCCTGATAGGTTTCTCTTATAACTCTTCTGCAGGATGGCCACTGGCCCATCCCTTCTCTTCCTTATGCCTGATCTCTATATCGGGGAGTTCTGGCGTGGATCCCTTTCCAACTGAGTTCGTTTCACCTTCAAAATCTTTCTATGAGAACTGGTGATCTCGATTAATGATAATCTATACACATTGCTTAGCTAGTGCTGTTGGGTTGGTAGATACTACATAGCACTTACATGCAGCCTGCTGATGCCTTCGCACTTTGCCCACCGCCCACTTTGTCTCCTATTGGGAATTTCAGGACATTATGGTATATCGACAGGACCCCCTTGAGGATAGACATGTAAGGTCTTCCCAGGATGGCATTGTAAGAGGACGAGGTATCTACCACAACGAAGTCTGTCATCAGGTTCTGCTGGAGTGGCACTGTCCCTATTATCACTAGTAGGATCATAGATCCGGTGGGAATCAGCGAGTCTTTTGTGAACCCGTATAATGGGGTAGTGCAGCTGTTGTAGCAAGGTCTCTTTAGGTTAAATTTCTCCAAAGCACTCTTGAAGAGAATATTAACGCTGCTACCTGTGTCAATCAAGACACGATGGACCAAGTTGTTAGCTATTTGCACAGTGATGACCATGGGATCATCATAAGACTGCACGGTGTTGTACATGTCCTCTTCTGTGAAAATGATCTGTGTAGCAGGAGGAAACCAAGGTGATCCTCTAGTAACCTTGAAAACATTCTGGCCCGCTTCTACCCTGGGAACTTTCCTGGCATGGTTCTTTCGAGCGTTGTTGGAGGTTCCTGCCAGTGTGGAACCGCCACTGATGGTGTTAACTATGTGGATCTGCTCCATTAGATCCTTCTCTTTTGCTTTCCTTCCTTCTTCAAACGCTTTAATGTCTGCTTGCACCTCCTTCCAGATGCGAATGTTGTCGCGCACTTGTTAGAGGAATTCCTCCAAGCAACCTCTCCTAACCAGGGCTTCAATCTGGTTCCGTAGACTGTAGCATTCTGAGGTATTATGACCTACACCCTCGTGGAAGTCACAATACTTGTAGTGGTTCCGTTGATCGATTGGTGCCTTTATTGGACCCGGCTTCCTGAGCAGTCATTTGTTACGGATGGCGAGGTAACTAGTCTCGCGAGATGCGTTTAGGGGGGTGTAGTGGGAGTACCCCATTTCCTCTCTATCTACCCGCACTACCTCCTCGGGTGGAGGTGTAACTCTGGGCGGAGTCCGCCTAACTGGGTATCGGTTCCACGGAGGCTGGTAGGGTGGCGACCGATATGTAGATTTGTTGGGAGGTTTGTTCTGATTTTTCTGAACTGGTGCAGGCTTGGGCGCCTCCTTTTTTTAGCGCTTGGCAGTTCTCATATCATCGTCCTCCATCTTAACTCGGAGTTGTTCATCTATTTCAGCCTTCTCTAGAGCTTTATCGTAGGCCTCCTGGTAGGTCTCCGAGGGATGCTTGGCGAATGATCTGAGTAGCCTGCCTACATATAGATTTTTTCAGAAATTGGCCAAGGTTTCCTTCTCCGCGAAGACCCCCATTTGGATTACTTCTTTATGGAATCTCTCCATGTAGACTCTGAGTGATTCACCCCGCTCCTGGATCACGTATTGGAGGTGAATGGGATCCTTGGGGCAGGGTTTGATGCCTTGAAACTGATCACAAAAGAAGTCAGCAGTCAACTTGGTGAATGAGTCAACGCTCTATGCTGGTAGCTTCCTGAACCCTGTCTTGGCATAGTCCGTTAGTGTGGTACGGAACATTCTGTACATGGTTGCCCTGGTAGCATTCTGGACCTCCATCTGGTGAACAAAACTTTCTAGATGGCTCAAAGGATCCTCGGTCCCAGAATATTTGTCGGTTGGCATCTTGAACTTAGGAGGTAATTCTGCCTCTCTGGTCCTTCTAGAGAAATGAGCATTCATCTCTCCCAAGGGGTCTTTCTAGTTTTCCCGGTGCTTACCCTTCTTCAACTCCTGGATTTCTTTCACCATTCTGGCAACCTGGTCCCGGAGACGTTTGTTGCCATCATTCCCAGATTCCACTTCAGAATCTCTAACGTCAGGCCCCTCCGATGTGGCAGAAGCTTCATCCTGGTTCTCTCTCTATGGTGGGTCTTCTCCGGTGCCTCTGTTGCTACCTCCTGCCATTGAACGAGGGCGCCTCTTGGTCGCTTCCTGTTAAGGCTGTCTAGAAAAAGCTTCTGGGTGGACCAGGTGGTGGCACTCTCTAGGCGGGAGATCGATGGCGGATCTCGCGCGCTAGGGTTGATAACCTGTAGGTTGCCCCGGAACCAGGGGTGTGGGCCCTAGTCTCTCATGGATCAACGGTACCGGGGGCATGGGCCCGAGTCTGTCATAGACCGGTACGGGAGGTGGTGGTCCCAACATGTCGAAGGGAGGTACCCTGGTACCTTGCCGATTGACATCTTCCCTGGGATTTGGTGCCGCGGGCTGACTGGTACCACCTTTAGCAACCATTCGGAAGCGAATGCTTTCTATGAAGGCCGTGACTTGTTGGTCCAAATTGGTAGGTCCAGCTGTAGGGGTAGTAGGTACCTGCGGGGTAGCCCGCGCGGTAGCTGATGGCTTCAAGGCGGGTTGCGACTCTTTCCCCCTTTTTTCGGCTTCTGCCCCTTTCAGGTTGAAGAGTTTGACTAGTGTCCCGACGGATCTGGATGATACTGAGAGGATCGAAGCTTTATTTTGATAGTATAGCAAAAAAATGAGGCACGCTGGCTTTCTTTTGAGGGTGTGGCGTTTCCCACAGACGGCGCCAAAAAGTGTTAACGGAAAAATCTGCTCAGGGAGCAAAATTTCAGTTAACACCCTCGTCCCCTACCGGTAAGTGGTAGCGGGATAGGTACCTTCGGTACCAGGGGTCTCTTCCTTGGCTGAAGATTGATACAGACAAGTATGATGGAACCAATGAGATGTAAATGATACAGACAAGAATGAAGGAACCAAGGAGATGTAAGTATTATTAAACGGAAACTTGTATAGTGGTGACAACACTTATTCTCTCCACACTTAACTCTCTTGTCGCTCTTACACAGGAAGGTGGTGGAACCTTCGTTTACGTCGATAAGTAGATATACCCTTCCAGTGATCGTCAATGGACTCTCACTGGTTTCAAAGAATTCAAAGGAAAATCTTCTGGGAATTAATCTCTCTGTCCTTTTTTCATCTAGAAAAACCATCCTCTCTTTTACCCTACAAAGTTGTAAATATAGTTCTTCAAAGAATCCCCTCAAAATCTGGTTGTATTGATGAGGATTATTGAGAGTCCTATTTTAGGCGTTGAAATGCATTGTGTGGGGCTGATGGCGCGGGATTTGATCCTGTTAATCACTGTCAAATTCAAATTCTTATTTGGTTGACCATTTGGTCTCATTAATGGCGCTTTATTTTGGCGATGGAGTCAACTTTCCTTCTTCGTGGAGCTTGGAGGGAAACTCTGATTATGAATTTTGGTGGAATGAGGCACTGGTACATCAGTTCGATCCCACTAGTATAGAGCTTGTTTTGGTTCTTGCTGGAGTGGTGCTTGTGTCTTCACGATCATCTTCGTATTGCTTGGCAGGTAAGTTACTTGCCTTGGAGGGGCTCCGAATAGACGTACTAGGTACCAGGTGGAAGTTGAGGTAGTACCACGGCGGGTATCGAGGTACCGGGTATCTTGACTGATGTCGAGGTACTTGCGGGGTGCTGGGCGTGCGAGTTACCATTGTACTGGTCTTGGGTTGATATTAGGAGCTTCAGTAGGGCGAGGTACATGCCTTCGTTAGCTCGTGGAGCTGATGTTCTGTCTAGATAGATAGGTAGTCGAGGTCTTGACCTTATCAAGTATTGGCTCCATCTAGATAGTGGTACCGATCTCACTGGTTATTTGGAATATCAGGATGGTTCTTCCTAGGTAGATTCTTGTTGGAAAATTCTCCTTTGGTCCCTTGCCAAAAAACCCTGTTAACAAATAATAAAAATATATTATATATTATATTAAAAAATTATATATATGATTAGATTATATTATATATATTATATAATATTAATAATAATAATAATATTAATAATAATATTTATATTATATAATATTATATATGGTACATAGATTATATATACTTTTATATATTTTTATTATTATCCTTAATAAATTATGTTATTATAAATGTTTTGTAATTATGGGTATATAAGTTCAAATACAGTTGTTAACAGATTATTCTGGCAAGGGACCAAAAGAGAATTTTCTAATAGGAACCTACCCTGGAATACTCATCCAGATACTCCAAGAAGCCAGCGAGATTGGTACCACCACCTAGATGGGACCGATATCCAACGAGGTTGGAACCTCGACTATACATCTACCCAGATAGAACATCGGCTCCGAAAGCTTGTACCTCGCCCTACTGAAGTTCCTGGTACCGGCTCGAGACCAGTACAATGATAATTTGCATCTTGCAAGGACCTCGACATCAATCAAGGCGTCTGGTACCTCGATACTTACCTCGGCACTACCTTGGTACTATCCCGACAGTTGTCTTGGTGTCACCCCGACTCTCATCTGGTACTTAGTATGCCTATCCGCTGGTACTTAGTATGCCTATCCGGAGCTCTTCCAAGACAAGTATCCTACCTTCCAGGCAATACGATAGGAAGCATGAAGACACAAGCACCCTTCCAGCAGGATGCAGAACAAAATGAGGTACCAGCTTCACACTCTATCGCCACCAAGCTCCAACGAAAAAGGAAAGTTGACTCCATCGCCAAAATAAAGCGCCATTAATGACCCAATGGTCAACTGAATCAGAATTTTAATTCGCCATTGATTAACGGGATCAAATCCCGCACCTTCAGCTCCACTCAAATGCCTTTCATCGCCTAAAATAGGATTCTCAATGATCTTCATTATGACAACCGGATTTCGAGAGGATTTTAGAGAATACTACGTATACGGTATTGAAAGACGGAGGCATAAGCTGAAGGGGAATTCTGGATCGCCATAACAAGAAAGACTCCGAGAGAATTATCTCTAAAAAATTCCCCAAAGCCAGTGAGAGTCCATTGACAATCACTGGAGGAAAATATCCACTTATCGACATGAATGCTTTCTCCATCTCCATCCTGTGTAAAAGAGTGAAAATAGAGAGACGAGTGTATGTATACTTATTGTAATTCTGTTACAGAGATTTATTGAATAAAACAGTGTTCTTTTCCATTTCCCGGTCCCTAGTGTTCTTTCTCCATCACTAGATCTTTTACCTCTAATTATAGAAAGGGACCCCGGTACCGAAGGTACCTACCCCGCTACTGCTAGCGGTAGTGGGCGAGGGTGTTAACTGAGATTTTCACTCCGAGTGAATTTTTCCGTTAACACTTTTTAGCGTCGTCTGTGGGAAACACCACACCTTCAAAAGAAAGCCTACGTGTCTCGTTTTCTTGTTAAATTATCAGAATGAAGCTCCGATCCTCTCAGGATCATCCTGACCCGTCAGGACATCAGTCAAACGCTTCAACCCGAAAGAGTCAGAAGCCGAAGAAGGGAGGAAAGGGTCTAAAACCCGCCTCGAAGCCGTCAGCTACCACTCGGAATACCCCTCAGGTCTTGCTACCCCAGCACCTGGACCTGCCAATCTAGACCAACAAGTCGCAGCCTTTATAGAGAGCATTCACATCTGAATGGTCGCCGAAGGAAATACCAATCAACCTGCAGTACCAGATCCCAGAGGAGATACCAACCGGTAAAGTACCAGGGTACCTCCTTTTGACAGGTTGGGACCACCACCTCCTGTGCCGACCCATGATAGACTCGGGCCCATGCCCCTAGTACCATCGGTTCACGACAGACTTGGGCCCATGCCCTCGGTTCCAGGATATCCTACAGGTTATTAACCTCGACGCGCTAGATCCGCCATCGATCTTCCGTCTAGGGAGCGCCGCCATCTAGTCCAACCAGGAGCTTCCTCTAAACAGCCTCAACAGAAGGCGACTAGGAGGCACCCTCATTCAGTGGCAGGATGTAGCAACAGGGGCGTCAGAGAAGACCCTCCCCATGGAGAGAAACAGGATGAAACTTCTGCGACATCGGAGAGGTCTGACAACAGAGATTCTGAGATGGAATAAAAAAATGACGATAACAAACGTATCCGGGACCAGGTCGCCAGAATGGCAGAGGAGATCCAGGAGCTGAAGAAGGGTAAACACCGGGAGAACAGGAAAGATCCTTTGGGAGAGATGAATGCTCCCTTCTCTAGGAGGATCAAGGAGGCGGAACTGCCTCCCAAATTCAAGATGCCGACAGATAAATTTTTAGGGACCGAGGATCCCCTGAGCCATCTAGGAAGCTTTGTTCACCAGATGGAGGTCCAGAATGCTACCAGGGCCGCCATGTGTAGAGTGTTCCCCACCACACTGACTGACTATGCCAAGACATGGTTCATGAAGCTACCAGCAGGGAGCGTTGATTCATTCACCAGGTTGACTACTGACTTCTGTGCTCAGTTTCAGGGCATCAAACCTCGCCCCAAGGATCCCATTCACCTCTAATACGTGATCCAGGAGCGGGGTGAAACGCTTATAGCTTATGTAGAGAGATTCAATAAGTAAGTGATCTAGATGGGGGTTTTCGTAGAAAATGAGACCTTGGCCAATTTCAGAAGGAACCTATGGGCAAGCAGGCTGTTCAGATCCTTCGCCAAGCATCCCACGGAGACTTACCAGGAAGCCTACAACAGAGCTCTAGAGCAGATTGAAATAGACGAACAGCTCTGAGTCAAAATGGAGCATGATGATATGAGAATTGCCAAGCGCTAAAAGAGGAAGGCGCTCAAGCCGGCACCAGTTCAGAAAAGTCAGAATAGACCTCCTAACAAATCTATATATCGGTCGCCGCACTATCAGCCCCCGCTGAACCGGTACCCTGTCAGGCGGACTCCGCCCAGAGCCACACCTCCACCCAAGGAAGTAGCCCGGTCGATAGAGATGAAAGAGGGTACTCCCCTTTGAATGCATCTCGCGAGACTATCTACCTCGCCATCCGTGACAAGAGATTACTCAGGAAGCTAGGTTCAATAAAGGTACCAGTTGATCAGCGGAATAGCTACAAGTATTGTGACTTCCACGAGGATGTAGGTCATAATACCTCGAAGTGCTATAGTCTGCGGAACCAGATTGAAGCCTTGGTCAGGGGAGGCTGCTTGGAGGAATTCCTCCAATAAGTGCGTGACAACATACGCACTGGAAAAGAGGTGCAGGCAAATATCAAAGCATATGAAGAAGGAAGGAAAGCAAAAGGGAAGGATTTGATGGAGCAGATCCACATTGGCAATACCATCAGTGGAGGTCCCACCCTGGCAGGAACTTCCAACAATGCTTGAAAGAACCATGCCAGGAAAATTCCTAGAGTAGAAGTAAGCCAGAGTGTCTTCAAAGTTACTAGGGGGTCGCCTCAGTCTCCTCCTACTGCACAAATCATCTTCATAGAAGAGAACGTATTTAACACTGTCCAGCCTCATGATGATCCCATGGTCATCACTGTGCAAATAGCCAACAACTTGGTCCATCGTGTCTTGATTGACACAAGTAGCAGCGTTGATATCCTCTTCAAAAGTGCTTTGGAGTAATTCAATTTGAAGAGGCATTGCTACAACAGCTGCACTACCCCATTGTATGGGTTCACAGGGGACTCGTTGATTCCCACTGGGTCTATGATCCTACCAGTGACAGTGGGAACAGCGCCACTCCAGCAGAACCTAATGACGAACTTCGTTGTGGTAGATACACCGTCCGCCTACAATGCTATACTAGGAAGGCCCTACTTGTCTGCCCTCAAAGGGGTCCTATCAATATACCATAACGTCCTAAAATTCCCAGTGGGAGACAAAGTGGGTGAAATACGGGGGGATCAGCAGGCTGCTCGTAAGTGCTATGCAGTGTCTACCAATCCAGTAGCGCTGGCTAAGCAATTCGAGCAGATAACCATCAACCAAGATCACCAGTTCTCAGAAGAAGATTTTGAAGGGGAAACGGACTCCTGTTGAAATGGAATCCACTCCAGAATTCCCTGACGTAGAAATCAGGGGAGAAGAAGAGAAAGGATGGGCAAGTAGCTATCTTGTAGAAGAGTTAGAAGAGGTACCTATCAGGGAGGGCGATCCTTCCAAGGTTGTCAGGATAGGTTCAACACTGAACGCAGAGGTAAAGGAGGCTCTGATAAAGCTCCTACGAGAATTTCATGACATTTTTGCATGGAGACATCAGGAGATGCCAGGGATACCCGCTACCTTAGCAACACACAGGTTAGCGGTGGATCCCACCTTCAAGCCAGTAAAGCAGAAGAGAAGGCATTTCAACCAAGCGAGAAATGATGCGGTGCAAGAGGAGGTAAACAAACTACTAAAGGTAGAATTCATTAGGGAGTCTCGGTACCCCGAATGGATTGCCAACGTAGTCATGGTAACCAACGCAAACGGGAAGTGGCGCATGTGCGTTGACTACACAGATCTCAACCGCGCTACTATCGCATGCCCTTTTTCTAGGGGCGAGGCTCCCGCTGGCCACCGCGTCGCCATCGAAGAGCTGCTCAATGCTATCGCCACCAGGTGAAGACATGATAACGGACTCAGATTTCAGTTTCTAGAAGAAGAGAACTTAAAGGGTTGAAGACGAGAAGAAAAGCTAAGATCTTTTTGCTGCACGAATAGATTGGGAAAGCTAAATAAAAGAAGAAGTAAGTCACAGTGAAGGGGCAAGGTTCACTTATATAGAGTTAGATGCTTGTAATGGGCAGAAAGGGTAATTAATGTCACGGGATAATCGGCGATATGGAGGGAACGGTTTTGGGAAATGTGCGCCCCTAAAAATTTCTTTTTTCCTGTTTTGAATTCGGCCTACCCTAGTCAGCCACGTGGAATTTTCATTTAAATCAGCGTGCAAAGAGAAGATTCCCTCTTATGAGACGTTGTGAAAAATTCTCCAAGTGCTATCTATCCTGACTCCAACCCCAACCTGATACTGGTGTTCAAGTCAGGGGGGACTTCTGTTAACAGATTTTTCTGGCAAGGGACCAAAGGAGAATTTTCCAATAGGAACCTACCCTGGAATACTCATCCAGATACTCCAAGAAGCTAGCGAGATTGGTACCACCACCTAGATGGGACCGATATCCAACGAGGTTGGAACCTCGACTATACATCTACCCAGATAGGACACCGGCTCCGAAAGCTTGTACCTCACCCTACTGAAGTTTCTGGTACCGGCCTGAGAACAGTACCATGATAATTTGCATCTCGCAAGGACCTCGACATCAATCAAGGTGTCTGGTACCTCGATACCTACCTCGACACCACCTTGGTACTATCCCGACAGTTGTCTTGGTGTCACCCCGACTCTCATCTGGTACTTAGTATGCCTATCCGCTGGTATTTAGTATGCCTATCTGGAGCTCTTCCAAGGCAAGTATCATACCTTCCAGGCAATACAATAGGAAGCATGAAGACACAAGCACCCTTCCAGCAGGACGCAGAACAAAATAAGGTACCAACATCACACTCTATCGCCACCAAGCTCCAACGAAGAAGGAAAGTTGACTCCATCACCAAAACAAAATGCCATTAATGACCCAATGGTCAACTGAATCAGAATTTTAATTCGCCATTAATTAACGGGATCAAATCCCGCGCCCTCAGCTCCACTCAAATGCCTTTCAACGCCTAAAATAGGATTCTCAATGATCTTCATTATGACAACCGGATTTCGAGAGGATTTTGGAGAATACTACATATACGGTATGGGGCTGAAGGGGAATTCTGAATCGCCATAACAAGAAAGACTCCAGGAGAATTATCTCTAAAAAATTCCCCGAAGCCAGTGAGAGTCCGTTGACAATCACTGGAGGAAAATATCCACTTATCGACATGAATGCTTTCTCCATCTCCATCCTGTGTAAAAGAGTGAAAATAGAAAGACGAGTTTATGTATACTTATTGTAATTCTGTTACAAAGATTTATTGAATAAAATAGTGTTCTTTTAAATTTCTCGGTCCCTAGTGTTCTTTCTCCATCACTAGATCTTTTGCCTCTGCTTATAGAAAGGGACCCCGGTACCGAAGGTACCTACCCCGCTACTGCTACCGGTAGTGGGCGAGGGTGTTAACTGAGATTTTCACCCCGAGTAAATTTTTCCGTTAACAACAGTTAACTTCATTCCATTCGGTTGTTAACCAAACAAAATAATACTGATTCAGAGACTAATTTTAAAGTCTCAACCAATAAAAAAAAATCAGTTTTCCTTTCCTTTCCATTCTCATTCCTATTCCAATTAACATTTTAATTATCATTTCACCATGGTTACCAACATCACCTTTCAGTATGAGAAGATGATAACCAAACATCACCTTAGTATTCATAGGTAGATGATAAGATGAAGTTGATCGAGAGGTTTGTCCTCACACCTATACTAGTGGGTTCTAATCTACCCCACCCCTCAAATCTCTAATTATATATATATATATATATATATATATATATATTCAAAGGTAGATGGATTTAACATTTGATAGTTGGGAACTTGATATCGATCAACTTAGTTCCACATAATAAAAAAAAAATCATGTATGAATATCAAATTTTATTTTTCTAATGATTAAAAACCCTTTTTTTTAATTTTAATAAGAATAAAAGAATTGGTCGAAAGACAAAAATTTGAATCAGGATAATACACATAACATAATGATAAAAACTATACAAAATTATATTAAATTATTATATATATATATATATATATATATATATATATTTACCTGGTAAGTTAGATTTAAAAAAGGGTCGGTGATTTCTAAAACCACTAATTTGGTGAGGTTGTCCCTAAATGGCCATTAATTTTTCAAAATTGCTCAAATTAGCCATTTTATGGAAAGAAAGTATCAATTGTTGCCACTTTGCCCCTTAATTGTTTTTTTTTTTGTGCGTGCAAAATTTAACATTATGTAATTTAAACAGCAAGCTCGAAAATAACAAGCTTCAGTCTTATTGGTGACATTTTGTAATTTAACAACAAATTAAAGAGACATCTTGGATGCTCAAATAGCAGAAAAATAACATCATAAGATTTTAGTACGATACTGCAAAATGAAAAATGTCATAAAGAATTAAATTATGTTCAAGTTTTCCATGATTGGTTTGGGCTTCGTCTCAAGAACGCTTTCCAACTGCAATGCTTGAAGTGTAAGTTGCAGTTCCTCCTCATAAAGACTTTGAAAGTAATGGATGAACTTTCGTCTTTCTTATATTCTGTAACCGACCGGATCATCTTATCCAAACGCTTGAACCCACCTTATTCATTAATCGTTTGAAATCTGTTTGTTTCTATCATAACCTGTTAGAATAAAGGTCAAAACAGTAAAACAAGAAGGGGCAATAATCTTCATAGAGAAAATACCAAATTTTCCTGGCCCACATTTTTGCCAATTCAAACCTCTCATAGATCCTCTCTCAATCGCCTCACTCTTTCTCTTCAAACAATCAAAACCCTTATGAAATATACACTAAACCACAAAGGGCATAAAATATTGCCCATAAAATTCTTTATGGGTGCCATGTCACATATAACGGCAGCGTTTTGTTTCATTTTGACATAATGGCCGCCAATGAACAATGTTTTGTTGAAAATTGTGATTTTGGAACAATTTAAATAATGAATGGCTATTTTGGGACTCCACCTACCAAATAATGGTGTCTCATGCTATTTTCTCTTTAAAAAATGAGTAATGCTACTTTGTTCAAATACGGTGCACAAATGACGTGACAACACTCTCATCCATTCATTTAAATCAAGAAAATTTAATACAATCTAAATGAATGAATGAGAGTGTTGCCACGTTATTTCGGCACAAGATTTGGATACCAAATTTGGACAAAGTATCATTACTGTTTTAAAATACATATGGCTTATAATTTGTTGGTTTTGTAAATTTTTCAAGTTAACCGATGAGTGATCTAGTACTTAAGATTATGAGTTTAAGTTATCTCATTATCTACAAACCTGAAATTATAATAGTTAAAAAATTAAAAATAAATTAATAAAAGTTAATCAAATCTACTCTTCCTTCTATTATAATTAAAGTTGGGTATAAGGCATTTTCAATTTTAAATAAAATGTTCGGTTCAATTTTGATAAATTTTTAGTCCAGACTGATTGGATCAAATTAGTTTTAAGGTGTGTAAATTCAATCCAAAAAACTAAACTACCAAAAAATTGATCAAAATGATTACCTTATGAGAACTTCAACTGTTCAACATAAAAATATACTGTCCGTGATATCGTATAATATTATTGTCCGGCCATATACAATTTTTTTCCTTTTTGGTGACAAATAGGGGTGGGACTATGGTCGCCCAAACCGCCAAACCAATCAACTTGTCAAAACCAAACCAATTTAAGTGGGTTGGTCCAAATCAAACCAATTTAAGTGGATTGGTTTGGTTTGGTTTTGTTAAAGAAAAAAAACTGATTGAGTTATTTTTTTAGTAACCCGATTGATTTGGGTTGGTTTGTGGGTTGTGTTTTATCAATCTGCATAGCCCAATCCAAACCATTACATACTTAAATATATATATATATATATATATATATTTATATATATCAGTTATTTTCTCCTCAGTGCGTACTGATATAACTTACATCAGTGCATTGGATGTGGACCACTGATTATAGAGAAGTTTTGACAACTGCATACACTTTGAGTCAAAGTATGTAAATTTAATGGTCCACATCCAACGCACTGATGAATTTATATCAGTGCGCACTGACTTGAAAATTTATATATATATATATATATATATATATATACTGTTTTGCATGTGGAACATTAGATTTAAATGATTTGACTTGAATTGCATGCACTTGTAAAAGCATCTTTTAAATCCAATGACCCACATACAAAAAACTAATATATTTTCTATCAATTCGAACTGACAATAGAAAGACTGTATATATATATATATATATATATAAATTAAATTATCATATAAAAAAATTAAGTTAACCTAATTTTATATTATATTTATTTCGAAGGTTACAGCTTCCCTAGTTCTAAGTTCTAACCTCTTCTATTTAATCATAAAACTATTTCATCTCATCCGAAGTTTTTGGCACTAAACAGATTTATTGGGGATAAATAACTATTGTTTTTTATTGTTTCGTATAACAGCACAATAAGCAATATGGTCGAGATTTTTTTTTTAATAAGTTTTATGAGTTCTACACTTGAGGGTTTTTTTTTAAACTATTATTGTCATGCATTTGAGTTAAATTTAGTATTATTTTTATCTTATTATTATTTTTTTTGAAATATATTGTTTATCTTATTGATAATGAGTTTAAGTACTTATATTGATATTATTATATTTGTTTAAATAAAAAAATAATGTAATTATTTTCTTAAACCGTCAAACCAAACCAAACCAAACTGATTTTTATTGGTTTGGTTTGGTTTGGTTTTACCTTATAATTGGTTTGGTTTGGGTTATAAAAAATAAACTAAAACCCAATCCAAACCAATACATGCCCATCCCTAGCGACAAATATTAAGTTTTATTTACTTTAATGTAGATAATGACGAGTTTTTCTCTGCTAGGCATATAAAAGTGAACATACTCATATCACACTTATCTATCTCACCGATTTTTGCCATGAAAGCATTATTTGACCTAATTGCATTGCTTTTTCTAGTAAAAAAGTGTTGAATTGGATAAGTGTGTTATAAGTATACTTACAGTTATATACCTACCAAAGAAAAACTCAGATAATGACATATAATATTTATTTTGTGGTGCAATAATGTTGATCATTAATGGCACCATAAAGTTTAGGACAATACCATATGCTCTTTTTTATTTTAAATAACTATTATGAAATAATATCACCTGGAAGGCTGGAATTCTTTATATTTTTCTTTTTCTATATATTTATTTTTTATTTTATTTTTAATTTAATGAGGTAGATAAATGTGTTATAAGCATACTTATAATTATATATCTATCAGAGAAAAATTCAATAATGACATATAATATTTATTTTGTGGTACAATAATATTGATCATTAATGGCACCATAAAGTGTTGGACAATGCTATATAATCTTTTTTATTTTAAATAACTATTATGAAATAATATCACCAGGAAGGCTGGAATTCTTTATATTTTTCTTTTTTATAAATTTACCTTTTGGGTTTTTTTTTTAATTTAATCTTTAATTTTTATAATAAAAATGTATTATTCCAATAATTGGTTGACTAGATAGATTATCTCCACAATTTTCATGGTTGATATCTTCTGTCTATCAAAGATGATATATTGGAAGAAGCATCCGATGCCCAAAAGAAATGTTAGGTGGGTCCAATTTGAATAATACTTATTCCAGGAATAATAATGTTATTCTTTGCATTGATATTTGATAGTGATATATTACCAATCACTTGTAATTTGTAAATCATCATAACCATATCTACGGTCTGTACTCTATACCCAATAAATAAATAAATTTTGTAATTGGTCTGGATGGACAGTTTGTTACTGGAAGATTTCCACGCCCCTTCTGTAATTGGTTGTTTTTTAATGGATTTATTTTCACTTTAAAAAATAAAAGTAAATCAATATCATGTCACAGACATAACCATATCTTTCAACAAAGTTTGATCCATTAATAAACAAAAACTGATGTCAATGGTAGCCAAAAAGAGCCCTTATGCCCAAATGTTTAAGCCCACAACAAACTGGGGCGGGCTCGGACCATATCCATCCAATATGGATCTAGTTCAATCCCATTTGACTAAGTCTCAGTTACTTCGTTGATAACTCACATTTATCGGTTATCAATGTACGAAAAAATTGCTTAAAACCGCAGCGGAAGACGAAAAAATAATTTTCGTATAGTTTAAAATTTTTCTAAAGATTTGAACCTTAACCCTTTAATTAATTAAACTCAAATATACGGTTAGAGTTAAATACCTCTTGTCGCGTGATCCGATTGACTTACGTCTATGGTAATCCGCAAGATCTTCAATCCTAGCACGTACGTGAATCACTTAGGAGTGTGGTCTCCCTTTTTCTTTGAATTGCTTACCTTAGAATGGATGTATGGAATTTCTGATCTTGATCTTCAATAGTAAAACACCAAGAGCCAAAAAATAGTTCCGGTCACTTTTGAATTCACAATCAATATGATTGAAAACTCGCGTAACCCTAAATCGAAAGTGTGCACAAAACCTTTTGATGTTAAAGGCTTGTAAGTGCACTATCGAATGAGAACTTATTTTCTTTTTCTCTCTTGGCCGAAAATCTATGTGTATAGAGTATGATTTTTTATTTTCAAAACAAACAAAAATCTCTCTCTATTTTGCTTCTTGGTGGCCGAAAATTCATAACCTTATATTTATAGGTTGGCCGAATTTTCTCCTTCACCAAGTAGGGTTGGCCGAATTCATTGAATAGGAAATCTAGGGTTGGTTAATTTCCTTACTTGAAAAGGAATTGTCTTTTTCCCTAATTCCTATCAATTCAAGAATCCTAACCCTTGTAGAACTAGTGGTGGCCGAATTCTTTGTATAATAAGGAGTGTATGTGGACTTAATCCTTACCACATTAGGACTCCTATCACTTAAAAGAATTCCATCCCTAATCCAACACATAGTATTTAATTTACTGATCAGGAAAAGATTTTGATTTAAACTATTAATTAATTAAATAATTAAATAATTTCCATTTAATCAAAACAATAAAATAAAATAATATCTTGGGCTATTTTATTTAGCCTTGCCGCCCACACCATGTATATATGGGCCCAATATTATTTTTCTTATTTTATTTAATCCATTAGACTTTAAATAAAAGCCCATATGTGAACCAGACTTATTCTTACTAAAAGAAACAAGCCTACATGTCTCCTTTTAATATATTAATATAATAGTACATCCCATTAAATAAATAATAGACATATTATATTCTTAATATATTAAATGAAATTCTAGATGGACCCATAAATTGGTCCGGTAGAATATATCAAGTGATCCATGCAAGTACGTGTGGATTGTGGATCTTGGCGGGCTATCTAAATTTAAGCTTCAATAGACTTAACCTAATCACAATCAACAAATAATTCACTTAGGTCCGATCTATTAATTTTAACTCATTCCACTAAAGAGCTAAAATTGAACTCTTAAATAAAGATAGAATAAAGAGATGTTTCTCATTCATACTCCAGACAATCTTATAGGAGATGGTGTATCCTCGTGAATAATATCAGTAATCGCCAAGAGCTCATAGACCGCCTATAGCTCTCCAAGTTACCATATTTCCTCATATGACCACATTTTGAACTTGGATATTTTGACTTGTCCAGAAGCCATGTCTTCAATAATCATTATTGAAAACTCAACGTTGAGATTTAATATCCAATACCTCAAAACATCCATATGATGATATTATACTCTCATTTAATAAATGGAGCCACGATGTCCATATCTATAAATGAAGTCCTCTATCGATTAACAAATGAATACCACCAAACTATCGAGGATAGACTATGCTATATAATCGTACTCATTGATAGCTCAAATGATAACACTTGCAACCATAAGTCCATCATTTATCTCAGGATTTAGATAGACTCTCTGATTGTCCTGATAATGAAAAGACTTATATCTAGTGACGGTTCTAGATAACGTATTTCATTATGATCCAGTTCAATGCACCCAGTGCACTAGATTCTTTTACTCGAAAACCTTTCGATGATTTCAGACTCATCATAACTCATTTGATCCCACTCAAATGCTAGTAAAAGAATTCTACAACTTTATCAAGATAGAGGTGCCCAAGCTTTAACTTAAGTTGTGAACGTTATTCAAGACTAACTAAAGAATTGTGTCTACCTCATACATATCCGGATGTACAAACAATTCTTCATATCTCATAGTCTTTTGACCTTATGATTATTTACCTTGACAATTATATTTATAAATGCTATAAGATTTTGCAGAATCAGAAATCACTTTATTTATATGAAAAGATTGTCAATTACAATATTACACTCTTGCTATTGAGCATAATCCTAACAATCAAAACATTTGAATTAGTAGAGTTTGCGTGATCCCAGGAAATCCAATCGAGATTTCAGGGATATTCTTCAACAATCTCCAACGATCAATTATCCTGGAGGCCTATAAATAGGACCCCTCACTCACAAGAATAGGATTCTGAACTCTTTAATCTCTAAAAAGCTTTCTGCTTGCAAAAACTCTGCTTATATAGAACTCCGACCACCGTAATCCATTTTTTTTTTATCATTTCCACTTTTACGCTCAACACAAGCGAACCTAAGGCTAAAAACATTCACCACTTTTTGTCTCTTCTCTTCTCTATCGGTTTTCATCTTTTTTGCAGGTTACATGAGCAATCAACGCGTCTGGTTCGACAGGTTAGTCAAAGTTGTTTGGGCCTAACTCGAATCCGACCCAATCCACATTAACTGTAGATCGACCATCTACAGTTTGGCACCCACCGTGGGGCCCATTGTAACTTCATAACGAGCTAGTTGAATCAAATGAAAGAACTTCTCAAGATGTCAGGAGATGTAAACACCCCAACTGTTGAAGAGCAAATTGCTGCACTAACTGCCCAAATGACAACCAAAGCTGAAAAGCTGCAGTAGCTCGAAGTAGAGAACGTAGCGGTTCGAACTCCCAACACAGACTTCCGAGCCATAATTGAGGGTGCACCTAACAACCTAGCACCAGCACCCCCGTCCCAGTGGTCGACGCCATGCAAGATGTCGAAAGGACAGCCCCGATCGCACCAAGGATGGACCTTCGAGTGCCAGAGTTGTTGGAACCCCGTTCACTGGTAATGCATCGGAAATAGGTTTTAAAATTTTTATACATATCATAACTAATCTGGAACCAGTGAACTTGAGATCGTAATTATTTTTCTGGAACTAATACATACAGTATGTAAACACATGAAATTGTAATAAATAATTTAGAACCTTACAAACATTTGGAGGCTCCTTCACTTTATGATATACTCCTGATCTGTACCACCGATCTTCCTGCTATTCCTAGAACTGGTAACTGCGTATGGGCGCGTCACGTACTCAGGAACTTAGCAGGATATAAAGAGAAGAAGAAACAATTTCTTCCAAGAGAAAACAAAATTAGAACAATTCTAGTTGTTAAAAAAAATATATCTTATATACATACATACATATTTTTTTTTTCGTTTCAATTCGTACACTGCTGCACCACAAACCCTCTTTTTCTTTTTTTGTTTCACTTGTGCATGCACACCAGTTTTTTCTCTTTTTTGTTTCAGTTGTGCACGTACACCAATTTTTTCTCTTTTGGTTTTCTTCAAAAAAATCACACCCACCAAGACTTTGTATCCTATACAAAAACTAAAATATATGCATGCATATCCTTCTTGTATTTTTTTTTATCAAAATATATATCATATATATTATGGATTATAACTAAAAACTTTTCAATTGATATCTTTTTGATTTTAAAACTAAATCTTTTAAAATGATACCTCATATCTTTTATTTTAAAAGATAATTAAATATTTATTTTAAATTTAACATTTTAAATTCAATTTCAAATATTTAATTAAATAAAATAAAATAATCATATTATCTTATTCTATTTAAAATCAAATATCAACTATCACCCTCCATTTAGTGATTAACAACATAATTAAATAATCTTATTATTTAATTTATTAAATCACCATTATTCACTAATTAAATAATCTCATTATTCAATTAATTCCCGAATAAATACGTGTCACTTTCGTAACACAATTAATTGGACAATCCAATTAATTAACCGTGACCCTTGTTACCTAAATCGATCGGGCTAGCAAGGATACCTAATGGACCCACAGTATTTTGAGCTCCAATAATCATCGGAATCATTAATTAAATTCTTTAATTAATATTCCTTGATTATTAATTCCGGTGTTATTCAACTAAAAACCTGAAGCTTCACTCTCTCAACTGCAGACGTTTTTACACAGACCGATACAACTCGGTGTCCAATTGATATAGCTTTTACACATGGTGTGATCCTTCACAGTAGTTCATAATTAGAGCTGAGTCATAATGTCTTTTATACCTCTCTAATTACATATATCCTTTAAATAATGTTGATTCTCTAATGAACAATAAATCCTATTTCCTTACGGAATTAGGAGAGCCCTCATATTGTCCAAATCCCGAATCAACCATTAAGGGAACTACCATCTATGTACATACCTTCCTAGTCACAAGCCAAACCGCAATCCCAACATACAGAGTATATTGATTAGGAACTGCATCTGACCTTACCCATAGTATATTAAAGACCACGATCTAACCTGAAGGAGTCGATAAGACACTCAGGATTAAAATCACCCACATATAGCCATCATTAGTTGATATATATGAATCTCGTCAGTAAACGGATCTTGGTGAGAGATTCATATAGATCATGGCCCAGTCCTATATGATCACATTATACAAGGTGCCTCCATTCCCATATCTCATATGAATGATTCAGGATAGAATCACCGTACATTACGAAATGGACTGCAGCTATAGATTAACCACAAATAAAGTACTCAGCTTTATTTGCTATTTATGGACTCTTTATATTGCACGTCTCTTACTGTATCCATCCGTGTATGACACTCATATACACAGTTCGAGATTACATCCGGCAATCTTGGATGTTAATATATGCACAAGTTATAAAATAAACAATACAACAAGAATGAATTGAACTTTTCTTTTTATTTATTTCATAAATCCATTTACAAATTACATCTTTAGGGCATAAACCCCAACAATCTTCCACTTGCACTAAAGCATGTGAGGCATGTTTCGTAACCCTAGACCATCTAGGTGACCCAAAAACACTTTAGCCGGTAAGGTCTTCGTAAATGGATCAACATGATTGTTTTGTGAGGCTATCTTGATGACGGTCACATCTCCTCTCTGCACTATCTTTCTAATGAGATGATACTTTCTCTCTATATGCTTCCTTCTTTTGTGGCTTCCTGGTTCTTTGGAATTAGCCACAGCACCACTGTTATCACAATAAAGTGTGATGGGCTTATCCAGATCTGAAACAACTTCCAGATCACTCAAGAACTTGCGGAGCCAAACAGCCTCTTTAGCAGCTTTACAAGCGGCAACATATTCGGCTTCCATGGTGGAGTCAGCAATGCAAGATTTCTTTATACTTCCCCACACAATGGCTCCACCACATAGGTGTTAGGATTATGCTCAATAGCAAGAGTGTAATATTGTAATTGACGATCTTTTCATATTAATAAAGTGTTTTCTGATTTTTACAAATACTTATAGCATTTATTATTATAATTGTCAAGGTAAATAATCATAAGGTCAAAAGACTATGAGATATGAAGAATTGTTCATACATCCGGATATGTGTGAGATAGACACAATTCTTTAGTTAGTCTTGAATAACGTTCACAACTTAAGTTAAAGGTTGGGCACCTCTATCTTGATAAAGTTGTAGAATTCTTTTACTAGCATTTGAGTGGGATCAAATGAGTTATGATAAGTCTAAAATCATCGAAAGGTTTTCGAGTAAAAGAATCTAGTGCACTGGGTGCATTGAACACGATCACAATGAAATACTTTATCTAGAACCGTCACTAGATATAAGTTTTTTCATTATTAGGACAATCGGAGAGTCGATCTTAATCCTGAGATAAATGATGGACTTATGGTTGCAAGTGTGATCATTTGAGCTATCAATGAGTATGATTATATAGCATAGTCTATCCTCGATAGTTTGGTGGTATTCATTTGTTAATCGATAGAGGACTTCATTTATAGATATGGACATAGTGGCTTCATTTATTAAATGAGAGTATAATATCATCATATGGATGTTTTGAGGTATTGGATATTAAATCTCAACGTTGAGTTTTCAATAGTGATTATTGAAGACATGGCTTCTGGACAAGTCAAAATATCCAAGTTCAAAATGTGGTCATATGAGGAAATATGGTAACTTGGAGAGCTATAGGCGGTCTATGAGCTCTTGGCGATTACTGATATTATTCACGAGGATACACCATCTCCTATAAGATTGTCTAGGGTATGAATGAGAAACATCTCCTTTTTCTATCTTTATTTAAGAGTTCAATTTTAGCTATTTAGTGGAATGAGTTAAAATTAATAGATCGGACCTAAGTGAATCATTTGTTGATTGTGATTAGGTTATGTCTATTGAAGCTTAAATTTAGATAGCCCGCCAAGATCCACAATCCACACGTATTTGCATGGATCACTTGATATATTCTACTGGACCAATTTATGGGTCCATCTAGAATTGCATTTAATATATTAAGAATATAATATGTCTATTATTTATTTAATGGGCTGCTCTATTATATTAATATATTAAAAGGAGATATGTGGGCTTGTTTCTTTTAGTAAGAATAAGTCTGGTTCACATATGGGCTTTTATTTAAAGTCTAATGGATTAAATAAAATAAGAAAAATAATATTAGACCCATATATATATATATATATATATATATATATGGTGTGGGCGGCAAGGCTAATAAAATAGCCCAAGATATTATTTTATTTTATTGTTTTGATTAAATGGAAATTATTTAATTATTTAATTAATTAATAGTTTAAATCAAAATATTTTCCTGATCAGTAAATAAAATACTATGTATTGGATTAGGGTTAGAATTCTTTTAAGTGATAGGAGTCCTAATGTGGTAAGGATTAAGTCCACATACACTCCATACCACACAAAGAATTCGGCCACCCTAGTCCTGTAAGGGTTAGGATTCTTAAATTGATAGGAATTAGGGAAAAGCACAATTCCTTTTCAAGTAAGGAAATTGGCCAACCCTAGATTTTCTACACAAAGAATTCGGCCAACCCTATTTTGAGAAGGAGAAATTACGGTCATCTTATAAATATAAGGTGATAAATTTCGGCCACCAAGAAGCTTGAGTGAGAGAGATTTTTGTTTGCTTTGAAAAATAAAAATCTTACTCAATACACATAGAATTTCGGCCAAGAGAGAAAAAGAAAAATAATTTCTCATTCGATAGTGCACTTGCAAGCCTTTAACATCAAAAGGTTTTGTGCACACTTTCTATTTAGGGTTACGCGAGTTCCGATCATATCGATTGTGAATTCAAAAGTGACCGGAACTATTTTTCTAGGCTCTTGGTGTTTTGGGATTGAAGATCAGGATCAGAAGTTCCATACATCCATTCTCAGGTAAGCAATTAAAAGAAAAAAAAGGGAGACCACGCTCCTAGGTGATTCACGTACGTGTTAGGATTGAAGATCTTGCGGATTACCATCGATAAAAGTCAATCAGATCACGTGACAAGAGGTATTTAACTCTAACCGTATATTTGTGTTTAATTAATTAAAGGGTTAAGGTTCAAATCTTTAGAAAAATTTTAAACTATACGGAAATCTACTTTTCGCCTTCCGCTGCGGTTTTAGTTAATTTTTCCCTACAATTGGTATCAGAGCCCTGGTTGTACCCTTTAATTAATTAACGTATATATACGTGAATCTATTTCTTTTTATTATGATTATGCATGTTTTAGAAAGAGATGGCACTCTAGGTATTCGCATATATAATTACATGTCGAATGTATGGATTTATATATGTTGTTATAAAGTGAATTGTTATTGCTCAATTTTGGTCCTAGATTTTCCATGTATTTTTTGTTTCGGAATTGTAACAATAAGGGTGGCCTATTATCGTCACGAGTTCCTTCTTGATAGTTGCTTAATTTTTTTTATTTTGTATAAGATAATGCAGTTTTTTTAATGTATTAAAAATACTGCAGTTTTTTGTGTGTGCAGTTTTTTATTAATAAAAAAAAGTTACTGCAGTATTTTATTGTATAAAATAAGCTGTAATATATTCAAGATTCGAATACTCGAAGATTTGAAGAAATTGGAGTATCCGGAACCCGTCTTGGCACCCGCGCGCACCGAGACAACAAGCGCTCACGCAACCAAGCATGCAGCTGCGCTTGTTGCCGTGCAGTAGCGCGCGACCCATGCATAGGCTGGCCGTGCGGCAGCTCATGCCCTTGCATGGGCTAGGCGTGCGCATGGGCTGCTGTGGTGATCTTTGGGGGCGCGAGTTTCGTGCGCGAGATGGTCGCTTGAAGTCTTGTCCGCCAAGAAAGGAGTTTTTGTATTCCGTACAATTGTAATTTACATGCTTTTCTAGGATGGACCAAAATTGTGGCTATTTATTTTTTATGTATAAATATTACAATATTTGTTATTGTATGATAACATGTCATATAGAATAGGAGTGCCACTCATATATCTCTTTTTGTATGAACATGCATTGAATGATTTAGGTATCTAATTGGCATCTAGATAACTTGGTAAAATCATTCTTTGGAATTTAATCACACACCTTAAATAATTGAGTGGGAGAAGGTGTGTTAGAACGCCTATGGCCTCCAAGGTTAGTTGAGTTTTATTATTTTTGGTAATCCCCCCCAGGGGCGTCCATAAATGGAATCTAACAAAATACTTCCTTACAAGGATAGACTAGACAATTGACTTAAACGAAATCAACTCCCCAAGGAGGGATTCTCGTGAGAGAAATTGAGGGTCGATATCTTGGTGACACACTCAATGTAATTTTATTAATATCCTCCCAAGAGTTCTTGTTAATAAAATTGCAAGGCTAAAATTGAAAACACTGGTTGTTATGTTAACAATTAGGTGGGACCTAGTCCAACTAGTAAATAGTACGAACTCCCAAAGGAGGCGTAAGATTTATGGGTGTTGGATCACCGTTGAATTTTTACGATTGAATTATTTATTTAATTCAAGATAAATATTTAAAAGTGCTTTATCATGATTATTTACTTATATATGTTTTTGTTTTAATTAGAAATCACGACCCCATCACTTATGAACATCCTGAAAGATAACACCTTAACTGGAGATAATTATGTCACATGGAAAAGGAAAGTTGGGTTGTTGCTGCAAAGTGAAAAACATAAATTTGTTCTGACTACTCCTAAACCACCCCTTCCTAATAATGAATCTAGTGTGATGCAAAAAGATGAGTATGAGCAGTGGAAGACTTCTGATGATATGGAAAAATGTTATATTATGGCCACTATCTCCGATGTGTTGCAACAGCAACATGAAGGAATGGAGTCCGCTGCTGATATAATGATGTCTCTAGAGGAAATGTTTGCTATGAGGTCTAAGACTACTAAGAGAGAGGCAGTGACTGCTTTTATGAATCTTAGGATGAAACCTGGACAATCTGTGAAAGATCACATGATGAAAGTCATAGCACATCTCAATATTGCTGAACTAAATGGTGCTGAGATTGATGGTGAGACCAAAATTGATATGGTAGTTAACTCACTGTCAGATTCCTTTGATCAGTTCAAGTTGGACTACACCTTGAACAAAAAGGAATACACCTTGCAGGCCCTGATGCAAGATGTTCAAAGCGCTGAAAAGATCCTTGTGAAAAACAAAGGTCAAGAGATTCATTTGGTTGGTAAAGTTGCTACTGTTAAGACCCGTAAGAAGGTCAAGAAACAACAGAAGAAAAAGCAACTTGGGCCTACCAAGAAGGAAACCAAGAAAATAACCAAGATCAAATGGAAATGCTTCCTTTGTGGTGAAAAGGGACATTGGAAAAGAGATTGCCCAAAGTCCCAGAATAAGAAGGAAGAAGGTAATATTAATTATCTTGAAACATGTTTTCTTGCAGATTCTACTGATTCTTGGATCATAGACTCTGGAGCCACTAATCATGTTTGTTATTCCTTGCAGGGGTTCCAAGAAAGGAGAAGGCTGAATGAAGATGAAGTCAATTTGCGCTTGGGCAACAGAACGTTAGTGTCTGCAAGTGCAGTGGGAGATATTAGAGTTATTTTAGATTCTGGTAGGCATTTAGATTTAATAGACGTTTATTATGTACCTCAATTCAAGAGGAATTTAATTTTAGTTTCTTGTTTAAATAAATTTGGATATTCGGTTACTTTTAATAAAGCTTTTATTATTAGTAAGAATGACAAAATTGTTTGTAAAGGTATATTGGAAAACAGTCTATTCTTTTTGTATAGAAATATCTCTCACTCGTTAGACACAGAAATAACGGAACCTAATCATAAAAGAGTAAAATTATCAAAAGATGAAACCTACCTTTGGCATTTACGCCTAGGTCACATTAACCTTAATATGATTAAAAGATTGGTATGTGACGGACCTTTAAGTGACTTAAAGGTTGATGATCTACCAACTTGTGAATCTTGTTTGGAAGGTAAAATGACCAAAAGGCCGTTCAATACCAAAGGTGCAAGAGCCACTGAATGTTTAGGACTAATACACACTGATGTATGTGGTCCTATGAGCATTCAAGCTAGAGGTGGATATGAGTACTTCATCACCTTTACAGATGATTACCCAAGATTTGGTTATGTGTATCTCATGAGACATAAGTCGGATGCTTTTGACATGTTCAAAGCATTCAAAGCTGAAGTAGAAAATCAGCTTGAGAAACATATAAAAATCTTGAGATCTGATCGTGGTGGAGAATATCTATCTGGAGAGTTTCAGCAATATCTTATTGATAATGGGATAGTTTCTCAGTTTTCTGAACCAGGTACACCTCAACAAAATGGGGTAGCAGAAAGGAGAAATAGAACTCTTTTAGAGATGGTTAGGTCAATGTTGAGTTATTCAACACTTTCTATTTCTTTTTGGGGATATGCTCTACAAACAGCAATATACATTCTAAACGATGTACCATCTAAATCTGTCCCTAAAACCCCACATGAATTATGGACTGGGCGAAAACCTAGTTTACAACACATGAGGATATTTGGTTGTCCTGCACATGTGTTGAAAGAAAAGACAGAAAAGATGGAGTCCCGTTCAGAAACATGTATATTTGTGGGGTATCCAAAAGGAACTAAAGGATATTATTTCTATAGTCCTAATGATCTAAAAGTATTTCTTTCAACAAATGCTTCATTTCTAGAAAAGGACTATATGAATAATTTTGTGCCCAAAAGTAGAATTGTCCTGAATGAAATGTCAGGAGATACAATTCCATAAGAGGTTTCACAACCTAGCCCAATTGTAAGTTCCACTCCAACACAAAATCAACAACCTACCATTCCTCGACGTAGTGGGAGGGTTATAACACAACCCGAAAGATACATCGGTTTAGGAGAATCTGTGGAGAATCTCCCGGACGACGATGATCCCTACACTTACAAGGAAGCAATGAAGGATGTTGATTGTCGTTATTGGCAAAAGGCAATGCAATCTGAGATTGAATCGATGTTCAATAACAAAGTCTGGTCCCTTGTAGACTTGCCTAAAGGGATAAAACCCATTGGGTGTAAGTGGGTATACAAGAGGAAAAGAGGTATGGATGGTAAGGTGGAAACCTTTAAAGCTAGACTGGTAGCTAAAGGTTATACTCAGAAAGAAGGTATCGATTACGAGGAAACCTTCTCTCCTGTGGCCATGCTTAAATCCATTAGGATACTCTTATCCATTGCAGCATCTCTAGACCTAGAGATTTGGCAAATGGACGTCAAGACAGCTTTCCTTAATGGAAGTCTTGACGAGAGCATTTACATGATGCAACCAGAAGGATTCATTGAAAAGGGCTAAGAGGAAAGAGTATGCAAATTGCAAAATTTCATATATGGATTGAAGCAAGCATCCAGATCCTGGAACATAAGGTTCGATCAAGCTGTGAAAGGTTTTGGATTTATTCAAAACTCTGACGAACCTTGTGTATACAAAAGGATTAAAGGCGACAAGTTGGTTTTCCTCATTCTTTATGTTGATGATATACTACTTATTGGAAACGATGTAGGTGTATTGACATCAGTAGAAGAAAGGTTAGCAAAACAATTTGATATGAAGGACTGAGGAAAAGCAAGTTATATTCTTGGTATCCAAGTAATAAGGGATAGAAAGAATAGAACGATTGCATTATCCCAAGCTTCATACATTGATAAAATCTTGTCTAGATTTTCCATGCAAGATTCCAAGAAAGGTATGTTATCTTTTAGACATGGAATCAAACTTTCTAAGGAACAGGTTCCTAAGAATGAGCATGAAGAGCAATTCATGAGTAGAGTTCCATATGCCTCGGCAGTTGAAAGTCTCATGTATGTACTGCTCTGTACTAGACCAGATATTTGTTTTGCTGTTGGCATAGTTAGCAGGTTTCAATCGAAACCTGGTCCTGATCATTGGACGGCAGTCAAGCATATTTTCAAGTATCTTAAAAGAACTAGAGATTATATGCTTGTATACTCTGGAGGGGATTTAATTCCCGTTGGGTATACAGATTCTGATTTCCAGTCGGATTCTGACTCCAGAAAATCCACATCAGGATCTGTGTTTACCATTGGAGGAGGAGCAGTCATATGGAGGAGTATCAAGCAATCTTGTATTGCGGATTCCACCATGGAAGCTGAGTATGTTGCTGCATGCGAAGCTGTAAAAGAGGCTGTTTGGCTCAGCCAATTTTTGATTGACTTGGAAGTGGTTCCTAATGCGAATAAGCAGATCACTATACACTATGACAACAGTGGAGTAGTGGCTAATTCGAGAGAACCAAGAAGTCATAAGAAAGGTAAACACATAGAATTGAAATATCACCTTTTAAGGGAAATTGTTCATAGGGGAGACGTGACGATCACCAAAATCACGTCAGTAGAAAATCTAGCGGATCCTTTCACAAAGGCTCTACCTCAGAAGAGTTTTGATGGGCACCTAGAGAATATGGGAATGAGAGATATGACACACTTGCTATAGCACAAGTGGGAGATTGTTAGGATTATGCTCAATAGCAAGAGTGTAATATTGTAGTTGACAATCTTTTCATATTAATAAAGTGTTTTCTGATTTTTACAAACACTTATAGCATTTATTATTATAATTTTCAAGGTAAATAATCATAAGGTCAAAAGACTATGAGATATGAAGAATTGTTCATACATCCGGATATGTGTGAGGTAGACACAATTCTTTAGTTAGTCTTGAATAACGTTCACAACTTAAGTTAAAGGTTGGGTACCTCTATCTTGATAAAGTTGTAGAATTCTTTTATTAGCATTTGAGTGGGATCAAATGAGTTATGATGAGTCTAAAATCATCGAAAGGTTTTCGAGTAAAAGAATCTAGTGCACTGGGTGCATTGAACATGATCACAATGAAATACTTTATCTAGAACCGTCACTAGATATAAGTCTTTTAAGTATTAGGACAATCCGAGAGTCGATCTTAATCCTGAGATAAATGATGGACTTATGGTTGCAAGTGTTATCATTTGAGCTATCAATGAGTACGATTATATAGCATAGTCTATCCTCGATAGTTTGGTGGTATTCATTTGTTAATCGATAGAGGACTTCATTTATAGATATGGACATCGTGGCTCAATTTATTAAATGAGAGTATAATATCATCATATGGATGTTTTGAGGTATTGGATATTAAATCTCAACGTTGAGTTTTCAATAATGATTATTGAAGGCATGGCTTATGGACAAGTCAAAATATCCAAGTTCAAAATGTGGTCATATGAGGAAATATGGTAACTTGGAGAGCTATAGGCGGTCTATGAGCTCTTGGCGATTACTGATATTATTCACGAGGATACACCATCTCCTATAAGATTGTCTAGGGTATGAATGAGAAATATCTCCTTATTCTATCTTTATTTAAGAGTTCAATTTTAGCTCTTTAGTGGAATGAGTTAAAATTAATAGATTGGACCTAAGTGAATCATTTGTTGATTGTGATTAGGTTATGTCTATTGAAGCTTAAATTTAGATAGTCCGCCAAGATCTACAATCCACACGTACTTGCATGGATCACTTGATATATTCTACCGGACCAATTTATGGGTCCATCTAGAATTGCATTTAATATATTAAGAATATAATATGTCTTTATTTATTTAATGGGCTGCTCTATTATATTAAAATATTAAAAGGAGACATGTGGGCTTGTTTCTTTTAGTAAGAATAAGTCTGGTTCACATGCGGGCTTTTATTTAAAGTCTAATGGATTAAATAAAATAAGAAAAATAATATTAGACCCATATATATATGGTGTGGGCGGCAAGGCTAATAAAATAGCCCAAGATATTATTTTATTTTATTGTTTTGATTAAATGGAAATTAATTAATTATTTAATTAATTAATAGTTTAAATCAAAATATTTTTCTGATCAGTAAATAAAATACTATGTGTTGGATTAGGGTTAGAATTCTTTTAAGTGATAGGAGTCCTAATGTGGTAAGGATTAAGTCCACATACACTCCATACCACACAAAGAATTCGGCCATCCTAGTCCTATAAGGGTTAGGATTCTTAAATTGATAGGAATTAGGGAAAAGCACAATTCCTTTTCAAGTAAGGAAATTGGCCAACCCTAGATTTCCTACATAAAGAATTCGGCCAACCCTATTTTGAGAAGGAGAAATTTCGGTCACCTTATAAATATAAGGTGATAAATTTCGGCCACTAAGAAGCTTGAGTGAGAGAGATTTTTGTTTGCTTTGAAAAATAAAAATCTTACTCAATACACATAGAGTTTCGGCCAAGAGAGAAAAAGAAAAATAAGTTCTCATTCGATAGTGCACTTGCAAGCCTTTAACATCTAAAGGTTTTGTGCACACTTTCGATTTAGGGTTACGCGAGTTCCGATCATATCGATTGTGAATTCAAAAGTGACCGGAACTATTTTTCTAGGCTCTTGGTGTTTTGGGATTGAAGATCAGGATCAGAAGTTCCATACATCCATTCTCAGGTAAGCAATTCAAAGAAAAAAAGGGAGACCACGCTCCTAGGTGATTCACGTACGTGCTAGGATTGAAGATCTTGCGGATTACCATCGACGTAAGTCAATCGGATCACGCGACAAGAGGTATTTAACTCTAACCGTATATTTGTGTTTAATTAATTAAAGGGTTAAGGTTCAAATCTTTAGAAAAATTTTAAACTACACGAAAATCTACTTTTCCCCTTCCGCTGCGGTTTTAGTTAATTTTTCCCTACAATAGGGTGACTACTGATCCAGACGTGGATTTCCTAGAATCCCTGTTTGACTGAAAATCAGAATCTGTGTATCCTAACGGGATCAAATCTTGTCCGAAACACAATAGCATTTAGTTTCTCGTTCTCTGAAGATACTTGAGAATAGTCTTGACATCAGCCCAATGATCCAATCCTGGGTTAGACTGGTATCTACTGACTACTCCCACTGCATAGTAGATGTTTTGTCTCGTGCATAACATAGCATACATGAGACTACCTACTGCTGATGCATAGGGTACACGTCTCATATCCTCAACTTATTAAGGTGTCTTAGGACACTGTTCCTTAGATAAATGAACTCCATGCCTAGAAGGTAAATTACCTTTTTTGGAGTTCTGCATCGAAAATCGCATAAGAATCTTGTCGATATACTATGCCTGAGACAATGCTATGAGTTTGTTCTTACGATCCCTTATAAGTTGGATCTCTAGAACATAACTAGCCTCTACCAAATCTTTCATTTGGAATTAAAGGGCTGGCTGAAGTAAAGGGCTGGCTGGCTAGTTATGGGGGTGTTATCTGAAGTAAAGGGCTGGCTGGCTAGTACATACAATATGTAAACACTGGAAATTGTAATCAATAAATATATATAAAAACAATTTAGAACCTTACCAACGTTTGGAGGCTCCTTCACTTTACGATATGCTCCTGATCTGTACCACCGATCTTCCTAACTATTCCCAGAACTGGTAACTGCGTGTGGACGCGTCACGTACTCAGGAACTTATGAGGATATAAAGAGAAGAAGAAACAATTTCTTCCAAGAGAAAACAAAACTAGAACAATTCTAGTTGTTAAAATAAAAATATATCATATATATATACATTTTTTTTGTTTCAATTCGTGCACTGCTGCACCACAAACCCTCTTTTTCTCTTTTTCTTTTTTTGTTTCGCTTGTTCATACACACCAGTTTTTTCTCTTTTTTTTCTCTTTTTTGTTTCACTTGTGCACGCACACCAATTTTTTCTCTTTTGTTTTCTTCAAAAATATCACACGCACCAAGTCTTTGGCCCAGTTTGGCATTGCTGTGCTGTGGGGGGAATTGCTTTTGGATCTGCTGTGGGGGAAATTGCTTTTGGATCTGCTGTGGATAGAATCAGCTGAGTGTTTGGTAAACTGATTTTCAAAAGTGCTGTGAGAACCAAAAGCAATTTCAATGTGTTTGGTAAACTAGAAGTAAAAAGTGTTGTAATTATGTAAAATTACTAAAAGGACATCATTGTAATTACAAATAATTAAAAAACAAAAACATTTTTAAATTAAACTTTAAATGAAATAATATTATATATATTAAATGCATTTAAATTAATAAATTAAATTAAATTAAATAATAAAAACAACTAAAAAACAAAATTAATAAAAACAAACCCTAACTCTAATCTCTTTCTCTCTCCCTCACTCTCAAGTCTCACCTCACTCTCACCGCCTCTCTCTCCCTCTTTCTCTCTCTCCCTTCTTTCATTCACAACTAAGATCCAACCTCATCTTCATCTTCAATTTTAAATCCAACACAATAAAAAATCACAATCATCGCCCAACCTCATCTTCATCATATCCACCAAAATAAAATAAAAAGTAATTATTTTTGTTTTGTGATTCAACTTCTAGGCTGTTCTTGATTACCATCATAATTTTTTTATTTTTTATTTTAAATTGATGATGGTTGGATACTTGGATGGTATTTGGTGGTTGTGGGATTTTTATGGTTGTGAGATTTTTTTATTGTATTTAATGAAAAATAAAAATAAATGCAAAGAAAAAAACAATTCGGGATAGAAATACCCAGCTTTCCTTTTTAAATTTTTTTTGTTGTTGTTGAGTTTTTTGTTGTTTGAAAGAGAAAGAAGTGATGATGATAATGGATGGCGATGACATAATTTTTTTTAAACAATTTATTTATTATCTCCATATTGTCGATTTAAGAAAAAAAATCCTTCTCTGGTGGGTTTGACTGATAATGATAATGATTAACTGGGGATGGATTTTTGTGTTTGATAATGATTTCTAAAAAAAAATATTATGGTTGATGATAATGATTTCTGGAAAAAAAAAATTGATTATGATAATGATTGTTGCGAGAGAGAGAGAGGAGAAATCGAAGCTTGAAGGAATCAATCTGATTGGTAAATGATTTTGTTAAATGTCATGAAACGCTAATGGCAAAATAGGAAAGTTGGGTAAAAATTCATTAAAAAACACTGTAGCGCATTTTCAAAAGCAGAAGCTGATTTCCAAAAGCATGTATTTGTAGCTTCTCAAAAACTCAGTTGGGAGAAGCTAAAAGTGGCCAAAAGCACTTCCCCACAATTTTACCAAACACCCTATCATTGGTCAGGAATCACTTTTGGCCCCAAAAGCAGCTGGGGAAGCAATGCCAAACTGGGCCTTTGTATCCTATACAAAATCTAAAATATATGCATGCATATCCTTCTTGTTTTTTTTAATCTAAATATATATCATATATATATATATATATATATATATATATTATGGATTATAACTAAAAACTTTTTAATTGATATCTTTTTGATTTTAAAACTAAATTTTTTAAAATGATATCTCATATCTTTTATTTTAAAAGATAATTAAATATTTATTTTAAATTTAACATTTTAAATTCAATTTCAAATATTTAATTAAATAAAATAAAATAATCATATTATCTTATTCTATTTAAAATCAAATATCAACTATCACCCTCCATTTAATGATTAATAACATAATTAAATAATCTTATTATTTAATTTATTTAATCACCATTATTCACTAATTAAATAATCTCATTATTCAATTAATTCCCGAATAAATACGTGTCACTTTCGTAACACAATTAATTGGACAATCCAATTAATTAACAGTGACCCTTGTTACCTAAATCGATTGGGCTAGCAAGAGGACCTAATGGACCTACAATATTTTGAGCTCCAATAATCCTCGGAATCATTAATTAAACTCTTTAATTAATATTCCTTGATTATTAACTCCGGTGTTATTCCACTAAAAACCCGAAGCTGCACTCTCTCAATTGCAGACGTTTTTATACAGACCGATACAACTCGGTGTCCATCGATATAGCTATTACACATGGTGTGATCCTCCATAGTAGTTAATAATTAGAGCTGGGTCATAATGTCCGTTATACCCCTCTAATTACATTTATCCTTTAAGTACCGTTGATTCTCTAATGAATAATAAATCCTATTTCCTTACAGAATTAGGAGAGCGCTCATATTGTCCAAACCCCGAATCAACCCTTAAGGGAACCACCATCTACTTCTCACAAGGAGTGGATTCCACTATTATGTACATACCTTCCCATCCACAAGCTAAACCACAATCCCAACATACGGAGTATATTGATCAGGAACTGCGTCCGACCTCACCCATGGTATATCAAAGACCACGATCTAACCTGAAGGTGTCAATAAGACACTCAGGATTATGATCACTCACATATAGCCATCATTAGTTGATATATATGAATCTCATCTGTAAACGGATCTTGGTGAGAGATTCATATAGATCACGGCCCAGTCCTATATGGGAATATGATCACATCATACAAGGTGCCTCCGTTCCCATATCTCATATGAATGATTCAAGATAGAATCACTGTATATTACGGAATGGACCGCAGCTATAGATTAACCACAAATAAAGTACCTATCTTTATTTGCTATCTATGGACTCTTTAGATTGCACGTCTCTTACTGTATCCATATGTGTATGACACTCATATACACAGTTCGAGATTACATCCGGCAATTTAGGATGTTAATATATGCACAAGTTATAAAATAAACAACACAAAAAGAATGAATTGAACTTTTCTTTTTATTTATTTCATAAATCCATTTACAAATTACATCTTGAGGGCATAAACCCCAACAGAATCCTGGTGAAGAAGTGAACCCTCAGGGCTTGACCCAAACCATTGAAGCCAAAGCGGATACGCCCAACGTATCAACCCCGCAAGAGTAGAGAATGCCTTTAGGACCCCAGTTTCACTCCAGTTGACCCTAGAGTTGGTAAAATCTAATTCGGGTTTGCATGTATTTGCTGACCCAGAACTTTCTCACAGGTTTGCAGAAATGGAGGCCCTTATACAAAGGATTCTAGGAGTCCCAACCCCTATCAAGAAAATGACAGCGAATACCTTCGTAGACTCTTCTTTCGTCGACTCTACTGCTCTAGTCGAGATGCCTAGGAAGTTTAGTTTCCCAAACATGAAGCAGTTCGAAGGCACGACAGATCCATATGACCACATAGCATAATACAACAACACATGTTCACTGCAGCAATCTCATGCAACCTTAAAGAAGCGTGCATGTGTAAAGCATTTGGTTCCAGCCTCGGGGTCCCTCCCTGCAATGGTATACTAATTTACCTAATAGTTCTATTACTTCTTTTGTGCAATTTATAGATACATTCATGGAGCATCGCAAGCAGTCGAAAACTCAAGAAATAGTCGGACGACCTCTATACAGTAACCTAGAGTTGTGGTAAAAACCTAAAGACATATGTCGGACGCTTTAATAGGGAGAAAGTGCAGATTCCCCTTTGCAACCAGACGATTGCAATCTCAGTCTTCAGGAAATGACTCAGGTTCGACTCTGGCCTTTACAAGGAGCTCACCAAATATCCATGCAAGACAATGAAGGACGTGTTGGCAAAAGCCTAGGGCTAGATCAAATGGGAAGAAGAAGATGTCAACTATTTCGAAAATACCAACAACTACAATAGATGAAATGATCTTGTCGATCGAAGGTCGATTGACAAGAGGGTCGAACCCTACCCAATAGGGGATTGATGTGGCAATCAGCCCCGCTACAATGGGCCAAACGATAGGGGGTCGTACGGATAAAATCCACCAAGAACATGTCGATCACAAATCCCAATCCCAGAGTACAACCTTAGCATCGCACCTGTCGATCTCGCGGTAGTCATGAAGGATATAAGGAAACTAGTCAAATGGCCAAGAAAGATGAGCGCTCCCCTAGAGCATCGGGATGCAAGATTTCGATATGAATTCCATGGAGACCACGACCATCCAACAAAATACTGCATCATAATCAAGTTGGAAGTAGAAGAGCTTCTGAAATGGGGACATTTACTAGAATTCTCAAACGACAAGGGAAAAAAACCCTCGCTAGACACGACGAGAAGCAACAGGCTAACCCATACGACAGTCCGCCAAAGCCGCCTCGATAGGAAAGAAATATTAAATATATTGCAGGTGGATCAAAAATTAGCAGTGTAAGCTACTCAGCTGTAAAAAGGCACACTCGACAAGTGTCGAATTCGGAGATACAGCCTGACAGAGAACACAAGTCAAAGATCCATGTGTTACTTCTTGAGTTTTGTGTTGGCATAATTCTATATCAAAATGACATTTGCTTTGTATAGATTAATTTTCTAGGATTTAAGGATGATCAAGCTTCAAGGAAGATTGGACAACATTCAAGCAAAGTGGTGGCTACAAGAGGAATAAAGCTAAGTTGTTTAGGAAAAGGTAATTGAGACCTCTTTCCTCTTGCAAGGCTTAGGCACACACATACATTGCATCCATATGTGTCCCTCAATCGTTGTGCAA
This sequence comes from Dipteronia sinensis, assembly GCA_033220585.1. Lineage (NCBI taxonomy): Eukaryota > Viridiplantae > Streptophyta > Magnoliopsida > Sapindales > Sapindaceae > Dipteronia > Dipteronia sinensis. The sequence goes on along the minus strand of CM065644.1, from coordinate 43,038,884 downwards.
ATTTTGGTTTAACACAATACACACACTTGTTGATGTATGCACATGCATTAGATTTAAAGTTGACAATTTTCACAATTTGCATGTTCTAGGACTAGTTCTAAGAAATAACATACTTGTGTGTTCTTGTGTTTATTGGTTTGTGTTATATGTTAATGAACTTGATTTTGAGCTTATATAATTTCTCATCGAGTTCCAATTAATTTGGTTACTCATTCATTGAGTTTCAAGTTCAAATTAGGTGGTTAAGAAACTTTCCGTGATTTTATCATATATGGTTTTCGTCATTGATTTCCAAGTTGAATTCCATATTTTTTGGAAAAGGTTTCTTGACTACTTTTGTAGATGAGGAAGTCCCAGTTCGTAATCTGAAAATAGATTCAAAATCAGAGTTCAGAGGCCAAAGATATGGTCAAAATAAAAAAGGGTGCGCAAGAAGGGTTAAGGGGTGCCAAGCACCTCCTCCCCGTGGAGGCGCATGGCGTCCACGAGAATGGAGGGCTGCTGATCCCGTGGGTCCCATGCGCCTCTATAGGGATCCAGCTGGCAACCCCCTATTGGATGGTAAAATTCTTTCCTTATTTCCCTCTTTAAATTCCCTTGGTCCCTCTCATTTCTTAGCAGAAGAAAATTTGAAAAACACAAGTGCAGAATTTTCTCTCCAAGTTTTCTCATCTTCCAAACACCATAAGTTAGATTTTTACAAATCTATGTTTTCACATGTTTGAGATGTTGTATTGCGCTAGCTTCAAATCTAGGACTATCTTGTGTGTTTTTTGACTTGATTTTGTTGATTGATAGTCTTTTCATATGCTAGATCATCTTAATTGAAGATTTATTGAAATAGCATATTTGATTGATGATTTAGAACTTGATTGGATTTAATTGATTATCTCAAGAATCTAAGTTCTATAATTTTGCTAGAGATTCAATTTTGATTTTATCAAATTGATTTTAGCATTTTTATGTGATTGAACATAATCTAGGTTTTGGTGTGTGTTAAGTGTTTCACATGCTCTAGGTTGTTTGTTCATATTACAAGAATCTAGATACTATTGACTTGTGCTTTTGATGACAAATATCTAGTTCTTCATGATTTGTGTCTAATCCTCACATTTCATATGTACATGCATCATTGTGTATGATTGCATTGTTTTTTAGGATTATAAACTAGAATACATATGATATGTGCATATTGATTCAATTCTAGTTTCCATAGGATATATTGATCATATTTACTATGTTGTGTGTGTTTGAATCATTTGCATTCACTTAGATCATTTACCTTACAAAAGGCAGGAAGTCTCATTTCATAGAGTGATTCTTTGATTTGAACATGTAAGACTTAACTAGGATCGGGGTGATCCATATAGCTAAGTAGCGAAAGTCACATGTTTCGAGAAGGGTTCTTCAACTTGTGCAGGTGGAAGTCTTGACTAGAGTCGGAGTGACTCGGATAGTTGAGCATGTAAGACTTGGCTAGGATCGGGGTGATCCGGATAGCTAAGCAGCGGAAGTCACATGTTTGAAGAGGGGTTCTTCAACTTATGCATGGAAGTCTTGACTAGGATATGGGTGATCCAGATAGTTGAGCAAAAAGGCATCACTTTCATTATGTAGGGTGGAATGGTAGATTTCTAGGTGAAGTGGTCACTTGAGAGATTGTATCTTTTTATCTTACTAATGGATTTGTTTGCTGGTGGTTGTGGTATCAACCCGTGGATGTTTCCTCTTAGGAGGTTTTACCAGGTAAAAATCATGTGTTTATTTCTCTATTCCTATCTTCTTTATTTGCATATGTGTTGATACATATCTTAGTTGATTACTTTGTAATTGATATTCATTGTATATCATTTTTGTATATGATGGAGTTGAATTTGTTTGAACAAGCATATCTTTATTTGAATTGATATTGCTTGTGATTGTATTTGGAGTGTGATACAAGCTACTTAGACGGACAAACTTGTGTTTGTTTCAAGGGAGCGAAAAAGGTGTTGTAACCGATTCACCCCCCCTCTTGGTTAGCTTAAGGAAAATTAACCGTGCTTGTATTTTTCATTTGGTATCAGAGTGGGTCACTAGATTACACTTAGTGAGATCCCGGTATACTTTCACGGTGATTTGTAGAGCTACTGAAGCAATGGGACTTCAAGATGATGTAATGGCGGAATGAGCTTCAAATACTAGGCCACTATTTCTTCGTGGTAACAACTATGGGTTTTGGAAATTGTGGATGAAGGCATACATTCTCTCTATAGATGAAAGAGCTTGGATGGTATTTGAAGAAGGCTATTCTCCTCCTCGTAAGGTTCTAGAAGATGGAACCAAAGTCTCCTAACCTAGAAGTGAATGGACGCCTAATGTCTTTGAAATTGCTAAGTGGCACCATCGTGCTATGAAAGCTATATTTGGAGGAGTTGATGGACATCAATTCTCCTATATACAAAATCTTGAATCGGCCAAAGAAGCATGGGATACACGTCAAGTCACAAATGAAGGCACTTTGGCGGTGAGAAAGTCTATGCTTCAAATGTTGACATCGCAATTTGAAAACTTCTAAATATTGCTAACCAATGTCAAGCACTTAGAGTACCAATATCTAGAGAGCGTCTCAATGGAAGATTTTAAGATCTCTCCCAAAGAGATTCAAGGCAAAGGTCACGGCCATTAAAGAAAGCAAGGATGTAGATTGCTTAAGCATTGATGAATTGCTTGGGTCACTCCAAACTTATGAGATGTGCTTGAAGCCAAAGATCAAGAGTAAGGGAATTGCTCTCAAAGCTATTGAAGAGGAGAGTGATGATGAAAATGAAGAAATGGCTCTCATGGTTAGGAAATTTAAGAAATTTATAAGAAGATGTACCAAGCCTAGAGGTAGCTTTTCTAAGGAAAAGGAAATCAAGAAAACATCTACTCCAGGAGTTGATAAGAATGGTCAAGCCAAGAACGATAAAGGTGTTCAATGCTTCGAATATTAAGGCTATGGACCTTTTGCAAGTGAGTGCACTAAAAAGAAGTCCAAGAAAGACAAGAAGGGCAAAGCTATGACGGCCATTTGGAGTGAGAGTGATTCTAGCAATGAGGAGAGCTCTAGTGATGAGTCCTCAAGTGAAGAATAAGAACATGTTAGCAATTTTGTTGCACTTACAACTTCTTTCACAAAGATAAAGGATGATTGTTTAGTTTCCGTTCATAAGAAGATTGATCAAAGTCATTTGGAAGACATAAATTCAAACATAACCGATCTCGATCTATTGGCCAAGATTAAGAAGCTTGAGGAGTAAAGAGATGAAGCACTAAGAGATGTTAAGGAGAAAGATGATTTGATCAAAACTCAAGTGGATGAGTTTGTTGAGACCTCACATAGATTCATGTGTGAAAATAATGAGCTCATGAAGAGATATGTTGAGGTTGAGAGACTTGTCTTTGAGCATAAGGAGATTATTTCTAAGATGAAGATTAGAGAGCAAGAATATATTGAAGAGATAAACATTGCTAAGCAAGCTATCAAAGACTTAGTTAATGGTTCGATCAACATGAAGAATAGCATGAATCTTGCTCAACCTCAAGGAGAACGTAGCATCTTGAAAGGTAAGGAGAAGCTTGTGATAGCATCACCTCTTTCAAAGAAAGCTAAGGTCAAGAAGTCTCCCAAGAATAATCCTCCCAAAGTTAAAGGTAAGAAAAAAAGACAAGGTATCTTCACAAACTCTCATCACTTCTTCAAATCCACAAGGTACAATCTCATCTTTTATTCCTATTTGTCATTTTTGTAATACCGTTGGTCACATCAAACCAAGGTGTTATAAGTACATTGAATTTTTCAAACTAGGAAATGCATATAGAGATAAGGAGATTGAACTTAAATTGAAGCATGATAGGACATTAGATGTTGATAAGCATAATGTTTCAAATATGCATGCTAAAAAGAATTGGAAGAAGAAATGTGATGGTTATGTGAATCTTGACAAAGCATGTGTTGCTAATAATGTTGAGGAGATTGGTATCAATGATATTCTTATGAATCAAATTGTTGAAAGTCTCCACTCTAGGTTCAACATTAAAGTCAAGAATGATGGTGATGTTTGTGTAAGTTCACCCAAGACCAAATGGGTCAAGGGTGAGTGCTCTTACCATTAGTGTAAGTTGCACATGTGAGTTAGCTTTAAGATTAGTGTCAAGTTGTTGAGAGATTTAGCTTGCTAACCTTTGTTTCTCTATAACTTGACATGAACTTAGCTATCTCACATAATTTGTTATGATAGTCGAAATCTATTGGTTAACTTTATGAGAAGTTCATTTTTGAAATCTATATGGTGTTGATTGTTGTTAAGACTTTTAGAGAAAGTCATTTTTGTATGTTTGTGTGAGTTGAAAATGCTTAGTTTTATTCTCTTGGGATGACACACCAATAACTTGTTGTCATAAGGTCAAACAAGCCAAGAGAGCTCATAAAAAAGGCGAGAGACTTAGCATTTGATGGAAAATTGCTTTCTAAAGGTATTTCTATATCCTAATGCTTGCATACTTTGATTTACATCTCTCAACTCATTGTTTGCACTACATCATGTAGCATATCATTCTAGAGAACTTAGTATGATATACATATGGTTCTCATTGACATTTGCTCTCTAAAGATCTTATAATGATGTTGTTCACAAAGGTCTTATATATGATGTGTGAAATGTTTGTTTGAATGATGAGTGGCATATTTGGGAAAATATGAGCTTCATATTCTTTGAAAGCTACTCTCTTGATAAGTAATGATCTTAAGTAAGTCTCTTGATATTGCTTTTAGATCATGTGCTTATAAGCCATAAAACTTGGTTTTCAAAAATGCACTTTGCTTCTCATGTATGTTTTGTTATAGTAAGTTGAATTTGAAAATATGTAGGTTGTGGATACATCTTGAAGTCTTATGACCAATACATTTAAGATGACCTATGGTTAATATCTATTTTTCTTCGGCAACTACATAGAATTCAACGAGCACCTTCATGGAAAGGGCTACACACTTTGGTTGTGCAGCCGCCCAATGTAGGAAAGGGCTACACCATTGTGATGAGTGAAAGCCGTCATGAAGAGTATAAGTTTATGTTAGAAAAATCAAAGAAGTGTTGAAAAGAATCAATAAAAAAATTCTTTGATTCAAAGCCTAAATAAATAAAAGAAAAGGCTTAAAGGAGTATAGTTGAAAATCATAAATGCTCTGGCTGTCAAATAGAAATGGGATGATGAGCCATATGCACACACACGCTCAAATGTTGAAATCTATTCTTTTTAAAGCAAAAATTCCAGATGATAATCGGTTGACCTTTTATGGAAAATGTTAAGACGAATAGATGTGGATATGGTTTGCATGTTGATTATCAAATTACTCCTCTACATATGTTTGAAGCAAAACACACACACACACACACACACTTTTATTTATAAGTGTTTTGATATTCTAGTAATTTGAGAAGAATTATGAGAAATTGAAAATCTTGGTGTATCCCTCATAGTTTGTGAAGCTTGTTATTGTTGAATTTATTTTAAAAATTGCTTGAATGTGTGAGTGTGTGGGTGTGTGGATATCATTGTGAACTATATTCTATCTTGATCTTAGATAGAGCATTTATCAAGGGGGAGCATTGTATGTTAAACTTTTGTTCTTTTCTATGATATGTTTGTTAGGATTATGCTCAATAGCAAGAGTGTAATGATGTATTTGACAATCTTTTCATATTAGTAAAGTGATTTCTAGTTTAAAAAATCTTATAGCATTTATAGTTTAGTTATTATAATTGTCAAAAGTAAATAATCATAAGGTCAAAAGACTATGAGAGATGAAGAATTGTTCCTACATATGGATATGTATGAGGTAGACACAATTCTTTAGTTAATCTTGAACAATGTTCACAACTTAAGATAAAGGTTGGGCGCCTTTACCTTGTTAAAGTTGTAGATTCTTTTGCTAGCAAATTAGTGGGATTAAATGTGTTATGATGAGTCTAAAATCATCAAACTGTAGTGTCTTTGGGCAAAAGAATCTAGTGCGCTAGGTGTATTGAATAGGATCACAGTGAAATACTTTATCCAGAACCGACAATGGATAAAAGTTTCACTTGAGGTCAATCAGAGAGTCTATCTCAATCCTGAGATAAATGATGGACTTATGGTTACAAGTGTTATCATTTGAGCTATCAAAGAGTACGATTACATAACATAGTCTATCCTTGATAGTTTGGTGGTATTCATTTATTAATCGATAGAGGACTTCATTTATAGATATGGACATCGTGGCTCCATTTATTAAATGTGAGTAGAATATCATCATATGGATGTTTTGAGGTATTGGATATTAAATCTTAACGTTAAGTTTTCAATAGTGTCTATTGAAACATGACTTCTAGACAAGTCAAAATATCCAAGTTCAAAATGTGGTCATATGAGTAAATATGGTAACTAGGAGAGCTATAGGCGGTCTATGAGCTCTTGGCGATTACTGATATTCTTCACGAGGATACACTATCTCCAATAAGATTGTCTAGGGTACGAATGAGAAATATTATCTTATTCTATCTTTATTTAAGAGTTCAATTTTAGCTCTTTAGTGGAATGAGCTAAAATTAATAGATCGGACCTAAGTGAATCATTTGTTGATTGTGATTAGGTTATGTCTATTGAAGCTTAAATTAAATAGTCCGCCAAGATCCCCAATCCGCATGAACTTGCATGGATCACTTGATATATTCTACCGAACCAATTTTGGGTCCATCTAGAATTGTTTTTGGATTTCAGAATCCAAAAGTTTTGGAGAGGAGCAATCTTATGTGATCAAGACATGCGGTAACTCTTCAAAAAGGCCTGGAATGGGTGGCCAAGGATGTAGGAATCCTAGGGTGGCCCCAATGGGGTGCGTTCAACATTCCATTAATACATTAAGAATATAATTTGCATATTTTAAATAAATGTGCTGCTAAATTATATTAATGTATTAATTTAAGGCATGTGGACTTGTTTCTTTTATAGTAAGAATGTGCCTAGTTCACATGTGGACTTTTTATTAAAGTCCGATGGATTTAATAAAATGGAAAAATAATATATTGCACAAGTATATACTTGGGCAGCAAGGCTAATTAATTAGTCTAATATATTGTATTATTTTATTAATTAATCAAATGGAAATTAATTAATTAATTAATTGGTTGTTTGATTAAAAGTTAAAATCTTTTTCTAACTAGGAGTAGGACTCTTAGTGTCATACTATTGTTGGTAGTATGGTAAATATCAAAGACTATATTTGATAAGTAGATAAATAAAAGTATTTTATTTATCTAGTCAAATTAGGAAGTTTTTGTTATAGTCACAATTTTAATATTCAATAATTTATTATTGGATAATACATGCGGAGTTGGAATAGGGTTAAAACTCAAAATTGGTAGGAGACTTGGAGAAGAAGTAATCCTACTTGTGTGAGGATTTGATTACAAGGTAGAAATCCTACTTGTGTGCGAATTTGACTACAAGGTAGAAATCATACTTGAGTGAGAATTTTGGCCACCCTATATATATTATTAAATTTAGAATTAATAATGTGAGTTAAAAAAAAGTTTTTTTTTGAAAGAAAGAAATTTTATTTTCTTGCTTTTGAAGAAAAAAAAAACTTTCAACTCAAGAAAGGGGTGTAGACTTCGGCCATAGAGAAGAAGAATAAGGAGCGTTTTATTTTTGATAGTACATTAGAAGCTTTTACATCAAAAGGCTTAATGTACAAGATCGAATTAGGGTTCACATGAGTTTTCGATTAAAAGATTGAGGATTCACAAGTGACCAAACGTTCTTTATTTTCTCTACGAGGATTATTGTGACTAACAAAAAGAAAAAGATTTTTATTTTCATCCTCAGGTTTACAATTAAAAGAAAGGGAGCACACACTCCTAGGTGATTCACATTCGTGATTGGATTGGAAGATCTTGCTGATTCAATTCAAAGCAAGCGGATTCAAATCGACGCAATATCAATCATCACATGAAAAAGGTATGATACTTTTACTATATGTTAATAAATCAAGGGTTAAGGTTCTTTCTTTTAAAGGAAAATTTTTGAAATATACAAACCCAATTTTTCGTTTCCGCCGCACATTTTTCCCTACAACGTTCACATGATTTGCTTTGTTATATGTTGACACATTGATTGTTTAGAATAATTGAATGATAAGAATGCATGATATCTATCTTGAAATAATTGCATGAATGTGTTGGCAATTTATTCTTCCTAATTTGGGGTTGATAGTAGTTGATATTGCAATGAATTCCTTCATTCTTGAGGTTGATAGTAGTTGTAATTACAACCAATTCCTCTTAGCTTGAGGTTGATTAAGTTCCTTCTTGCTTTGAGTGGATAGTAGTTGTTATTATGACTAATTCCTTCATGATTTGAGGTTGATAGTAATTGTGGTTGACACCAATTCCTCCATTTGTGGATGAACATTGTTGTTAAATGCATTTGTTGAACTTGGTAAAATGTACCAATGTGCTTAAAAATAACATTTATGCATTTATTATTAATTGTTTAATCATATGTCTTTGTTTGTTTATATGTGTAAACTAACACTCACTTGTGTCTATTTCCACTCATGTGTTTTTGTTTTGTAGTGTTGACAACAAATCATGGGAAGAAACAAGGTTTCTAACTCTATCCATCCATCAAAACCCATAGCTAAACCCAAATCTACTCCAACAACCTCTAGGAAATCCAAACCTAACAAGTTGAAAGCTTTAGGAGTTATGGGAACCAAAAAGCTTATCCAAGATAGAGGTGTAGACTTGGTTGAGGGTTCTCACATTCATCATTCTATATGTGATAGGCATTGGGATTCTTGGATTAATTCCATTGGGGTTACTAATGAGAGTCATATTAGAGAATTATACTTTGAGTATAAAGATAGCTCAACCTTTGAAAATTCCTTGGTGAGTGTGAGAGGAAAAACTTTTAGAGTCTTCTCGGATAGTATCAATAAGTTCCTTGGGTTGCCAAATGAGATTATTTCGAAATTTCTTGATATATATAATATTGATCATCTAAATCTTATAGGGAGAACTTTATATGAGGATGATGGATTTGAGTGGGGGAAGAGAGCTTATATTAGTAAAGGTGAGTTGACCAAGGTTAGTGCCTTTTGGCATCTTTTTGTATATGCCAATCTTGTGGGTTCTACTAATGCATCCGAGTTGAAAAAAGAAAAAATAAAGATTGTGTACGCCTTGGTGACAAACAAGCCTTTGAACCTTGGTGATCTCTTGATTGAGCACATAGAAAATGCGGCTTCTTCACCTAGATTGGATAAGAAGTTAGCATTTCTGGGGTTTCTTACTTGTTTTTGCATGAAGCAAGGAGTTTCTACACTTGAAAATGATGTGCTTCTACCTCCCTTGGAGAAATTTGGTGACAAGCGCCTAGTGTTAATGTCATACAAAGATAAAGGGAAAGTAAATGACACCATGAGACTTTTTGGTAAGCACCATGAGCCATGTGTTGAGACAAGCACAAATCCTTTACCAGAATAGGACATGCAATTTCAAGAGGGGCTTATGCCTAAGATTGGAGAGCTTGATGCTAAAGTGGTGGAGCTAGGAGCAAAGGTGATTCAACAAGATGAGAAGATCAAGTATTTGGAAGACAAGCTTGCCTCTAGCATTTCAGCTACTACAAAGCATTATGTGAGATCATCAACAAGAAGAACTTTCTTTGATGATGCTTGATCTTGAGGTATTGTATTTTCTTAACCTTTTGGCTTTATATTATGTCAAAAAGGGGGAGAAAAAAAATGACACTAAAACCTCTATGCTATGCTCTTACTCTCAGGAATTGTTTAAGTTTAGGTAGTTTTTGGTATATTTTGTTTTTGGTTTCATTTGGTATCTTAAATTCTTGGTTTGTAATATTTGGATATTGATAATATTTTGTTGATGGATAGTATGCATGTATTTAGGGGGAGACATGTGTATCCATTTGAAATTCAAGTGATATGTATCTAAATATTATCTTGCCATATATATGTATGTTTGTCTTGTATATGCCTTGTGTTTCAAGATGATGTTACGTGGTGACAAGAGAGGACTACATTAAAGAATTCAAGACTTGATGAAGAATAGTCTAAGGGAACTATCTCATTGTAATGTGAGGGTGTGACTAGTGACCGATCTTCATGTTGTATGTTTTAGTATTTGTATAGGTGTTTTGAAATAGAATTTTTCAAAGAGGGAGATTGTTAGTTCTGGAGTTTTGTGTTGGCATAATTCTATATCAAAACGACATTTGCTTTGTATTGATTAGTTGTCTAGGATTTGAGGATGATCAAGCTTCAAGGAAGATTGGACAACATTCAAGCAAAGTGGTGGCTACAAGAGGAATAAAGCTAAGTTGTTTAATAAAAGGTAATTGAGACCTCTTTCCTCTTGCAAGGCTTAGGCACACACATACATTGCTTCCATATGTGTCTCTGCATCATTGTGCAAATTTTGGTTTAACACAATACACACACTTGTTGATGTATGCACATGCATTAGATTTAAAGTTGACAATTTTCACAATTTGCATGTTCTAGGACTAGTTCTAAGAAATAGCATACTTGTGTGTTCTTGTGTTTATTGGTTTGTGTTTACATGTCAATGAAATTGATTTTGAGCTTATATAATTTCTCATTGAGTTCCAATTAATTTGGTTACTCATTCATTGAGTTTCAAGTTCAAATTAGGTGGTTAAGAAACTTTCCATGATTTTATCGTATATGGTTTTCGTCATTGATCTCAAAGTTGAATTCCATATTTTTTTGGAAAATATTTCTTCACAACCTTTGTAGAAAAGGGAGTCTTAGTTTGTAATCCAAAAACGGATTTGAAATCGGAGTTCGGAGACCAAAGATATGGTCAAAATAAAAAGGGTGCGCAAGAAGGGTTGAGGGGTGCCAAGCACCTCCTCCCCGTAGAGGCGTGTGGCCTCCACGGGAATGGAGGGCTGCTGGTCCTGTGGGTCCCATGTGCCTCCATGGGGATTCAGCTGGAAACCTCCCATTGGATGGTAAAATTCCTTCCTTATTTCCCTCTTTAAATTCCCTTGTTCCCTCTCATTTCATAGAAGAAGAAAATTTGAAAAACACATGTGCAGAATTTTCTATCCAAGTTTTCTCATCTTCCAAACACCATAACTTTCTCATTTGGAGTCTGTTTTGAGTAATTCGAATTGGAGAATCTTTTTCTACCAGTCCTCTATCATTTCCACAACATTTTGGAGTCAATAGATTGAGATTTCTGGTAGAACTAATCACAAAAACGAAGCTGCACGTTTTTCAATCAAGGTGTTGATTTCTATTTTGTTCTTGATCTTCAAGTCTTCAATTGTCTTGGGTTTTCTTCTCATATATATGTATGTTTGCTGTGTAAACAGTGATTAGAGAAATTATCTCTAATAGATCTAGTTTGAGCTTCAATTGATTAACATGTTAAGTTAGGTTTTTACAAATTTATGTTTTCACATGTTTGAGATGTTGTATTGTGCTAGCTTCAAATCTAGGACTATCTTGTGTGTTTTTTTACTTGATTTTGTTGATTGATAGTCTTTTCATATGCTAGATCATCTTAATTGAAGATTTATTGAAATATCATATTTGATTGATGATTTAGAACTTGATTGGATTTAATTGATTATCTCGAGAATCTAAGTTCTATAATTTTGCTAGAGATTCAATTTTGATTTTATCAAATTGATTTTAGCATTTTTATGTGATTGAACATAATCTAGGTTTTGGTGTGTGTTAAGTGTTTCACATGCTCTAGGTTGTTTGTTCATATTACAAGAATCTAGATACTATTGACTTGTGCTTTTGATGACAAATATCTAGTTCTTCATGATTTGTGTCTAATCCTCACATTTCATATGTACATGCATCATTGTGTATGATTGCATTGTTTTTTAGGATCATAAACTAGAATACATATGATATATGCATATTGATTCAATTCTAGTTTCCATAGGATATATTGATCATATATACTATGTTGTGTGTGTTTACATCATTTGCATTCACTTAGATCATTTACCTTACAAAAGGCCGGAAGTCTCATTTCATAGAGTGATTCTTTGATTTGAGCATGTAAGACTTAGCTAGGATCAGGGTGATCCGGATAGCTAAGTAGCAGAAGTCACATGTTTGGAGAAGGATTCTTCAACTTATGCAAGTGGAAGTCTTGACTAGAGTCGGAGTAACTCGGATAGTTGAGCATGTAAGACTTGGCTAGGATCGGGGTGATCTGGATAGCTAAGCAGCGGAAGTCACGTGTTTGAAGAGGGGTTCTTCAACTTGTGCATGGAAGTCTTGACTAGGATCGGGGTGATCTGGATAGTTGAGCAAATGGGCATCACTTTCATTATGTAGGGTGGAAGGGTAGATTTCTAGGTGAAGTGGTCACTTGAGAGATTGTATCTTTTTATCTTACTAGTGGATTTGTTTGTCGGTGGTTGTGGTATCAACCCGTGGATGTTTCCTCTTAGGTGGTTTTACCACGTAAAAATCATATGTTGATTTTCTCTATCCCTATCTCCTTTATTTGTATATGTGTTAATATATATCTTAGTTGATATCTTTGTAATTGAATATCATTGTATATCATTTTTGTATATGATGGAGTTGAATTTGTTTGAACAAGCATATCTTTATTTGAATTGATATTGCTTGTGATTGTATTTGGAGTGTGATAAAAGCTACTTAGAGGGACAAACTTATGTTTGTTACAAGGGAGCGAAAAAGGTGTTGTAACCGATTCACCCCCCCCCCCCCTCTAGGTTTGCTTAAGGCAAATTAACCGTGCTTATATTTTTCATGATGAAACTGTTACCTTCAAATCTTTCGATAAATCGGATTTGTTTTCTCCCTACCATGACTCTTTAGTTATCTCTTTACATATAGCAAACTGTTTACTAAAAGAATTTTAATTGACAACGGCAGTTCCTATAATATTTTGTTTTACAATGCACTTAGAGAAATGAAGGTCGAAGAATCAAAAATAAATCGTCGAACGACAATGCTAACCAGATTCAGTGGCGAACAGAAGAGCACATTAGGTGAAATTGTACTACCAGTCTACGCTGAAGGGATGAACCTGTATTTCAACTTCCTAGTGCTTGACGCACTCCGAGCGTAGCTCTAATCTACTAGTGCTCTTAAAACTAAATGGAATGAAAATGGAGTGCGCGAATCTAAATAACCCTTCGCAAGTGTATGAATCGCTGATGAGTATAGCGGACACAAGTAAGGGTTTCGTTCCCACAAGGAACTTGAAACATATTCTAATGTGATGGATCTAGTATAATTCACCTAAAATTAATCTAATGAGAAATTTCTTGTAATTTGCTTAGTTTAAAGATTGTAAAGATATGCTGAGGTGATAATGATTCAATATGCTAATAACAAAGTTCATAACCTATTTCTTATCACTAAAAATCTATATGTTAGAGTTTCAAGTATAAACTACTCAAGATTGGTCAACTAAGAGATATATCTACCTTTCATTCACAACAAATCATGCTTAGATATTAAGTAAAGTTCATACCCAAGAACTAAAATGTGAATATATCAAGCATAAGTGCAAACTCGAAGTAGATACAAGATAGAATAGATCATTACTAAAAGTGTTCACATATATACAATCACTAAATCCTCAACAAAAAGGATTTAGCCACTCATTATCAAATAAATACAAGTAAAGAAAATAGAAAGATAAAGAAAGCTCATGGTGTTCTTGATGCTCTCCTCTAGCTTGCTTAACAAAACATTGCTTGAATGACAAAGAGTAGATTTACTTACCACTAAGTAGAAAACTCTACTTCTAAATTAAGTAAACCAAAGTGTTTAATCTAAAGTACAAGTGAGTGATTCTTGAAAAATGTGTTTTTAACCCTAGCTACAAAGTTCTTACACTAATACTTTCTCTAACACTTTTCACACACACACATACTTCAACACACTTTTCTAGAAAGAAAAAAGTGTTTATATAATGGGAATAAGTATTGGTTGAAGTCCAACATGCAAGATGACGTGTACTGGCATCTGGCGAGCTTAATCTGCGACTTGGAACTCGCAGTGTGAGCTTGCAGTCAAGTCGGCTTAGCATCTGCTATGCCCTACTGCAAGTTATATCTCGCATACCTTTTTTATTGCTTTCTTTGCGACTTGAATCTGCGACTTGGACATCGTAGTCTATGCTCACAGTTTCTTCTGGTGTTGTTCTGCTTGATGCTTCTGCGAGGATGGACTCGCAGTCTGCTCTCGCAATCTTTTCTGGAACTGAACTGCTAGATGGAACTCGCAGTAAGTTGTCGCAGGAAAATATCTGGTTTGGCTGCTACCTCCTTCTGCTAGGTTGATCTCGCAGTCTGCTCTCACAATACTCTTTGCCTATACTCTGCTGCCTGGATCTGCGAGTTGTAACTCGCAGTTTCATTCTGCTAAGCCAACCTCGCGGCTCTTCATGGCAGGGTCTTCTGGACATGATCTGCGACTTGGTTCTGCGAGGTGTAACTCGCATAATGCTCCAAAAATGCTATTTCAACTTTGATTTTTCCCATAATCTTCATCAAGTCCTAAATTTCACATGAATAACATAAATACCTGTAAAAAAACTCAAAGAGATAATTAAAACATACAAATGTCCGATAAACGGACACAAAAGAGGTGAATTATAAGCTCAAAATATATACAAATTTAGAGCAATCAAAACCCCCAAACCTAACCTTTGCTCGCCCTCGAGCAAAACTACTAAATATTCAACAAAAATATACTCCTAAAATATTATGAGAGCCAATGTTTCAAAGATTTTTACTGTGATAAATGAGAATGAAGAGATCAAGCGAAAAAGTACTGAGTAGAAACTAACAAGATATCATTCAATATAAAATTTCACCCAATTGAATCTCTCACTCTAATTTGGAAGTTTCAAAGACTCTGAACTGGAATGTATGGATACAATTCGCATTGACTCTAATCCTCACTGGATTTCAGTCGATTTTTCTCTCAGAATCCTAGGCTCACTCTTTATCCACATATGCGAATTTGAATATATGTGTGAATGTATTCGCATAAGATATATTTTTCATGGAAGCACATGTCTAATAAAATGGATCTCATGAAAGAGTTGAAAAACCATGAACGTGGAAATAACATGCATCGATGAGTATTCCCAAGTTAGACATCCTAAAGATTAATTAAGATTTCTCTTGATTTCAACTAGTAAATGAAAATTTGTGATATTGGTCATTGCCCATACTAAGTTTTGATATTGTAGTACTTAGGCAATTTCTGATATCTTTATTATGACTCAAACACTTTTCAAATTTAGCGTCTAGGCTATACTTCCTTTTTCTTGCGCTAAGATGTCACTTATGTCCTATATATATGATGAAACAAGGGTTTCAAGTGATTAATTATTTCTTTTCTTCTTTTGACACTACCCTTCTTGCACAATTTCACAGGATGCCTGAGTACACACTATTTCTCACATTTTGTGAGATATGACTGTGTTTAAGAATTTAGTGGGTATGACTTGTGTTTTGATCTTTGCAATTTTCTTTACTTTGGGGTATGTGTTTGGAATATGTGGAAATTAAGAGCACAAACTGCCTAAAATCATATTCAAAAGTATATCTAATCGGGGAATACAAATTTTAGTAAGTAGTCCACATGCATGTTCAATGGCATTCAATATGTATAATGCTTAAAGAGATCAACATAAGGATATAACATTTTAAAACATAGATTGTAATAATATAATTAAACCCTCAAAAATAAGAAATTTAGGAACAAATTCTCACTTTAGTAGACTCCACTATTGATCCTAACATTTTCGTGCAAAATCTCTTTCACCAAGTTATAAAGAGAAAATGGACTAACTAAATTTGTATGATCAATCATAGATTGATAAAAAGTTATTCCGAACTCAGAACTAGTGCAATTCATGATACTCCTCAATACTTAAACATCACATTCAAAATTTTATTTTTGTTCACAAATTGGCTCAAATCGTAACACTATGCCCACACCCCCAAACCGAAACTCAACACTGCCCCCAATGTTTTAAACAATAAAGAAAACAGGCAAGTGTTAGAAAGTTTGGTTGTACGAACAACAAAAACAATACTATCATATATGTACAATGACATCCTATCCCCTAATCACAATGTAACCACACTCTTAGACTAATCAAAATATAAAATTAAAATAATTAACTACTATATACAAAGATAGAGTGTACCTAGGTAGATTGCTTTCCATCAAGGGTTGCATTGAAGCTCTCCGGCTCCGTAAGTTCAATTTGCTCTATCACTCTTACTTCTCCAATGTTTTGCAAATATGGCTTCACTCTATGACCATTGACTTTGAAAGTGTCCCAACTTCTCAAATCTTCTAGAACCACCGCTCTATATGGGAAAACTTCTTTGATTCGATATTGACCGAACCATTTTGACTTCAACTTTCCCGAAAACATCTTTAGCAAAGAATTGAAAAGTAGTGCCAACATTCCTAGATACAAATCTTTTCTAATGATCATCTTGTCATGTACTCTTTTTGATCTCACCTTGTAGAGCTTTGCATTCTCATATGCTTCATCCCGAAGTTCTTCTAGTTCATTCAATTGTAACTTCTATTGCTCTTCCGCTTTGTCTAAGTCAAAGTTGAGCGACTTAATCGCCCAGTATGCATGGTGCTCTAATTCCACCTGTAAGTGACATGCCTTTCAAAAATCAACCAAAATAATGTCATACCAATTGTAGTTTTGAAAGCTGTCCTATATGCCTATAATGCATCATTCAACTTGGAAGCCCAATCTTTTGGGTTTGGCTTGGCTGTCTTCTTTAGAATTTGCTTGATATACCGATTACTGACTTCTACTTGGCCTGAGGTCTAAGGATGATAGGGAGTCGCCACCTTGTGCCTCACCTTGTATTGCTTCATCAATGTGGCAAATACTCTATTACAAAAATGGCTTCCTCCATCACTGATCATACATCTAGGCGTCCCTAATCTTGTGAAAATATGTTCCTTCACAAACTTCAAAATAACCTTGCTATCATATATCTTGGTGGCCTTTGCTTCTACCCACTTGGACATTTAGTCCACCGCCACCAAAATATAAAAGTTGCCCTCCAAAGGTGGAAATGGTTCCATGAAGTCGATTCCCCAACAATCAAATATTTCTACCGCCATATTAATCGCTTGCGGCATCTCGTTCCTCTTTCTAATATTCTCCGACCTTTGGCATTTATCACAAGTTATGCAAAAATGATAGGAATCTTTAAAAATTGAAGGCCAATAAAAACCTGCTTGATGAACCTTCATAGCCGTAGTTCTTGCACTAAAATGGCCTCCACAACTTAATTGATAACAAAACTTCAAGATGTCCATCAGCTCACTCTCCGGAATACACCGCATAATAATCTAATCCGCTCCATGCTTGAACAAATATGGATCATCCCACAAATACTTCCTTACTTGCCATCTAAACCTCTTCTTGCTTTGGTAAGACAAATCTGAGGGTATGATGTCGTTTGTTAAGAAGTTGACAATATCTGCATACCATGGCTCTTCATTTGCAATGGCCAATAATATCTCATCCGGAAAGTCATCTCTCAATGGAAGTGAGTCATCCTCTTCCTTGGATTCATACATCAATCTACTTAAATGATCTGCCACCACATTCTAGCTTCCCTTCTTATCTCAAATCTCGAGATCAAATTCTTGTAATAAAAGTATCCACCAGATAAGTCGTGGTTTGGCGTCTTTCTTTTGAAGGAAATACCGGGGTGCTAAATGGTCTGTGAATACTACTATCTTTGCCTATATTAAATATGATCTAGACTTTTCCAAGGCAAAGATTACTGCTAGCAACTCCTTTTCTGTGGTTGAGTAGTTGAGCTGAGCATCATTCAATGTACGAGATGCATAACAGATGGCGTGCGGAATCTTCTATACTCGTTGCCCAAGCACTACCCCTATTGCATAATCCGATGCATCACACATTAGTTTGAAAGGTAGATTCCAAACCGGTGGTCTCATTATCGGTGCCCATGTCAATAATGTCTGAAGTTGTTCAAAAGCTCCTGAGCACTTATCGTCGAAGTCAAACTCGATATCTTTTTGCAACAACCTACACAAGGGTCTTGAAATCTTGGAGAAATCCTTAATGAATCTTCTATAAAACCCGGTATGCCCCAAGAATGAATGAACTTCTCTCACTATTCTAGGGGGTTGCAAACTTTTCATCACATCAATCTTTGCCTTATCTACCTCTACTCCTCTCTCTGAAATTATATGCCCCAAATCTGTCCCTTGATGCACCATAAAATGGCTCTTCTCCCAATTTAACACAAGATTCGCTTCATTGCACCTCTTCAACACTGAAATAAGGTTAAGAAGACAATCACAGAAAGAACTCTCAGTTACTGAGAAATCATCCTTAAACCATCTATATGTAAGAGTTTCAAGTATAAACAACTTAAGATTGGTCAACCAAGATATAGATCTACTTTTCATGCACAACAATTCATGCTTGGATGTTAAGTAAAGTTCATACCCAACAATTAACATGCGAATATATTAAGTACAAGTGCAAACCCAAAATAGATAAAAGATAGAATAGATCATTACTAAAGGTGTTCACATATATATAATCACTAAATCCTCAACAAAAAAGATTTAGCCACTCATTATCAAATAAATACAAGTAAAGAAAAGAGAAAGATAAAGAAAGCTCTTGGTGTTCTTGATGCTCTCCTCTTGCTTGCTCAACAAAACCTTGCTTGATTGACAAAGAGTAGGTTTACTTACCACTAAGTAGAAGATTCTAATTCTAAATTAAGTAAACTAAAGTGTTTAATCTAAAGTACAAGATCAAAGTAAAGTGATTTGTAAAAAGGGCACTTCTAACTCTAGCTACAAAGTTCTTACACTAACATTTCGACAAACACTTTTTACTGGAAAGAAGAAGGTGTTTATATAGTGGGAAAAAGTTCTGGAAAAAGTCCACTAGAAGAGTGATATGGAATAGCTTCTGTGACTTGGATCTCGCAGTTAAGTCGGCTCAATATCTGCCACCACATTTTACTGGTTGTAACTCGCACATTTTCATTTGTGTTTGCTCTATGACTTGTCTCTGCAATGTTGATGTCACAGTCTATGCTGGCAGTGTTTTCTAGTGATGTTCTGCCTGATACTTCTGCGAGGATGAACTCGCAGTCTCATGTTGCAGTCTTTACTGGAACTGAACTGCTAGACACTTCTACGAGATCGAACTTGCAGTCGTTTCTCGCAATCCTTTTTGGAACTGAACTGCTAGACAGAACTCACATCTGGATTCATAGAAAAATATAGGGTTTGGCTGCTACTTCCTTATGCTGGTTCTAACTTGCAGTTGCTTCTGGCAGTGACCTCTGCCTTTGATCTGCCGCTTGGATCTGCAAGTTATAACTCGTAAAGTTAACTTACAGTTCTGTTCTGCTAGGCTAATCTCGCATCTCGACATGGCAGAGTCTTCTGGACATGATATGTGATTTGATCCTGCGAGGTGGAACTCGCAGAATGCTCCAAAAATGCAATTTTAACTTCGTTTTCTCTCATATTCTTCATTAAGTCCTAAATTTCTCCTAAACATCAATAATACCTGTAAAGGACTCAAAGAGATAATTAAAACACACAAATGTCTGATAAACGGACACAAAAGAGATAAATTAGATGCTCAAAATATATACAAATTTAGAGCGATCAACACCCCCAAATCTAACCTTTGCTCACTCTCGAGCAAAACTACTAAATATTAAACAAAAATATACTCTTAAAATGTTACGAGAGCCAATGTTTCAGAAAATTTTTACAGTGATATATTTGAATGAAGAGATTAGTGCGAAAGATACTGAGTAGAAAATAACAAATGTCATTCAATATGAAATCGCACACACAAATGAATCCCACACTCTAATTTCGAAGTGCCAAAAACTCTGAACTGGAATGCATGGATAAAATTCGCCTTAACTCGAATCCTTACTAGATTTCGGTCGATTTTTTTCTCAGAATCCGAGGCTCACTCTTTATCAACATATGCGAAATTGAATATATGTGTGAATGTATTTGCATAAGATATATTTTTTCATGGAAACATATTTCTAAACATGGATCTCAAGAAAGAGTTGAAAAACCAAGAACGTGAAAAGAGCATGCATCGATGAGTATTCCCAAATTAGACATCCTAAAGATCAATCAGGACTTCTTTTGATTTCAACTGGTAAATGGAGTTTGGTGTACTTTGATCATTGCCCATACTGAGTTTTTATATTGTAGTACTTTGACAATTTGTGATTTCCCCAATACAACTCAAACACTTTTCAATTTTAGCATCTAGGCTATACTTCCTTTTGCTTGTTCTAAGATGTCGCTCATGTTTTGAGTGACATATATATATATATATATATGACTTAACAAAGGCTTCAAGTGCTTAATTATTTTGGCACTTATTTCTTTTCTTCTTTTGACACTACCCTTCTTTGCACAATCTCATTGGATGCCTAAATACACTCTATTTCTCATGATTTGTGAGATAAGGACTGTGTTTATGAATTTAGTGGGAATGGCTTATGTTTTGACCTTTGCAAATTTTTTTCTTTGGGATATGTGTTTGGGATATGTGGAAATTAAGAGCACACACTGCCTAAAATCATAATCAAAAGTCTATCTAACATGGGAATACAAATTTTAGTAAGCAGTCCACATGAATGTTCAATGGCATTCAATATGTACAATGATTAAAGAGATCAACCTAGGCATAGAACATTTTTAAAACACAGTTTGTAAGAATAGAATTAAACCCTCCAAAATAAGAAAATTTGGGAACAAGTTCTCACTTTGGTAGCCTCCACTATTGATCCTAACATTTCTCGCAAAATCTCTTTCACTATGTCATAAAGAGAAAATGGACTAACTCAATTTGTGTGATCAATCATAGATTGATAAAAAGTTATCCAAAACTCATAAACTCAACAACTCAAACATCACATTCAAAAATTTTATTTTTGTTCATGTAAGGCTCAAATCGTAACACTATGCCCACACCCCCAAACCTAAACTCATCATTGCCCCCAATGTTTTAAACAATAAAGATCATGGGCAGTTCGAATGTTTGTTATATGAACAACAAAAATATTTTTTATCATATATGTACAATCACATCCTATACACTAATCACAAATCAAACACACTCTTAGGCTAAACAATATAAAATCAAAAACTTAAATAATTAACTACTATATACAAAGATATAGTGTACCTAGGTGGATTGATTACCACCAAGGATTGCATTGGAGCTCTCCGGCTTTGTAAGTTCAATTTACTCTAGCACTGTTGCTTCTTCAATCCCTTGCAAATATTGCTTCACTCTATGGCCGTTGACCTTGAAAGTGTCCCCACTTCTCAAATATTCTAGAACCACCGCTCCATGCTTGAACAAATAAGGGTCATTCCACAAATACTGCATTGATTGCCATTTAAACCTCTTCTTACTTTGGTGTGACAAATCTGGGGGTATGATGTCGTTTGTCAAGAAGTTGACTATATCCGCATACCATGGCTCTTCATTTACAATGGCCAATAATTTCTCATCAGGAAAGTCATCTCTCAATGGAAGTAAGTCTTCCTCTTGATTGGATTCATACATCAATCTACTCAAATGATTCGCTAGCACATTCTCGCTTCCCTTCTTATCTCGAATTTCGAGATCAAATTCTTGTAATAACAGTATCCACCAGATAAGTCATGGTTTGGCATCTTTCTTTTGAAGAAGATACCGGAGTGCTGAATGGTCCATGAATACTACTATCTTTGCCTATATTAAATATGGCCTAAACTTTTCCAAGGCAAAGATTATTGCTAGCAACTCCTTTTCTGTGGTTGAGTAGTTGAGCTGAGCATCATTCAATGTACGAGATGCATAATAGATGGCGTGCCGAATCTTCTCTACTCATTGCCCAAGCACTGCCCCTATTGCATAATCCGATGCATTACACATGAGTTCGAAAGGTAGATTCCAATCCGGTGGTCTCATTATCGGTGCCAATGTCAATAATGTCTTAAGCTTTTCAAAAGCTTCTAAGCACTTATCGTCGAAGTCGAACTCGATATCTTTTTGCAACAACCTACACAAAGGTCTTAAAATCTTAGAAAAATCCCTAATGGATCTTCTATAAAACTCGGCATGCCCCAAGAATGAATGCACTTCTCTCACCATTCTAGAGGGTTGCAAACTCTTCATCACATCAATCTTCGCCTTATATACCTCTATTCTTCTCTTCAAAATTATGTGCCCTAAAACTATCCCTTGGTGAACCATAAAGTGGATCTTCTCATAATTCAACACAAGATTGTCTTCATTGCATCTCCTTAACACTGAAATGAGGTTGTGAAGACAATCACTGAATGAACTCCATGTTACTGAGAAATCATCCTTAAAGACTTGTATAACTCCTTCCACCATGTCTGAAAATATCGACGTCATGGACAGTTGAAAATTCCAGGTGCATTGCACAAACCAAATGGAATACGTTGATAAGCAAATGTCTCAAATGGACATGTGAAGGTAGTCTTCTCTTGATATTCCGGGTCGATTGCTATTTGATTGTATCCTGAATAGCCGTCCAAGAAAAAATAATGGATATGTCCCACAAGGCGCTCCAACATTTGATCTATGAAAGGCAAAAGGTAATGATCCTTACGAGTGGCATTATTAAGCTTCCGGTAGTCTATGCAAACTCTCCACTCGATTTGATCTCTCTAAGGTACCAATTCATTGTCCTCATTCTATATAACTGTAATTTTTAATTTCATTGGCACCACATGTATTGGACTAATCCACTTACTATCGAATTTGGATATATGATACTATTCTCTAATAGCTTGAGAACTTCTTTCTTGACCACCTCCTTCATAATGGGGTTGAGCCTTCGTTGAGCTTCTATTGATGGCTTGCACCCTACTTCAAGAAGAATTTTATGAATGCAAGTGGTTGGACTTATTCCCATTAGATCATCCAAACTCCATCCAATTGCTCCCTTGTAATGCCTTAAAACTTCTAAGAGTTTTGCTTCCTTTGGTGGACTCAAGTCTGATGCTACTATTACTAATAGTGACTCATTCTCCCCAAGAAAAACATACTTCAATGAAGACGGTAGAGGCTTCAATTCGTACTTTGGAGTGGAACTAGAGCTCGGAATTGATCGTTTGATAGGAATCTCTTCATTGCTTTCTTCTAGTGCAGTTGAACCACTTGCCCATAGTAGAGTCTCGATCCAATCATCTTCTGAATCTACTTATGTGACAATCTCCTTGCTCACAAATGCTCCCATTCAACAAAGTTTCTCATAATCAGACATCTCTTCTTCCGAGAATTCTTCCATTCTTCTACAAACAAAACACTGAGAGTCAAAATAGTGCTTACACAACTACCTTTGTACAACTATAAACTAATATAAGTAAGGGATATTATTAGTGCAAGTTTCTAGAACACACAAGAGTTGATCATCCTTATATCATTCTTGACATCTTAATCATCTTAATCATCTTTCTCTTCTCATGCAAAATATTTAAATGGCATAATATCTCCTATAAAATTAACATTCTATACTTCTTTCATGAAATAAACAAAATATTAAAATGATCAAGGAAGATATTGATTATGACTAAAGAGAAAAGATATTTAGTTAAAGAGTTACCTTGGATAAGATGATATAAGATATTTCTGAGAAAAAGTGAAAGAATGGATTACCAATTGGACTTAGAAGTTGAAATAAGTCGGTTCCCTATTTTATGGAGATATTTTGCAAATCTGCGAGTTGGACCTCGCAGTTCCACATCGCAGAAGATGACATGGCATATGGTGTGACCTAAAATATCATCTCGGGAACTGTGCTGGGAACTATCTGTGACTTCTTACTCACAGTCTCAACTCACAGATTATGTCCAATGCTCACTGCTACTTCACATTGCGTGCTCGTATTCAAAACCTCCAATCGTAAATCTCTCTCAGAATGAGTTGCGACCTTTTGCTTCTTTCTCTGCAAGTTCGTGCTCACACTTTTCCTAACAGATTTGTCCACTGCGACTTTAGGCTCGTAGAAATAACTCGCAAAGCTCTCTCAGAAACTTGCTGCAATTTCATGATTCTTTCTCTACGAGTTCGTGCTCACAGATTTGTCTCGCATATGTGCCTGCTGTGACTTGTGACTCGCAGACCTATGTCTCACAATTACTTCAGGAGATACTGTTACTTGTTACTTTCCAGCTGCGACTTCATGCTCACAGTCTATACTCGCAATTGAGCTCCAGATTGTACTGCAAGATGTATCTGCGAGGTGAAACTCGCAGTATGATCTCGTAGTTGCGACCTTTTTCTCCTTATGAAAATTTCTTTTGAGTTTCTTGCATCCTATCTGCACTAACAACATATTTACATTCATCCTGGCTTAACGGCCATTAAACATCAAAATTGCACTTTCTTGACAAGCGACTTCTTATCTGCACATAAAAAAAATCAATCAAAAGGTTCATGCAATCAATGGTGGACTAACTCCACTTATGCTACCATGATGACTAACAGTGGGGTGAAAAGACAAATCAAGAGTTTCCCTTCTTTTCAAGATGTACACCCTTGGAATAAGTGTTGACTTTATTGAAACTAAAGAAGTACTCTTGGTTTGGTCATTCTTATCCTTTCGGATCCATATAGGTGTGACCCTCATTTGGTTCCCCACAACATTTTCATGTCTATTCTTGCGACTCTTGATGAACTCATTGCATTGGGTCTTTTTGTGACCGTCATTTGGTTCCCCACAATGAGGATGTCATTAAGTTGATTCCCGATCCTAAGTCTAACATGGTTTTCTCCCTTGAAGTGCCACCAACCGATATATCAACGGTGAAACTTCCTAGATCTTTAAGTTTTGGTGGGAGACCTTGCTGAATAACCGTACTAATATTGCCTCTAAGACACTCTTAGTGGTTTGGTCCAAATTCCTACTCCATCTTGCTAACTTCTTCACTCATCTTGAGCTTGATCTTTGTTTGGGTATTTAGGGGTTTGTAAGGGTTCTTTGCTTTATGAAGGCGTTGATGCACTTTCTTTTTTCCCACCATGGTAACCATATTTATTCCTTCCATGTGGTTAATAGGCACATTCCCCTTATCTTGCCTCCTGGAATTTTCTTGCAATTGATCCAATTGCATAGAGATCTTCTTAATGGAGGCCTCTAAGCTAACCATCAGTTGGTCTTCCTCCGGATTGTAGACTTGAGCCTGCTGATTGTTTTGGCTTGATTGGGCATTGTTCTGATTCCTCCATTGGTTTCCACCATACCCTTGGTAATTCTGATTGTTTCCGTACTGTTGATTTCCACCTTGGAATTACCCCCTATTGTAATTACCACCCATTGATTGTTTCTCCAATTAAGGTTGTACTTATTTCCATATGGGTTATACTATTAACGATTCTGATTGTATTGGTAGAATGCTTGTGCTTCCTCCTCCTGAGGTGCTAAACCTTGACTGGGGCAAATGTCTGCCCAATGTCCGTTTTGTAGGGAAAAATCGATATAAAACGCAGCGGAAGAAACGAAAAATAGATTTCGTATGGTTTTAAAATTTTTCTCAAAGTTGAACCTTAACCTTTTAATTAATTAAACTCAAATATATACGGTTATAGTTAAATACCTCTTGACGCGTGATCCGATTGACTTACGTCGATTGGTAATCCGCAAAATCTTTTCCGATGCCCGTGAACAGTACCCGCGTGAACAGTACCCGCGTGAACAGTGATCGTGAACAGTACCTCCGCCGTGAACATTAATCGTGAACAGTACCGCGAGATCTTCCAATCCGAACACGTACGTGAATCACCTAGAAGCG
Source organism: Dipteronia sinensis (assembly GCA_033220585.1). NCBI lineage: Eukaryota > Viridiplantae > Streptophyta > Magnoliopsida > Sapindales > Sapindaceae > Dipteronia > Dipteronia sinensis. The sequence continues at coordinate 43,012,912 of CM065644.1, read as the reverse complement.
TGGTCTCCCTTTTTCTTTGAATTGCAAACCTGAGAATGGATGAACAAAGTTTTCTTTTTCTTTTGTTAGTCACAAAACAATCAAAAGAAGAGAAAAATTATTCCGGTCACTTTTGAGTTCTCAATCTAATGATCGAAACTCGCGTGAACCTAATTCGATGTTGTACACACAAGCTTATTGATGAACAAGCAATCAGTGTACTATCAAAGAATAATCTCTTCTCTCTTTTATGTTTAGTTGAATAAAAATTATCCTTTTCTATGAATTGAGAAGAAGAAGAAAAATTGAATCATTCAATCAACTATGGTGGCCGAATTCTATATGTGGTATTATATAGGTGGCCGAAATTTTGCTTCCTCTTCTATTTATGATTGCTGAAATCTTCCTCTAAATGGACTAGGGTTGCCGCAAATAACATACCAAAAAGAGTTTGTGTTGCACCCTAATTTCCATCAACCTTTAGACTTCAAAACCTAATCCAACTCATAGATATTTTTATTCTTTTATTGACTAAAAAAAAAGACTTCTTATTTGATTAAATAAATAAAATTATTTATTTATTTTCTTATCAAACAAGTCTTTTACTTTTAATATACTACTACCAATAGTATAACTTTAGGAAATATATTTCCTGATCAGAAAAAGATTTGTTTCTTAATTAAACAATTAATTAATAAATTAACTAATTCTTATTTAATTAAAACAATGAAACAAAATAATATATTAGGTTAATATATACACCTTGCCGCCCCACTTATATAAATGGGCCATATATTATTTTCTTATTTCATTTAATCCATTGGACTTTAAATAAAAGCCCACATGTGAACCAGATCCATTCTTACTAAAAGAAACAAGCCCACATGTCTCCTTTTAATATATTAATATAATAGTGCAGCCCATTAGTTAAATAATAGACATATTATATTCTTGATATATTAAAAACAATTCTAGATGGACCCTTAAATCGGCCCGGTAGAATATATCAAGTGATCCATGCAAATACGTGTGGATTGGGGATCTTGGCGGGCTATCTAAATTTAAGCTTCAATAGACAAAACCTAATCACAATCAACAAATGATTCACTTAGGTCCAATCTATTAATTTTAACTCATTCCACTAAAGAGCTAAAATTGAACTCTTAAATAAAGATAGAATAATGAGATGTTTCTCATTCATACCCTAGACAATCTTATAGGAGATGGTGTATCCTCGTGACTAATATCAGTAATCGCCAAGAGCTCATAGACCGCCTATAGCTCTCCAAATTACCATATTTCCTCATATGACCACATTTCGAACTTGGATACTTTGACTTGTCCAGAAGCCATGTTTTCAATAATCATTATTGAAAACTCAACGTTGAGATTTAATATCCAATACCTCAAAACATCCATATGATGATATTATACTCTCATTTAATAAATGGAGCCACGATGTCCATATCTATAAATGAAGTCCTCTATCGATTAACAAATGTATACCACCAAACTATCGAGGATAGACTATGATATACAATCATACTCATTGATAGCTCTAATGATAACACTTGCAACCATAAGTCCATCATTTATCTCAGGATTAAGATAGACTCTCTGATTGTCCTCTTTAATGAAAAGACTTATATCTAGTGACGGTTCTAGATAAAGTATTTCATTGTGATCCAGTTCAATGCACCTAGTGCACTAGATTCTTTTGCTCGAAAACCTTTCGATGATTTTAGACTCATCATATTCATTTGATTCCTCTCAAATGCTAGTAAAAGAATTCTACAACTTTAACAAGATAGAGGTGCCCAACCTTTAACTTAAGTTGTGAACGTTATTCAAGACTAACTAAAGAATTGTGTATACCTCATACATATCCGGATGTATGAACAATTCTTCATGTCTCATAGTCTTTTGACCTTATGATTATTTACCTTGACAATTATAATAATGAATGCTATAAGTAATTGTAAGAATCAGAATTCACTTTATTAGTATAAGAAGATTGTCAATTACAATATTACACTCTTGCCATTGAGCATAATCCTAACAATCTCCCACTTGCTCTATAGCAAGTGTGTCATATCTCTCATTCCCATGTTCTCTAGATGTCCATCAAAGCTCTTCCGAGGTAGAGCCTTTGTGAAAGGATCCGCTAGATTTTCTGCTGACGCGATTTTGGTGATTGTCACGTGTCCCCTTTGAAAAATTTCCCTTAAAAGGTGATACTTCCTTTCAATGTGTTTACCTCTCTTATGACTTCTTGGTTCTTTCGAATTAGCCACTGCACCACTATTGTCACAGTGTATAGTGATCTGATTATTTGCACTAGGAACCACTTCTAAGTCAATCAAGAATTGGCGGAGCCAAACAGCCTCTTTGGCAGCTTCGTATGCAGCAACATACTCAGCTTCCATGGTGGAATCAGCAATACAAGATTGCTTGATACTCCTCCATATGACTGCTCCTCCTCCAATGGTAAACATAGATTCTGATGTGGATTTTCTGGAGTCAGAATCCAACTGGAAATCAGAATCTGTATACCCAACGAGAATTAAATCCCCTCCAGAGTATACAAGCATATAATCTCTAGTTCTCTTGAGATACTTGAAAATATGCTTGACTGCCGTCCAATGATCAGAACCAGGTTTCGATTGAAACCTGCTAACTATGCCTACAGCAAAACAAATATCTGGTCTAGTACAGAGCATTGCATACATGAGACTTCCAACTGCCGAGGCATATGGAACTCTACTCATGAATTGCTCTTCTTGCACATTCTTAGGTGCTTGACCCTTAGAAAGTTTGATTCCATGTCTAAAAGGTAACATACCTTTCTTGGAATCTTGCATGGTGAATCTAGACAAGATTTTATCAATGTATGAAGCTTGGGATAATGCAATCGTTCTATTCTTTCTATCCCTTATTACTTGGATACCAAGAATATAACTTGCTTCTCCTAAGTCCTTCATATCAAATTGTTTTGCTAACCATTCTTTCACTGATGTCAATACACCTACATCGTTTCCAATGAGTAGTATATCATCAACATAAAGAATGAGGAAAACCAACTTATCCCTTTAGGCAAGTCTACAAGGGACCAGACTTTGTTATTGAACATCGATTCAATCTCGGATTGCATTGCCTTTTGCCAATGACGAAAATCAACATCCTCCATAGCTTCTTTGTACGTGTAGGGATCATTGTCGTCCGGGAGATTCTCAACAGATTCTCCTAGACCGATATATCTTTCGGGTTGTGTTCTAACCCTCCCAATACGACTAGGAATGGTAGGTTGTTGATCTTGTGTTGGAGTGGAACTTACAATTGGGCTGGGTTGTGAAACCTCTTGTGGAATTGTATCTCCTGACATCTCATTCAGGACAATTCTACTTTTGGGCACAAAATTATTCATATAGTCCTTTTCTAGAAATGAAGCATTTGTTGAAATAAATACTTTTAGATTAGAAGGACTATAGAAATAATATCCTTTAGTTCCTTTTGGATACCCCACAAATATACATGTTTCCGAACGGGACTCCATCTTTTCTGTCTTTCCTTTCAACACATGTGCATGACAACCAAATATCCTCATGTATTGTAAACTAGGCTTTCGCCCAGTCCACAATTCATGTGGGGTTTTAGGGACAGATTTAGACGGTACATCATTTAGAATATATATTGCTGTTTGTAGAGCATATCCCCAAAAAGAAATAGGAAGTGTTGAATAACTCAACATTGATCTAACCATCTCTAAAAGAGTCCTATTTCTCCTTTCTGCTACCCCATTTTGTTGAGGTGTACCTGGTGCAGAAAGCTGAAAAACTATCCCATTATCAATAAGATATTGCTGAAACTCTCCAGATAGATATTCTCCACCACTATCAGATCTCAAGATTTTTATATGTTTCTCAAGCTGATTTTCTACTTCAGCTTTGAATATTTTGAACATATCAAATGCATCCGACTTATGTCTCATGAGATACACGTAACCAAATCTTGAGTAATCATATGTGAAGGTGATGAAGTACTCATATCCACCTCTAGCTTGAATGCTCATAGGACCATATACATCAGTGTGTACTAGTCCTAAACATTCAGTGGCTCTTGCACCTTTGGTATTGAACAACCTTTTGGTCATTTTACCTTCCAAACAAGATTCACAAGTTGGTAGATCATCAACCTTTAAGTCACTTAAAGGTCCGTCACATACCAATCTTTTAATCCTATTAAGGTTAATGTGACCTAGGCGTAAATGCCAAAGATATGTTACATCTTTTGATAATTTTACGCTTTTATGATTAGATTCCGTTATTTCTGTGTCTAACGAGTGAGAGATATTTCTATGCAAAAAGAATAAACCGTTTTCCAATGTACCTTTGCAAACAACTTTGTCATTCTTACTAATAATAAAAGTTTTATTAAAAGTAACCGAATATCCAAACTTATTTAAACAAGAAACTGAAATTAAATTCCTCTTGAATTGAGGTACATAATAAACGTCTATTAAATCTAAATGCCTACTAGAATCTAAAATAACTCTAATATCTCCCATTGCACTTACAGACACTAACGTTCGTTGCCCAAGCGCAAATTGACTTCATCTTCATTCAACCTTTTCTTTTCCTGAAACCCCTGCAAGGAATAACAAACATGATTAGTGGCTCCAGAGTCTATGATCCAAGAATCAGTAGAATATGCCAGAAAACATGTTTCTAGATAATTAACATTACCTTCATCCTTCTTTTTCTGGGACTTTGGGCAATCTCTTTTCCAATGTCCCTTTTCACCACAAAGGAAGCATTTCCCTTTGATCTTGGTTACTTTCTTGGTTTCCTTCTTGGTAGGCCCAAGTTGCTTTTTCTTATGTTGTTTCTTGACCTTCTTACGGGTCTTAACAGTAGCAACTTTACCAACCAAATGAATCTCTTGACCTTTGTTTTTCACAAGGATCTTTTCAGCGCTTTGAACATCTTGCATCAGGCCCTGCAAGGTGTATTCCTTTTTGTTCAAGGTGTAGTCCAACTTGAACTGATCAAAGGAATCTGACAGTGAGTTAACTACCATATCAATTTTGGTCTCACCATCAATCTCAGCACCATTTAGTTCAGCAATATTGAGATGTGCTATGACTTTCATCATGTGATCTTTCACAGATTGTCCAGGTTTCATCCAAAGATTCATAAAAGCAGTCACTGCCTCTCTCTTAGTCGTCCTAGACCTCATAGCAAACATTTCCTCTAGAGACATCATTATATCAGCAACGGACTCCATTCCTTCATGTTGCTGTTGCAACACGTCGGAGATAGTGGCCATAATGTAACATTTTGCCATATCATCAGAAGTCTTCCACTGCTCATACTCATCTCTTTGCATCACATTAGATTCATTATTAGGAAGGGGTGGTTTAGGAGTGGTCAGAACAAACTTATGTTTTTCACTTTGCAACAACAACCCAATTTTCTTTTTCCATGTTACGTAGTTATCTCTAGTTAAGGTGTTATCTTTCAGGATGTTCATAAGTGATGGGGTCATGATTTGTGATTAAAACAAAAACATATATAAGTAAATAATCATGATAATAGCACTTTTAAAAATTTATCTTGAATTAAAATAAATAATTCAATCATAAAAATTCAACGGTGATCCAACACCCATAAATATTACGCCTCCTTTGGGAGTTCGCACTATTTACTAGTTAGACTAGGTCCCACCTAATTGTTAACATAACAACCAGCATTTTTAATTTTAGCCTTGTAATTTTTATTAACAAGAACTCTTGGGAGGATATTAATAAAATTACATTGAGTGTGTTACCAAGATATCGACCCTCAATTTTCTCTCACGAAAATCCCTCCTTGGGGAGTAGATTTCGTTTAAGTCAATTGTCTAGTCTATCCTTGTAAGGAAGTATAATGTTAAATTCCATTTATGGACGCCCCTTGGGGGGATTACCAAAAATAATAAAACTCAACTAATCTTGGAGGCCATAGGCGTTCTTGCACACCTTCTCCCACTCAATTATTTAAGGCGTGTGATTAAATCCCAAAGAATGATTTTTACCAAGTTATCTAGATGCCAATTAGATACCTAAATCATTCAATGCATGTTCATACCAAAAGAGATATATGAGTGGCACTCCTATTCTAAAATGTCATGTTATCATACAACAACAAATATTGTAATATTTAAGCAAAAATTAAATAGCAACAATTTTGGCTCATCCTAGAAAAGCAAGTAAATTACAATTGTTAGGAATACAAGATCTTCAGGTGGCCATCAACCATACGCTCATCCCTCGGCCTCCTCCCATGGATGTGCACAGCCCACAACCCCACAAAGGGGCTGCCTTACGCAGCCCATAAGGCCACACAAGGCTGCCGTGCACAGCCCACCAAGGATTGGGCTTGCCATGCGCAGCCCAATCCAGTCCTAGGGTGCGCACGATGCTCGTTCTCGGTTCCGGTTGCTTCGTTTTTCTTTGTGTCTTCGAATTTTCAATACCCGAATACATTACATCATATTACGAATAAATTACAGCAGTAAATTTTTTTTATTTTTTTATTTTACAGCAGTAAGATTTCCAAAAAAAAATACTGCACCTGAATACAAAAAAAATACTACACTTATTTTACATACAAAAAAAAAAATAAAACCCTAGCAACTACCAAGAAGGAATTATGGCGATAATAGACCACCCTTCTTGTTACAAATCCGAAACAAAAATTACATTGAAATTCTAGGACCAAAATCGAGCAATAACAATTCACTTTATAAAACATATATAAATCCATACATTCAACATGTAATTATATATGTGAATACCTAGAGTGCCATCTCTTTCTAAAACATGTATAATCACAATAAAAAAGAAATAGATTCACGTGTATATATGTTAATTAATTAAAAGGTACAACCTGGCTCTGATACCAATTGTAGGGAAAAATCGATATAAAACGCAGCGGAAGAAACGAAAAATAGATTTCGTATGGTTTTAAAATTTTTCTCAAAGTTGAACCTTAACCTTTTAATTAATTAAACTCAAATATATACGGTTAGAGTTAAATACCTCTTGACGCGTGATCCGATTGACTTACGTCGATTGGTAATCCGCAAAATCTTTTCCGAAGCCCGTGAACAGTACCCGCGTGAACAGTGATTGTGAACAGTACCCGTGTGAACAGTGATCGTGAATAGTACCACGAGATCTTCCAATCCGAACACGTACGTGAATCACCTAGGAGCATGGTCTCCCTTTTTCTTTGAATTGCAAACCTGAGAATGGATGAACAAAGTTTTCTTTTTCTTTTGTTAGTCACAAAACAATCAAAAGAAGAGAAAAATTATTCCGGTCACTTTTGAGTTCTCAATCTAATGATCGAAACTCGCGTGAACCTAATTCGATGTTGTACACACAAGCTTATTGATGAACAAGCAATCCGTGTACTATCAAAGAATAATCTCTTCTCTCTTTTATGTTTAGTAGAATAAAAATTATCCTTTTCTATGAATTAAGAAGAAGAAGAAAAATTGAATCATTCAATCAACTATGGTGGCCGAATTCTATATGTGGTATTATATAGGTGGCCGAAATTTTGCTTCCTCTTCTATTTAGGATTGCTGAAATCTTCCTCTAAATGGACTAGGGTTGCCGCAAATCACATACCAAAAAGAGTTTGTGTTGCACCCTAATTTCCATCAACCTTTAGACTTCAAAACCTAATCCAACTCATAGATATTTTTATTCTTTTATTGACTAAATAAAATTATTTATTTATTTTCTTATCAAACAAGTCTTTTACTTTTAATATACTACTACCAATAGTATAACTTTAGGAAATATATTTCCTGATCAGAAAAAGATTTGTTTCTTAATTAAACAATTAATTAATAAATTAACTAATTCTTATTTAATTAAAACAATAAAACAAAATAATATATTAGGTTAATATATACACCTTGCCGCCCCACTTATATAAATGGGCCATATATTATTTTCTTATTTCATTTAATCCATTAGACTTTAAATAAAAGCCCACATGTGAACCAGACCCATTCTTACTAAAAGAAACAAGCCCACATGTCTCCTTTTAATATATTAATATAATAGTGCAGCTCATTAATTAAATAATAGACATATTATATTCTTGATATGTTAAAAACAATTCTAGATGGACCCTTAAATCGGCCCGGTAGAATATATCAAGTGATCCATGCAAATACGTGTGGATTGGGGATCTTGGCAGGCTATCTAAATTTAAGCTTCAATAGACACAACCTAATCACAATCAACAAATGATTCACTTAGGTCCAATCTATTAATTTTAACTCATTCCACTAAAGAGCTAAAATTGAACTCTTAAATAAAGATAGAATAAGGAGATGTTTCTCATTCATACCCTAGACAATCTTATAGGAGATGGTGTATCCTCGTGACTAATATCAGTAATCGCCAAGAGCTCATAGACAGCCTATAGCTCTCCAAGTTACCATATTTCCTCATATGACCACATTTCGAACTTGGATACTTTGACTTGTCCAGAAGCCATGTTTTCAATAATCATTATTGAAAACTCAACGTTGAGATTTAATATCCAATACCTCAAAACATCCATATGATGATATTATACTCTCATTTAATAAATGGAGCCACGATGTCCATATCTATAAATGAAGTCCTCTATCGATTAACAAATGTATACCACCAAACTATCGAGGATAGACTATGCTATATAATCGTACTCATTGATAGCTCTAATGATAACACTTGCAACCATAAGTCCATCATTTATCTCAGGATTAAGATAGACTCTCCAATTGTCCTCTTTAATGAAAAGACTTATATCTAGTGACGGTTCTAGATAAAGTATTTCATTGTGATCCAGTTCAATGCACCTAGTGCACTAGATTCTTTTACTCGAAAACCTTTCGATGATTTTAGACTCATCATATTCATTTGATCCCACTCAAATGCTAGTAAAAGAATTCTACAACTTTAACAAGATAGAGGTGCCCAACCTTTAACTTAAGTTGTGAACGTTATTCAAGACTAACTAAAGAATTGTGTCTACCTCATACATATCCGGATATATGAACAATTCTTCATGTCTCATAGTCTTTTGACCTTATGATTATTTACCTTGACAATTATAATAATAAATGCTATAAGTAATTGTAAGAATCAGAATTCACTTTATTAATATGAGAAGATTGTCAATTACAAAATTACACTCTTGCCATTGAGCATAATCCTAACACTTATAGCATTTATTATTATAACTGTCAAGGTAAATAATCATAAGGTCAAAAGACTATGAGATATGAAGAATTGTTCATACATCCCGATATATGTGAGGTAGACACAATTCTTTAGTTAGTCTTGAATAACGTTCACAACTTAAGTTAAAGGTTGGGCACCTCTATCTTGATAAAGTTGTAGAATTCTTTTACTAGCGTTTGAGTGGGATCAAGTGAGTTATGATGAGTCTAAAATCATCGAAAGGTTTTCGAGTAAAAGAATCTAGTGCACTGGGTGCTTTGAACTGGATCACAATGAAATACTTTATCTAGAACCGTCACTAGATATAAGTCTTTTCATTATTAGGACAATCGGAGAGTCGATCTTAATCCTGAGATAAATGATGGACTTATGGTTGCAAGTGTTATCATTTGAGCTATCAATGAGTACGATTATATAGCATAGTCTATCCTCGATAGTTTGGTGGTATTCATTTGTTAATCAATAGAGGACTTCATATATAGATATGGACATCGTGGCTCCATTTATTAAATGAGAGTATAATATCATCATATGGATATTTTGATGTATTGGATATTAAATCTCAACGTTGAGTTTTCAATAATGATTATTGAAGACATGGCTTCTGGACAAGTCAAAATATCCAAGTTCAAAATGTTGTCATATGAGGAAATATGGTAACTTGGAGAGTTATAGGCGGTCTATGAGCTCTTGGCGATTACTGATATTATTCACGAGGATACACCATCTCCTATAAGATTGTCTAGGGTGTGAATGAGAAACATCTCCTTATTCTATCTTTATTTAAGAGTTCAATTTTAGCTCTTTAGTAGAATGAGTTAAAATTAATAGATCGGACCTAAGTGAATCATTTGTTGATTGTGATTAGGTTATGTCTATTGAAGCTTAAATTTAGATAGCCCGCCAAGATCCACAATCCACACGTATTTGCATGGATCACTTGATATATTCTACCGGACCAATTTATGGGTCCATCTAGAATTGCATTTAATATATTAATAATATAATATGTCTATTATTTATTTAATGGGCTGCTCTATTATATTAATATATTAAAAGGAGACATGTGGGCTTGTTTCTTTTAGTAAGAATAAGTCTGGTTCATATGTGGGCTTTTATTTAAAGTCTAATGGATTAAATAAAATAAGAAAAATAATATTAGACCCATATATATATGGTGTGGGCGGCAAGGCTAATAAAATAGCCCAAGATATTATTTTATTTTATTGTTTTGATTAAATGGAAATTAATTAATTATTTAATTAATTAATAGTTTAAATCAAAATCTTTTCCTGATCAGTAAATAAAATACTATGTGTTGGATTAGGGTTAGAATTCTTTTAAGTGACAGGAGTCCTAATGTGGTAAGGATTAAGTCCTACACTCCATACCACACAAAGAATTCGGCTACCCTAGTCCTATAAGGGTTAGGATTCTTAAATTGATAGGAATTAGGGAAAAGCACAATTCCTTTTCAAGTAAGGAAATTGGCCAACCCTAGATTTCCTACACAATGAATTCGGCCAACCCTATTTTGAGAAGGAGAAATTTCGGTCACCTTATAAATATAAGGTGATAAATTTCGGCCACCAAGAAGCTTGAGTGAGAGAGATTTTTGTTTGCTTTGAAAAATAAAAAATCTTACTCAATACACATAGAATTTCGGACAAGAGAGAAAAAGAAAAATAAGTTCTCATTCGATAGTGCACTTGCAAGCCTTTAACATCAAAAGGTTTTGTGCACACTTTCGATTTAGGGTTACGAGTTCCAATCATATCGATTGTGAATTCAAAAGTGACCGGAACTATTTTTCTAGGCTCTTGGTGTTTTGGGATTGAAGATCAGGACCAGAAGTTCCATACATCCATTCTCAGGTAAGCAATTCAAAGAAAAAAAGGAGACCACGCTCCTAGGTGATTCACGTACGTGCTAGGATTGAAGATCTTGCGGATTACCATCGACTTAAGTCAATCGGATCACGCGACAATAGGTATTTAACTCTAACCGTATATTTGTGTTTAATTAATTAAAGGGTTAAGGTTCAAATCTTTAGAAAAATTTTAAACTATACGAAAATCTACTTTTCGCCTTCCGCTGCGGTTTTAGTTAATTTTTCCCTACATATATATATATATATATATATATATATATAAATATAAAACATAATTTCATCTGAGATATTAATGAAAAAATATATACACATTTGTTTTTTTATTATTATTTTTATGTGAGGATATTTTAGTAAAGATATATGAATTTCCCTTGTAATTAGGAAATGGAACTTGATTCCTAGAATGGGTGAGGGGAATCAAGTTCCCTTTCTTTCAGGAACTTAATTTCTGATTTGTGGGTGAGGTCCATGGAACTTAATTCCCTAAAACATTGGAATTTAAAATTAGGAACTTAATTCCCTTTCCTTGAATGAGATTCATGATTAGTAAACACGCCATAATAACTTTTGACAATCAGTTTGATATACGAATTACTTTAACTATCTAGTAAAAAAAAAAAGTTACCCATGTATTTTTGAGTTTTTAAATAGTGTCACATCGGCAATTCTTTTCATTATGGACCTACTTTAGAAAAAAATTAGAGAAATACATATTCATATCTCCAATGCAATAATCTAAAATCTAATATGCATCCATTTTATGACCAATTATAATAAAACAATTATTTCACTCTCTCTCATCTTTTATTTTACAATTAAATGAGATATAATATTATAGGTGGAAAAAGTTAGAAATCTTAGTCAGCATTTCTAGAATTAGAAACTCAACTCCATATTCTCTAACTTTTTTTACCACATCATCTCCATATTAAAGATAATTGCATTGGAGATGATTTTTCTAACTTTTTATCTATCTATCCTATGTGACACGCAATTTTCTCTATATACATATTTACATTGGAGATGCTCTAATACTTATGACCGGCGTTCAATCTCATCTTACTTAAAGAAAGAACAAATATGCAAACACCGCTCCTTATATTATATGAGTAGCTATCTTGTTGTGTTTGTAGTGATTTTTTTTTTTACAGCAATACCAAATTGGCACTTAGTCCAAAGAGATAATTAGTGGTGATGTTATACTTAAATTAAAAATCTGAAACCTTTTATTAATAAAAAAAAAAGAAATAGAAAAAACAAAAGCAAAGTAGAGGGGCGTCTAAGCCCTGAAACATAAATCTTAAAAGGCACGCATGTCTCAACAGAAGGCAAAGAAACATGAACTAATTAACCAGACCCGGAATCATTCCCTTCTGCCTCAACTTGTGCGGCCCAATTAACGACAAGTCGTAATTCTGCTTGGACCGGTGAAGCCGTAGAATCATGGCGAATCTTGGCCTCAGCAACAGGGAGACGCTTAGAACTTTCATTACTCATTTGAGACTTGGAACTAGATAAAATCTTAAAAGTTGGCTTCACTTTTCTTTTTGATTTGATCACCACGGGAATCCAATTATTGTCAAACATGGGATCTACTGGACCATGATTAGAATTTGAAGCATGAATATCTTGGTCTTTTGATATTTTCTCCAAATTAATCTTTCCTGTTTGATCTCTTGAAATCCGATCCAAATCCTGCTGAGGATTGTCAAGAATCACCATATTAATAATGCAAATATTCTTCAGAGAACATTGAGGATTCTCATTATTATCTTCCAAATTTAAATACTTGGTATTCAAATCAATGGAGAAGAAATTGTTCGCCATTTGAATTTGAATTAGAGAAAAACTCTCCATTAGATCTCGATCTTCCATAAGTGCATTAAATGTGCCGGTCGTCACCAGAAACTGCCGTTTCCGGATTGGAGTGTTCTCTGTAACATCACCAGCTCCATCATGCTGCTTTGAATCATTAGCAATACCATTAAAAATTTCCTTAGATGAACTTTCGCCCTCTTTTATCTCTCTAGAATCATGATTGAATTCAGGATTTCACAATTTTTAGCTGCTCTAATTTCTTCCAAAACCTTTTTTGAATTCTCTGAGTCTTTATTTTTATCTTTCACAAGCCAATTAACTGGCTTATAAACTTCTAGAACTTTTGATCTCTTTCTACCACTAACAAAATTATTGGATTTAATCTTCCTATAGGCAATGACTTGGTGTTCAATGATCTCACAATTACTACAAATATGGGGAAGATTTTCATAGTGTATGTCCACAGGAAATCCGTGAGTTTCTCGCTTGACCGTAATCAATTTTGGTAGATCAATGGATATATCTAAATCAACAAGAATTCTAGCATAATATCAGTAAGTACGATCTCTTGTGGCTTTGTCCAAATGAAGAGGAGTTCCAACACCTTTGGCAATTTCAAATAAAAGATGTGGATACAAGTATTCCCAACATAGACAATAGATACGAATCCACACATGAGCATGGGTTTGAATCTCCAGTCCATATGGATTAAAATCTGGTTTCCATTGAAACAATCGAAAGACACCAGATGTGAGAGTGTAAGTACCGCTAGCCCATATTCTTCTTATGTCCTCTTCCAAAGAAAAGTGAATAACGTAATATCCTCTAGCCATCAGAGTTATTTGCCAGTGTCCAATAGGATCCGGCGGGAATGGAGATGTGATTGAAGTTGTTCCATCTTTAAAGGTATTGAACCTTTTCGTAGCATAAGTCGACCAATCAGATTTGGACGGCCAAATTGAACCTGCTGCTGGTTTATAGTTTCATTTAGTTTAAAGAAAATCATGTCTCCACGCTTGATGGGTTGAGAGAGTTTTTTAAAATCAATCTTGATCTCCGAAGAGGCGGTTGTTACTTAAGTAAAACTTCTTGTTTTGATAGGAACTTCAGATCCGGTTGAGGTGTGTTCTTTCGGCACACGAGAACATCCATTGTTTTCCATATGGAATGACTTCACCCCGAAGGATAAAACCATAAGAAGGAAGCACAAAATCAAACAAAGCACTTGATTTGAGAGAGAGAAAAAAAATTCTATCATCGCAATTCTGTTTGTAGTTATTCTTTTAACCGGTCTCAACAAATTTCTGATAACTAAGTCATGCTTCTAAATTCTAATGTTTATTTTTTGCTGGTCTCAATAGACCTCTAACTTGGTTGTCAGTCAAGTTAGATTTCGAACTCTCTACTGTGTTGAGTTCGTGCTAAATTCCAGAGGACACGGTGACATGCGTCTTCCATAACTTTTAACGGTTAAGTTTTTTTTGGTTTCGATATCAAAACAAAAGACTAAGAAAAAGGTTAGCACAACAGAGGATTGCATCTGTCGGTTTAAATCACCACTCGTCTCATCCGTCGGTTTGAGTCACCGCTCATTTTACTTATTATCTAGGTATATATTTGACTCTTGGACCACCTCTTAAACATATGGCATGCTCACATTGAGATATGTGGCCCATAAGTATGAAGTCCATAAATTATATGCTTGCATTCTTCTGAGTTATGATCACAATCCTCCATGAATTACAGAACTTTGTCTTTAAAGCTTGGAATTTGTCTTTAATATTCCTCTGCCTAGCTCTACCAATTCCAGGACCACCAAACTCTTTTTTTTTTTTACTGTTAACAGAAAGAAACTGCCAAAAAATATTATGAAAATTTTCGTGTGAATTTTAAGGGCAATCTTGTTTCTTCCGTGAAATAGAAAATAGTTAGTCATTCCAGCCAAATCCGGCCCCAGTAATCTATGAGTATTAGCTAGTTTCGCTTGTAAGATCTCTTCTTGTTCTGTACAAGGTCTTGGGATCGAAATAATCGAATACAGCTCGTGTCAACTTCTAGAGATAATTTTTTTTATAATCTTTATGATATATGCAGCATTATTCATTGTATTTACAATAACTACTCTTAACTGAAAGAAGTTATAAGAAATAAATCTTGAAAGATTTACAGAATCTATAGAATGCTTTATATAATGGGAAACTCTTCCTGCAATTCCAAGTCTAATTAAGTTCAAAAGTTCTTTAATGGGCGTTTGAATGTATTTTTATATCATGGAATATAAACACTTTAAAAAAAATTAATAATAAAATCTATTTATATTGTTTAGTTAAAAATAAGTGGAAATGCTTTCAAAGTGAGATACTTATAATAGGAACATTATTAATAAATTAATTTAACAAAAAAATACAAGTTTTTGAAAAAACATTTATGTAAATTTCTTTTGAAGGGTATTGACCAACCATGATGTTTGTGGATGACAAAATCAATCATTATTCCCACCAATTGCTCCGTAAAGTTAGTGGTCAAAATTATTATTTCAACACATTTTTGTATGATGGTATATGCTCATGAAATCTCATGTCATGATGTTTGAAGCTAAGTAGGTGTGTGGAAATTTTGCATGCCAAGGTTTTCCGCACCAACTAAACTACTTTAAAGTGATCAAACTCCTGCTTTAATTTTGGTCAAAATCTTAATGAAATCTTATCAATTTTTAATAATTTTGATCTAAATTTTTTTATGGATGATAAATTTAATGAAAATTACCTATGAATAAAATTTAAGAATTTTTCAAATACTAGAACTATTTATCCCGATTTTATTAAATATGAAGGCATCAAAAAAATATAAGAAATATAAGAAAATTCAAAAAAATAGTTCTAATACTTGAAGAATTCTTAAATTTTATTCACAGATAGATTTCAATGAATTTATCATCTACAAAAAAAAAAAATCAGATCATAATTCATAAAAATCGATGTGATTTTATCGAGATTCTTACCGAAATTAAAGTAAGGGATCCCTCACTTGAAAATTTCTTTATTTATATATGTGTATATAAATATATATATATATATAAATATATATATATATATATACACAAAATCTTTCTCATGTCAATTCTCATGATATTAAATATATTAGTTCCTTGAATGTTAGCCATTAAATTTAATTGCTTTGACCTAATGTGTATACACTTGTCAGGACTTCTCTATAATCTATGATCCACATTCAAGGTACTAATATATTTATTGGTTTTCACATAAGAGATCACTTATTTTAATTTCAGTAAGGACTTTGATGAAATCATGTTGATTTCTATAAATTTTGATCTATTTTTTTTCTGGATGATAAGTTCAATAAAATCGACCAATCAAAAAAATTTAAGAATTTTTCAAGCACTACAACCTGATTTTGTTAAATATGAAGGCATCAGAAAATTGGCACAATATTAAGAAAATTCAAGAAAAATAGTTGTAGTGTTTGAAAATTTCTTAAATTTTATTCTAGATAGATTTCATCGAACATATCATCCACAAAAAAATTCAAATCAAAATTCATAAAAGTGGATATGATTTCATCAAAGTCTTTACAGAAATTAAAATAAATGATCCCTTATGAGAGAACCATTAATATAGAGTGGTTATAAATATATATATATATATATATATATATATATATATGGTCAGAGTATATAAATTCAAATTTCTGATTAAGTTTTTTGATTTTAATATCTTAACCATTGGATTAAAGAACAGATGAACAAATAAGTGGTTGAGATATTGAAATTAAAAATTGAATGAGAAATTTTGTTGATATACCCTGACCCATATATATATATATATATATATTATATATATATATATATATATTATATATATATATATATATATATATATTTATATATAAAGTGATTTTCTCGCTTCTTTTATTCGCCAATACTTTTTTAGCTTATTGATAGTTTAAACAAATATCTAGATTAACACAAATGAATTATCTACTGTGTATTTTATTTATTTATTAAATTCATATGTATTGAATGCGGTTACGACCACTCAAATTTGAGATATTAACATACTTCTTTCCATTAAACTACATTCACGGTAGTGTCTGAAACCTTCTTAAAAATCCTTTTATTGCACGTTTCTTTGGAACTAGTTAGATAGGCTGATAAAATCTTTGTAGTACTAGAGAAACACAAATGGTTCCTTTTCACCATCTTCTGTAATAAGTCAGATATAGAGAACATGCTTGACAGCAAATCAATTAAGCCACCGGCCATTTTGACCCCAAAATAAAAATAAAAATGAGTGTGACCTTGCTAGCTATTATATGTATGTCAGTATCAGCTAATGATGAGATAAGCAAGCATATGCATCTTCATGGTATTTTCAGTGAGGTTGGATTGGAAAGAAACTCTGTCACAACATTTGAAAGCATCATGAACATGCACATAATCTTAATTTAATTTCATGTCATCTTGTATTATATTAATTAATCTAGGAATATCTCTATCGGTATATTTTGTCTATATTTGACCTTAATTAATGCCTAATTCAAACTATCAACTTGGTCTTAAATGAGTACTACTAGTATTAAGGAGACTAAATACAAGTTCTTTTCAATCAACTCACTTTTTATCAATGCAAATACAAGTACTTTCTGAGTTTTTTCACTTATCCTTAAAGGCAAGCAAATGTCACAATTTTAATTCCTCCATGCAATCAAACACACCACATTGATAACCACATTCACTCTTATAGTAAAGTGGTTGTAATTGGGGAATTAAATTGTTAAGTATGGGAAGATCCCTCCTCTATAGTGGAAGTTGTATTTCGGATCGTGCTTATAGGGTTTGATCTCACAACCTCACCGGGTTTCGGCAAAACCTTGAACTTATTGATGTCAGATTAAAAAAAAAAACCCACATTGATCTACCAATGGTTCAGTAGTGGTCCATGAATTCACTAAAGGCTATGGCAAAGTTACTCCTACAGAAAAGGGGGCACACACACACAAATGGCTGCTTATCAAAGCACAAATTAACCTCTTATCTCCAAGAAGAAACCAAAATCCACAGGACCACAACTAACAACGTGAACTTCTAAAGTGACTTTTTGCTGCAAATCTTAAGAGGGAAAAAAGAGTAGGTCTGGTGTGTGTGTGTGTGAGCATTCCCACAAGAACAATATTTAGACTACACATGTCTTATGTTAGATGCGTCAAGTGGACTCACGTATCCAACATCACGAAATATGTTTGATTCTGGCACTAATTGTACCGATTCATTCTACAAGTATTATATGAATACTAAGTGAAGAAGAAGATAAATGTGTAAGGAGAATCTATCTTTCGAGTTTCAAAGGATCAAACTCTTGTATATAAAAATTAAATTTTCGTGCCACCGACAATGGAAAGGAAGAAATTCATCAAAGTCCAAAACATAACTCAAGGACCACTGTACATTCCTCAACATGGCAGCATAGGAAAAACTTGTAGCAGAAAAAAATAAGTACAGAGAAATAACTTATATGTAGTCCTCACTTTGTTCTTCATTGATGAGCCTTTGGTTAGATATCTTTAAGCAGGCCGACTATCTGCTGCATGCTTGGTCGCTTGGAAGGAAGATCAGCTGTGCAAAGATATCCAATCTTCAGGGCTTCCTCCATTTGGTTTTCAGGTCCCGTGTCACGAATTTTTGGATCGATAGCTCTTGATCCTTGGTTCTTCCTAACCAAACCTCTAACCCAACTCACCAAGTTCGCTTCTTTTTCCTCGGGATAGTCATCTTCTATTGGTTTTTTCCCAGTAATGAGCTCAAACAGAACCACCCCATAGCAATACACATCGGATTTTGGTGTTGGAGAGTCACATTCAGGCTGAGAAAACTCTGGTGGGACATAACCAGGTGACCCACCTGCAATTTCATCATCTAAGCCACTTCCAAATACCTTGGCCAATCCAAAATCAGATACTCTTGGCTCCAAATTGTAATCAAGATAAACACTGCTAGCCTTAATATCTCTGTGAATGATTGGAGGTGAGCATCCATGGTGAAGAAATGCTAGTGCTCGTGCAGTGCCAAGAGCTATTTTATGTCGAAACCTCCAAGTTGTTAATATCCCCTCAGAGCCTACATTTTCGATACCATTATTGTCATCTTCTTCCCAAGTATCCATGCTCCAATCTTCTGTTGTTTGAACCCCAAGCGGCAAGTCATAAAGCAAATTCTGCAAGTTCCCATTCTCCATGTAATCATAGATAGCAATCCTTTGATCACCAGCTAAGCAATAACCGGTCAATGGAACAAGATTGGGGTGTTTGATCCGACCAAGATACTCAAGCTCTCTTGCAGCTTCTTGGTCAGTCAATGTTGATCCGTGAACCAAAACTTTTACAGCTACATGAATTCCACCAGGTAGAAATCCTCTGTACACAGGCCCGAATTTCCCTTCAGCCAAAAGAGTGCCTCGATCAAAATTTGAAGTCGCAGACAAGAGGTCTGCAAATGTTATATTCAACAATGGCTTCTCAAAGATTACTACAGGGACTGAATTTGCATGCTTAACATCAGCGACCCATGTTGTTGAATCAGTCTGGAACGAAAAGGGACCTGAAATGTTTTGCTCTTCTTTGTATGAGGTTTGCTTTACTGCCCACATTTTAGGTTTCCTTCGACAACCAAAGGCTAGAAACAGTAACCCGGCAAGCAAGCAGATCATTGAGAGGGTTAGGGCCAGAGCAAGATTTAGTCCCTTGTGTTTGTTTGCTCTTCTTTTAAAGAGACCAGGGTTTGCAGCAATTGGACAGTTGTTTGTTGAACCAAAGAAGGCCTTTTGTAGGATTTCGGGGGATAACTCCGAAGCACAAAGGGTTAAGTTGTTGTAAGAGAAGTTAAATCTTTCCATCCATTGAAGCTTATCCAATATAGATACAGGAATCTCCCCACTCAAATTGTTGTGTGAAACATCAACAATTTCAATGCTTTTGATACTCAGTACCGGAATTTGGCCGGTGAGATGGTTCATGGAAAGATCAAGTGTATGCAAATTACTCAGTTGTGATATATCACTGGAAATGTGACCAGTGAGACTAGTACTAGACAAATTTAGATACTCTATACCCAAAAACGTTTCGATTCGCGGGAACTCCTGTCTGTTAAATCTATTGTAAGCTAAATTAAGGTGTTTAAGATTCTGAGCTCGGTTCAAGTTGTTGAAAATCTCTCCACTTAGCTGATTCTCAGACAAGTCTAAATAAACCAAATGAGACCAATTATAACTAGAGTTGAATTGTACCTGAGAAATGTGACCTTGAAACTGGTTCCTGCTCAGGTCAATCACCTCAAGTTGCTCCTGAAACACACCCATCACTGAACCAAGAAACAAATTCCCTGAAATGTTGAGGCTTGTGATGGATTTCATCTCTGTCAAATCTGTGTTCCTGCCATGAATCTCATTTCCTGCTAGGTTCAAGGTTTTGAGCTTGGGAAATGCAGCACCAAAACCATCAGGCAAGGAGCCATTTAGACTGTTGATTGAAAGATCAAGTGAAACCAAAGACTGACAATTCAATATTCCTGGTGGAATGCTCCATTGAAACATGTTTCTATCAAGTTTGAGGACTCTTAGACTGACAAGTGAGCTGATAGCTGCAGGAATCTCCCCAGAAAAATTGTTGTATGAGACATCAAAGGCTTCAAGCATCCCAAAATTGCCAATGTTGCTTGGGAGAGAACCAGAAATCTTGTTGGAGGAGAGATTGAGAGTCTTAAGTGAACCTAAACTCCACAAATCAGAAGGCAAACCAGTGATTTTGTTGTTGCTAAGATCTAAAGATTGAAGCTTGCTGAGCTTTCCAATGGTGGTATCAGGAACAGAACCAGAGAAGCCTAAACCAGAAGCTGAGAAACCAATTACATGCTCTTTTTGGGCATCACAAAACACACCTTGCCATGAACAGACAGGGGTAGAAAAGTTGGAATCTTGTGAGGAAGAAGAAGAAGCTAAGCTCATCTTCTTGAAGAACTCAGAAACAAAGTACCCATCTGTGTTGGGTTGTTGGCAAGCTAGAGGCTTGAAGAACAGTGCAAGAACCAATATAGAACCAAAGAAACCAAAACCCATTTGTGACGAAGCCTAAAACTAAGAAATAAGGAGTGAAAAAATGAAACTTTAACCCAAAAACCCTCTCAAAACTCCATTAAGACCAAAACAGCCAACACCAAAGGAAAATGGTGATTATAGGAAAAAGACAAGAAAGTTGAGATAACAAATGGGGTTTTTTTTTTTTTTGAAAGACTAGCAAAGTAGCAAGCTTTTTGGTGGATCAAAAGAGAAAATGTGAGCAGCACTTGTGTGGCTTTGCAGTTGTATAAAAGCCAAACAAAAACAAAACAAAACAAACGACACAGGTGAAGAAAGAAGCACTTTTGTGTTTTCTTAACAGCACATGAAAACACCTCTACCACTTTTTTTTCCTTCTTTTTCTTTTCTTTCTTTTTAATAATATTAAAAAAGAAGCTAAATTTTAAGAAGGGTTTTTGGAAAGTCAGACACACAGTCGCACACACACAGGAGGAGGGTAATATTGGGAAGGCATGATGACAGTTTGGACTGGTCAGAAGTTGAGCTCCTTAAATGAAGAAGAGAGTGAGTGAATATAGAATACAAAATATCAAATTTGGGTGGTTGAATTTATAAGTGCTTCTTGGTGGGTATTCAATGATTCTTCTTCAATCAGAAAGTTGATTACTTTCTTTGTCTTTTCTTTTTCTCTCCGAAGTAATAGAAGTTGTATTCGTTTCTTTTCTATTACAAAGCAAAATTTTGCTTTTTTGGCAACAAAAAATAAAAACAGATACATAAAATTCTTTTTCCAAAGTCAAACAATTTATGTCGATGGTTTTAGTACTATTTTTGTGCTCTTTTTTGTATAAAAAAAAAATAGAGGAAAGTTTACCTTCTTTGTTCTTCTTGTATTTTTCACAAAAATTCAATCTAAATTTATTTTTTCTTGATAGATCTGCAATACCACATTGATTTGCAACTTTAGTAGTTACTTGTTGAAGTACATTTAAACTATATATATATATATATATATATATATAACAATTATTACATCTTCATTTTCTAAAAAATTTCTTTCTAAAATCCTATTCATAGAATATTGAAAATTCTTGAGAGAGAAAAATTAAGAAAGTAATATATTTCTAAATTTCAATATTTAATTACGTATTAAAGAAAAAAGTTTTATTCCAATTCTAACTTATTAGATTATGTTGGTGTAATTAAATGGTCTTCTTTATAAGAATTATAATGTTTACTATGAATTTTATATTACATGTATGACTATCCACATGATATATTTCTCCATAGTAATTAATAAAACTTCATCCATCACATATTACATCATGATTCATTCATAAATTTTGACATACAAAACATATCATTATAATCATAAATTTACATATTATTTAATACACATATTATGATAATTTTTTAACTATTTAACATTTCTCTTTAATTATTTTCATTAATATTATCTGTCTATTTATTAATAAAAAAATACAATGAGATTGCAGAGTGCAAGTGGGGAGTTGTATATTGTGGACTTTTAATTTTTATCCGTAGAAAAAGTTCCATCCACTCGATGGTGGTTTTTGGATTTAAAAAAAAGGCCACGCGTCCAACAATTATTATACAAACAGTTATAATATCGAAAGTTTAAGAAAAACACACAAGATATAGATTTTACGTGAAAAACCCTAAAATGGGAAAAAACCATGGTTGTCGGAGTCGGCGAAGAAGAATATCACTATGAATACCGGAGTTTACACACTCAAAGTTCGCTTTCTCTCAAAAGATCGCATATATCTCTGTACATTGATTTTTACTGATATTTATATGGGATAATTGGCCATTGCCATAATTGTTGTCATATGAATGACTGACTCTTTAATTAGAATCCTACGAGATTCTTGCTAAGTGATTCATTTAGGACTTGTTTCCTACTTTGTGCTTATCTTCTGTAAACTCTGATTCCCTTTCCTGATTAAAACTCTCAATTTCATGAGCGAAAATAGCTTTATTTCCCAATTGGTACATGATTCTTAGGTCCTGTATCTAGCTGGATTTCCGCGGGATGTAGTGCATCTTAACAAGGCAATACTTCCTTTTTATGGCCGAATGGATCTCGCTGAAGTAGGATATTCGGCGAATATGATCTTTGTTCAATAAAGCTTTCCAAATTGAGTGGCTTAGCTTGGCGATTACGCCCTATTCTCGCAGAATCCCCGGTCATATGCCCTGATCTGGTGACGTGTCTCCAGTCAATTTCTTGTAGACTGATCCGTTGACTTATGATGACGTGGTACTTCCAGATCTCCGCGTTACTTTCTACTTCTACTGACGTGTCACCCCGCTGAGTTTACACATATAGCAATTGTTGAGGTTGATGCCCTAAAAGATGTAATTTGTAAATGGATTTATGAAATAAATAAAAGAAAAGTTCAATTCATTCTTGTTGTGTTGTTTATTTTATAACTTGTGTATATATTAACATCCTAGATTGCCGGATGTAATCTCGAACTATATATATGAGTGTCATATACAGATGAATATAGTAAGAGACGTGCAATCTAAAGAGTCCATATATAGCAAATAAAGCTGGGTACTTTATTTGTGGTTAATCTATAGCTGCGGTCCATTCCATAATGTACGGTGATTCTATCCTGAATCATTCATATGAGATATGGGATTGGAGGCACTTTGTATGATGTGATCGTATATGACTAAGCCATTATCTATATGAATCTCTTACCAAGATCCATTTACTGATGAGATTCATATATATCAACTAATGATGGCTATATGTGGGTGATCTTAATCCTGAGTGTCTTATCGACTCTTTCAGGTTAGATCGTGGTCTTTGATATACCATGGGTGAGGTCATATGCAATTCCTGATCAATATACTTCGTATGTTGGGATTTCGGTTTGGCTTGTTGCTGAGAAGGTATGTATACAATAGTGAAATCCACTCCTTCTTGTGAGAAGTAGATGGTAGTTCTCTTAAGGGTTGATTCAGGGCTTGGACAATATGAGCGCTCTCCTAATTCCGTGAGGAAATATGATTTATTGTTCATTAGAGAATCAACGGTACTTAAAGGATATATGTAATTAGAGGGGTATAACGGACATTATGACCCAGCTATAATTATGAACTATTGTGGAGGATCACACCATGTGTAATAGCTATATCGATGGACACCGAGTTGTATCGGTCTGTGTAAAAACGTCTGCAGTTGAGAGAGTGCAGCTTCAGGTTTTTAGTGGAATAACACTGGAGTTAATAATCAAGGAATATTAATTAAAGTGTTTAATTAATGATTCCAAGGATTATTGGAGCTCAAAATACTGTAGGTCCATTAGGTCCCCTTGCTAGCCCGATCGATTTAGGTAACAAGGGTCACGGTTAATTAATTGGATTATCCAATTAATTGTGTTACGAAAGTGACACGTATTTATTCGGGAATTAATTGAATAATGAGATTATTTAATTAATGAATAATGGTGATTAAATAAATCAAATAAAAACATTATTTAATTATGTTATTAATCACTAAATGGAGGGTTTCATTTGTTATTTATTTTGAATAGTGAGATAATGAGATTATCTCATTTATTAAATAAAATAAATTGAAATATATTTGAATTTAAATTGTTTAAATTTAAATATACATATTATCTTTTTTGATAAATAAAATATATATTTATTTTTAAAAGATAAGGTGTGGTTATTTGAAAAAGATATAAAAGAGTTTTATATTTTTTTAAACCTTAACCTGATATGCATGCACATATATTAGTGTTGGTATAGGATACAAAGACTATGTTTGTGCGTGAATCAATTACAAAACAAACGAAACAAAAAGAGAAAAGAATACGCATAAAAGTGTGCGCATAAGTAAAACAACAAGAAAAAGAGAAACAATGCGATTTAGTGTGTGCAAGGTGTGCGTGAGAAAACAAAAACAAGAAAAGTGTTGTGCACTATTAAAAACAAGAAGAGAAAAAACGCACAGGGGTGTGTGAAAAATAATTTTTTTTTTGATATTTATTATATTTTTCTTTTGAACAACTAGAATTGTTCTAGTTTGTGTATTCTCTTGGAAAAAAATTGTTTCTTCTTCATTCTCTCTACATCCTCCTAAATTCCTGAGTACGTGACGCGCCCACACACAGTTACCAATTCCAGGAATAGCTAGGAAGATCAGTGGTACATACCAAGAGCATATCATAAAGTGAAGGAGCCTCCAAACCTTTGTAAGGTTCTAAATTTTATTTTAATATATTGATTACAATTTCCTGTGTTTACATATTGTATGTATCAGTTCCGAAAAAATAATTACGATCCTAAGTTCACTGGTTACAGATCGTTTACGATCTGTATAAAAATTTTTAAAACCTATTTCCACTGCGTTACCAGTGAACGGGGTTCCAACAATTGGTATCAGAGCCAATTTCTTTTTCGGAACATCAAATAGTTTTCGATGCTCCTGTATGTATGATTGTGTAGGCACTGTTTAAATTGACTGTATGTTGTTTTTGTATGTATATTAAATTTGTTAATTTACAAAAACATGATTGCTCGTTAATTATATGGTATTGTGGATTTAGGGTTCATGGGTTGTATTAATTTTTTTTAATTTTTTTTTTCTGTTATTGTATTGTAAAAAAAAAATTATAAGCTATATTGAAGACCTGGAAACAATGACGGAAGGGCGAAATCGGAAATACGCGAGATGGGTACTGTGTCATGCACTATTCACACGTACTATACACGCGGGGGGGGGGGGGGGGGGTACTGTTCATGCACGGGTACTGTTCATATGTGTACTGTTCATGCGAGACTGTAGGGCATTATTCACGTCGTCTTGCACGGTTCCGTTGGCAAGTGTTGCCTAGTGTGTTCCGTGTGGATTTCCTATTTCGGATTCATGAGATGAATCAGAGTGACCTGAAGAGACTAGAAGACTCGAAAATTACAAGAAGACCAAGGAATGCCTTGGGCGTATTTTTGTTATTTTAGATTCCAATTTTTTTTAGGTTAAATAATCTACAGTACTCGGTCAATTCATGTATGCTTTATATTATATGATGATAAAAGCATTGTCATGCATACGTATGTCATTTAGATTAGATGTGCCTACGCAAATATATTTGATATGTCATACATGCATCATAGCCTAATATTTTATGTATTTTTTTAATATGATTAAAATAGGTAAATACATTATTGGCTATGAAAATGAGATTAATTTTTTAACAGTTAGAAAACTTGTTAATTCTCATTATTATTAATCTAGTTATTAAAGTGTTTAATAAATTAGATTAATAGGGTCTTTTATTGTAATTAGTATTAATATGATTAATAATCTAATAATAAATGAACCAAATAAAGTGTTAGAGTTTTAATAGTTAAAACTTGGTAAACACTTACATAATAATCTGATCTTAGTAAATAGTTTACAAAGACTTAGATTATTCACTAATAGATTAGATTTTTAAATGTTAAAAATCATTAATAATTTATTAGTTAATTAGAATTTATTTCTAATAATGAATTTGTTAATGCGCTAGATAACTTGATTATAATTAGTCGTTTGATCATGCAGAGTCTAGGTGCATTAACGGATAATTGAAAACCATAATTTTAAAAATAGTGAGTGGGACAGGGATATATGACATATTTATCCCGCAGTCTCCATCATTAGTTCAACACCGTGAGATCCGAGTGGGGCCTTGTGACGGCTTTGCTTTCGTCCTCCCTAAGGAGGGTTTCCACAAAGATCAATACCAATGTTGATTTCCTAACGGATAGGATTTCTAAGGGTATTTCGGGATTGACCCACTCTAAGGCGGCAATTCTCAAGTTAAGGTTATGAGATCTGAAATGGTGGGTTACACTCACGAAGGTTTTGATTAAGTTTTGTTAATTAAAAACCTGACTGAATAAACGATGGTTGAATGATATGGAATAAGAGTTATTCTAGAATATCATTTGATTGTCGGTCCAACATGCAAAGACTTGACGGACCCTAAGGCGGCACTTCTTTGTGTTATGTTGGATTGTTGTGGTATAGCAACTGTTTTTGGGTATTTCTAGTTCGTTAAACATGTTCATGCATCATGCTTAAATTTATGCCAAAACACTCGCACTTGTTTTAATAAATGACTGAATGAATGTTTTGTTTATTTCAGCAATTATGTCTTCTGCATTACTTCAAATTCTCGCAAACGAAAAAATTAACTGGCGATAACTACACTAAGTGAAAACTTAATATTAATGCAATATTGGTCACCAAAGACCTCAAGTTTGTGCTTACGGAGGAATGTCCTCCGGTGTCTACTGCCAGTGC